>PVIH01000906.1:135668-282136 GCA_004025045.1 Sigmodon hispidus
AAAAAAAAAAAAAAAAAAAAAAAAAAAAAAAAAAAAAAAAAAAAAAAAAAAAAAAAAAAAAAAAAAAAAAAAAAAAAAAAAAAAAAAAAAAAAAAAAAAAAAAAAAAAAAAAAAAAAAAAAAAAAACTCTGTTTAGAGAAAAAGAAAGGCATTGAGATGGAAAGATAGAAAGAGGAGAAAGAAGATAATTTCAGAAATCGGGATATTTTAGCCTAATATTTATTCTAAGATAGATAACTAGATAAAAGCCAATTGCGCTTTTTGCTATTGACTCTTTTATGAGAAGAGAGTGATTTTGCTGGGTATGTGGTAAAGCTTAGGATTTAGCTAAGGGTTCTAGTCCTATGCCAGTAACAAGCACAAAGTTGGGGAGAATTAGTAAATCACAGTAAAGTGATCATGTAAGCAATCGAAGGGGCTTGCATCTGGACCAGTGCAGAGTCAAACAGCACAGACAAAAGACAAATGATTCTAGAACAAGTTCATGTCTATAGGATTCAAAGTGGGCTCTGCATTCCTTTCCAAAGCAATGTCTGCCTACAACACAGAAAACATGGAGTTTTCACTCAGAAAATTTATATATGTTCATACAGAAAAGCACTTTGGTATAGGCACATTTCTGAGAATGATCATTTTGTTGAGCAAGTGAAGGTTACAATTTAAGAAGGACAGAGAGCAAATATTTTTCTGGGCCTCATGTGTTCAATGTCTTGGCACAAAGGTGCAAAGGTTAAAATGCTACACAGGAGTCTTGAGCTTGCTTAGCTCCTGTCATAAATATAGTTAATAAGCATTTAGTAATTTTTTGATTGAGGATATTCCCTTTGATTCCTATTGCTTTACCTTTTAATGTACTCTTCATAATTGAGACAAATTTAATCTATAAACTTTAGAATGGAAGTGGATAACTTATCTTAACAAAAACTACATAATCACACAATTTGACTATAATGTTGGAGAGAAATGACCAGTAACTACTAATGATAAACCTATTGGCACATTAGAATATCTTATGAAAGTTATATAAAAGTAAACTTCAATTGTTTCTTTGTCTTCTAAAGGTAAATTCTTTTTCATATGGTTTCATATTCTACCTGTTCCTGATATCACAAAGATATTATAATTGTCTTTTGGTATCAAAACTCAAACTAATGTTTTTAAAATATTGCTATAACCAAGATCTGGGCAAAGGACAGAGGGGGAAAAAAAAGAGTGAGGGAGGGAGAAAAGCAGAGAAAGAGAGAGAGAGAGAGAAAGAAAGAGAGAGTGGGAGAAACAAAAAGATATATAGAATTTCTTACAGCTTTATATGGTGATAAGATATCTCAGTCTCTTTCTGGAAAATTAGACTATAAAAAGTGTTCTGTATCTGTCAGTATACAGGCTATTGGAATTAAACATGCTTGCTTCTTATGCAACTTGTAAGACTCTTCGCCATTATTGAGACAAGACAAACCACTGGAGAACTTACCAGAAAATTAAAGGATAACAAGATCAGAGTCTCAGATGGTGTTCCTGGCATAAGAAAGGCAAGTTCTAGATGACCACTGACACTCAGCCATCACCATCAATAGGGGCAGAATATCAGATAAATCTTGAAGTTTGTCAGTTTCCTTTCTAGAGGATTGTTGGCTACTTGTACATAAAGTAAGTGTGAGCACAGGAGGATATCAGGGTTCAAACAGCTGTGGTCATGACAGAAGAAAGTTTCTAGGAGATAGTTTTAGTGTTACAGCTCAAATTTAGCTTAGAGTCCGCAGAAATATTTAAGATGGAGCCAGCAGGTAAGGCATCACTTGGTTTCTATTTCTCAACAAGGTCCTACCATGGGCAATAGGGTTGAACATCTTCAAGGATCTGTGTCAAAAGTCACACTTGAGATAGGTCAGACAGACATCCAGGCTAAAGACAGCTTTCATATAATGTCAAGCTACAAATCCTGAAGATACTTTTAAGGTAGGGAAGGAACCCTGCTGGAAAGGAAGTCATCAAAGAGCTCTCCAGACATGGTAAACTGCATCCTCATGTTCAGGGTACTCCAACAGAAGTTATGGGTAGGACCATGAACACTCTAGCAGGATCTCCTGTACTATTCTTAACCATGTATGTCAGAGGTTTGTCCTTCACCTATTGCCAGTTAATGAATATGAATGGAACTCCATGGCCAAAAATTTCACTGTATCTTTATGCTGCCTATGAACTAATTTCATCCTCATCTATATATTTATAGTAATGTCCTCTCCAGCTTTTTAATAGAACACTATTAAAAAAAAAAAAAAAAACAGATACCCAAATGATGTTATGTCTTCTCCTCCTTAAAACTCTCTTATAGGAAACATTGACCTTTAGTATTCAGCACATAAATAATCTTGAAAACTTGCCTGTTCAATCATTACAAAATTGGAAGTTTACTATTCATTTCTTCATCCATGAGGCATCATGTTTGTCTATCTGACTTTGTTTTCATCAAGCCTTTGCTCATGTCTTCTGATATGCAAGACAAAAACTTATCCTTTATTTGGGCCTATACTTTGACTCTAAATACTAACAAGACAAAACTTGGGTCTTGGACTCTTTTTCTGGAATTACAGTTATTTCCTGTTCGAAGACAATGGTTGGAAAAATCTACAAACAACGTACATTAATCAAGTCAGTGCTATCTCTCATCTTAAGTCTTCTTGGCAGGGTCTACTAATTTAAAATGAATTCTAGTGAAAATTCTTATAGTGTTTTATCTGCTTTCCACAACCTAAAATTTCTATTTCCATCCATGCCAGACACAGCAATGCTTTTCAGAAAACAGCTTTGAAATTGACTCTCAAGAATTTCATGGTAGAATCCATGAGTTACGCCCACTATAATCTTAGTGATGATATTAGTTTTTAGATCTTATGTATTGAATGGCTGTTTTAATTTTATCTGTGATTATTTACAAGAGAACTTCCCTCAGGTGGTTCTGAAACAGTCAACCACCACCTATCTACGGCCTCTAGATTCTAATGTCTGGACAATAAATAAACAGAATTATAGATTCACAATTCTTATTTAAATAATTTCATCAGGAAAAAGCTAGATTCACTTGATGCCAACATCCTGAATAATTTAATAGTCTCAATTCTTGAATGTGGATTGTTACAAATATATTTAGACGTTAATATTTTTTAAGATCTCTGTGAATGGAGTCCTCCTTCAAAATCAGTTCCTGAAATCAAAACCTCAAATCTTTGATTATTGAATAGAGGGATAAAATTTGAACTCTATCTCCAAATCTAGATAGAGACATAGTATTCTGAATGGCCTAAAAGGTCACTAATATACAACTTACTAACCCTTCTCAGTTTTCTATCTAGCTAGAAGCTTTCTGGTAAAAATCTAGGACTCTCATGTAAGACGTCCACCAATTACCTTGACAGAAATACACACCAGTAGAAACAGCTACTTCTAGAGACTTTAGCAATAGTATAGGGCATGAAGGTGTCATTCGCACCACTTAGACTAATTTATTCTGCAGTGATCTTTCAGACATTTTCTTCTCTAATCCATTGAGAATATTTCATTTTAGTCTGTAGTAAATCTCACTCTAGATGGACAAATCTTACCCATCTGCTCTTGAATAACAGCTCAATATTAATTACAAATTATTTGGCCTATTGTTCAGGCTTATTACTAACTAGCTCTTACAACTTAAATCAATTGATTTCTATTAATTTATGTTTTGCCATGTGTTTTGTGGCTTTACCTATATCCTAATGCATCTTCCTCCATGATATACATAATCTTGCTAGTTTACTTTCCAATCTCAGTCAATTTCTGTAAAATTAAAGCTACCATTTGTCCTGTGCATAGGGACTTAACATGCACTACAAAAATGACTATAGATTCAACTATAACATTATTTCTACTTAAGATATCTTCTTAATTTAGCCATTTTAGGAACAATAAGAATATGATAATGTCAAATGTACACACATTTTTAAAAGTGAGAAGTCACCTAATTAAAAAGTCATTAAAAAGACTGTTAGTTTTAGATGTTTTAAAATGTTAATGCTTATCTCAATCAGTTACTGGGAGAAAGGTTTTGCTGGGTTTTTTTGTTGTGTGTGTTGGGGGGGGGGAGTGGTTTTTGTCCGAGTTTTCATGTATGCAAAGATAACTTTAAACTCACAGAAGATAATCTTGAACTTTGGGTCCCCCTGCTTCCACAGCTGAGTGCTGAGTTTACAAGTATACATCGCCAAACTCAATGGGTTTGGTACCACTCATTGAACTCATTGTCCTACTTGTTAAATAAGGCTGAACTCAAGAAATCCTGCTGAAGAGAGAGAGGAAGAATTGTAAGAGCCAGAGTGGTAAAGAATATAATAAAATGTACAGAAACAACTGACCTGGCTCATAGAAACAGTGTCTGAATCAAGAACCAGGGCACCTAAATGGGGCTGACCTAGGCACTCTACATATATGTAACAGTCTACTTGTGGGACTCCTGACAGTAAGAAAGGGGCTGACACTAATGCTTTGATTGGCCCTTGGGAACTCATTCTTCTCACTGGATTGTTTTGCCCAGTATTAATACAAGGGCAGGTGCTTATTCTTACTGCAACTTAATATACTATGCTTTGTTGATACCCATGGGAGACTTGCCTCTTTCTAATCAGAAACAGAAAAAAAGTAAATTCAAGGAGGCAGAAGAGAAGTGAGGAAATGGCATGGGAGGCAAAGAGGGAGAGGAAACCGTAGTCAAGATGTGAAATAAAATAGTTAATTAATTTTCTTAAAGGCACAGAGTTGGGTGTTTCAGTGGGTATAGAAGATGCAGTAGTAATTAAAAGAAGCAGAGTTGGATCAGAACATATTATATGAAAAGAAACTTTGTTCAATAAAAGTATTTAAGAGGAAAAAAATGTATGCCAACTGAGTGTGGAAAAAAAAAAAAAAAAAAACCTGGAAAGAAGTTTTGTCTTTAATGGCTGATTGACTGATAAGAATTTCAGTGATGTGAAGAGGTTGGACTCATGCAGATTTGGAGCCTAATTGCAATTTACCATGTGCTATCATTAACCCTCTAACTAGCCCATTCCTTACCTACCTGTTGGCATTAACAGCCCAGGACTAACAGATATAAGTGCTTCAGAATATATTACCTAATTAAACCCTAGGTTTTCTTAAACAAAAAAAACTAAGTGTCAGTAGATAGCATCTATGATCCCTGGCTCAAGGTTTTCTGCTCTGCTCTACCCTGCTTACTCTCCCTGCCAACATACTTTAAAGATGCCTTGATTTATGATTATTTTCCTCAGCATAAAAGTTTCATAAAATCATATTCACCTTGGAACATGAAATTTGGGTTAACTAGAATCTGTTTTGCCAGGTGATGGTCATTCATATTGACGCCAAAAAACTCTGATTTTCTTTTTGAGGTGGTACTTGTGGTTTTGCAATGACATGAAGAACACTACCAAATTGAGACAGATATTGTTTATGAATTGACCATTTGATAGGTGTTTTGCACAGTTACTTCTTGATGAGTATATAATACAAGGCATGTGTCAAGATATTGAGAAGTTACAATATTTAATTGAAACAACAATAATACATTCTAATGATATTATATCAAAGTCAACTAAAGTGGGAAATCTATAATTTGTAACAAAATGTAGTACAATACCAGTGTTCTTCACTTTTGTAAAAAAAAAAATACAACAAAACTTACATAGTAGTTAGACTTTCTCCAATGGCTTTGGAATGCTACATACACAGAAAAGACACTGATACAGAAACTCAGAATAAACAACTTTCATTATTAAAGTAGTTAAATGAGTGACTTGATACTAAGGAGTTTCAACTTTTGATTAAAATGAAACTCCAATTTAACAGACATGTTTTGTCCTGCAGAGGTGGTTTGGAGACATGCTGCTGTTGACATTAATGTTGGCAATGGCTGCCATTCAGTTGGGGAAGTCAGGATTGAGTGAAGTATAATTTATAATGCAAAATGAGGCAAAAACAATCAGAAGCAGACCAGATCTCACCAGCCTGCTCTGTGTGACATGAGAACATGTGGAGGAATGAAGTGTTCGTAATTATGAATAGCAACTATATTACCATAACTACATTATTCATGGCTTCAAATGGAAATGCTGGCTTAAAATTCCATGCCACTGACTTTTTTCATTTTAAACAATAATAATTTTCCTCACTCATTGTTTAACAGCTCAACAGTCTTAAACTTCTAAAATGAGGGGAGCTCTTCCCCCTTGACTTCTAAATATGACACTCTAGTTTGGCAACAAACAATAGGTAAAATAAAATGAGACTTGTGAGAGAGAGTCTAGGCAGTGGGGTAGAGCCTATCACACAATTAATATTTTCCGTTTACAGAAGAGTGAGGAAATGAAATGCTGATTGCTACTCTCAAGTGCTCTTTCACCCTTGGGTACCAGGGCAAGTTTGGGTCAGCATAACTGTCAAGAAGACTTTCTCTCCACTGTCTGGAATGTAGTTTTAATTCATTGCCTTTGGAATATCTTAGGGGAAACAGCATCTCAAAACAGCAGGCTTTCATTGTGAACAAATTACAAATTAAGAACAGAGAAAGAAAAATAAAGAAGTATTTTATACTCTGTGGAGTTTAGTGGGTAGGATGAACTTATGACATTATTTTACTTGAAACAGTAGTGGAGTATATGAAGTAGTCACTGCTTTGACCATAGAAAATAAAAAGACATAAATTCAGTTTGTAATGCTCTTGAGGACAACAATGAAAAATGATATTGTTAATATGACTCCCAGGGCAGAAAGCCAGGCACTCTTTACTTTAGTAGTCTTCAAAAGATCTTGTGAAGAGTCTATTGTTTATGAGTAAATTCTTTAGTTTAATTTAGTTTATTTATATAAAACTCATTTGCATATTATGTAGTCAAATCCTTCTTATCCATAACAACATACAGGAAATGCTCATCAACTCATCATTTTAATCATAAAAATTATAATAACAGTGATAGGCAAAGAGAAAAATGTCCTCATATTGTAAATAAGTAGATGGATGGACAGATGAATAAATTATACAGATAAACTCACAATAACATATAAATAGGTGTTTACACACGTAAATCTGTGGTAATGCATGTCTTATTATTGAAACTCTCAGAATAATCAAAAATAGAGGTATCAGTGTTACAAGTCTTGCTCACCACCTCTCAGTGTTAATAGGTTAGCAGATTTTGGCAATCATGTCACAAATTCCTCATGAAGGAAGGAAAATAAAACAAACTCCTGAAAATGGTGCTCTGACTTCCACATACTGCAATGGCAAATGTGTTATCCTCCACACATTTTCAAGTTACTACATGTTTTCATTTGTAGTGAACAGAAAAAATCTTCAAAAAATAATGTTTTAGACAATTTCACATGATCTTGGAATATAAAACAAAATTTGGAATGTTCATGTAAGAGTTCCTTTGGGGTAACAAACACATCTGGATGGGTAGTTCTCTTATTGCATGCATAAGAATATTTGTGAAACTATAAATATGTCAGATAATTATTCAGTGATTCTTATTTATAATGTCAGAAATCAGAAGTTGATATCTTTAGTAACAAATAGAATCATGAACACTGTGGAAAATTAAACTAATAATAGTAATAATATTAATAAAAAATATTCCAATATCTCACCCATCCAGAGATAATTGCAGTTAATTTCTTTTCAGATACTCCCCATGAAATAATTATAGAGACAAACTACATCTAAATCATATTAGATTGGAGTACAAGAGATTAAAAGATAAATTTATAGTGTCTGTTTCTTTAAGTTTTTAATAAATGAATAAATAAATAAATAAATAAATAAATAAATAAATAAAGATATCAGCCCCTGCCTGAAGATAGACTTAGAAGTACACCCTGGAGGATGTCTGCAGGGTTCCACTTACTTATGCAAATTTATGCTAGGCTGACCTCTGCCTCAGAGGGAATACACAAAGAAATCTTTGTCTGGCTATGAAGTCCAGGCTTCTCAATTATATTGAAAAGTGAATTGAAGCAATAATTTGCATAATTTGGGTTTTGTTGTTTTGTATGCTTGTGGAAGGGGCAGGAAATGGAGAGCAGTATTTCAGTGTGCTGTTTCTAAAGAGTGGCTGGTCTTTTGCTTCAGGCCTTACAAACTAATTACTTGACTAGGTTGGAGAGGTAAAGAGATCAGAGGGCAAATGTCAGCAAAGGGAAGTAAACTGTGTTATTCTGGGTTCATATGTGAAAGATAAAAACACATTTTCTATTGGCAACTTGGTTCCTTGAAGGTGGATATGTGTGTGTGTATCGGGGTAGGGGGTGGGGAAGGGATAGAGACATGGAATAAATCATTATGTACTGAGATGTCCACACAGAAACGGTACAACCTTACTGAAGGTAACATGATCAGTTACTTTCTTTTCCTTAAAAACTTCAGGAAATAAGATACACGTGTCTCCTAGAATTGATACCCTAAACCTCATCACTTTACTTACAACAAATGATGTAATTTGTTACAATTAGTTCAAATTACCACAGTTCCAAAAAATATTACAATGAGTAGCTGAATCTATTTAAAGCATAAAATAAATGAAGATAGTTCATTTATATAATTTTAATTGTGATATAGTAATTGTTCTGCTCTGTTATTAGTCATATTTGTTAGTTTCTCATTATGACTAATTCTGAGTTATGTCTTGTGATAGGCTTGATTAGGACAAAAATACCCAAATTTCAGTGTTGGCCCCATTTTGTTTTTATCTTCTTGTATCTTCTGAGAGCCTTGGTCTGTGGCCTGTGAGGTCAAAGATGGCTGATGGAGTAATAGGCACTACATACTTCTTTCCTGACTTCCTTTTGATTTTTCTGGTGGATCTTGACACATAGAATCTACTCTTAGCTGTTAGCCCTATCTTTTTTATCCTGTATGTCCATAATACTTAAAACATTGCACCCTATTAAATCATAATTCCATGGAAATAGGAAATAACAAATCAAATGTTTCTTGGTTTGTAAGAACACTGTAACATTTTAGCTTCCTATATCCATAGCTAGAACAAATAAATATGAGAGAATTCAATTTGTCCCAGCCTAGAGAAAGATCACACAAGGTGCTTACAGGAACAGGCCTGAGGTGGGGGAAGCTGTGAGACCCTCAACTCATCCAAAACTGTCCTAGTCATGTCCATATATGGAAAAATTCCCAAGCATCTTAGTTATAACCATATACAGAAAAATCCACAGCCATTCTAGACATGTCCATATATGGAAAGTCCCCAATTGCCTCACCCCCACCCGAAACCACGGAATGTCCCAACCCAGAGGGCAGCCAGTGACAAAAAGCCACCCCAAGGAACCATCATAACTAAACGAGAATTCCCCCTTGACTAACCAGTCAAAAAAATGATCCATACTCCAATACCCTGACATCGTGCCTTGCAGTTTTTTCTTTAAAAGCTGAATGCTTGCATTGTTCAGGAGCCTCTCCCTGCCTGGCTGTGTCAAGCGCTGTGGACAGGCTTCCTATTGGCTGGCGGGTTTGTACTCTGCTTTCAATAAACCTTACAATTGCATTCCAGACTCCCTCAGCCTCCAGTGGTCTCTTTCAGGGTCCCCACTCCTGGCACAACAAAGCTAAAGGCTACATTGGGTTTAGATTATGCACTCTGGATCACCTGAAGACAGATAATTTATAGCTCATCCTTTCCAACATCAATTAAGGCTACAACAGAAATATAATTTCCATAAATACAAATAAACTATTCTAATGTAGATATACCTCTATATCTTGCTTAAAAACAACTGACGATATTGTGGTTCCTATGCACATCACTGAATCCCATTTGTATTTATCTATTTACTTATCTACTTTTCTATGTTGTTGTTATATCATAACTATTGTCATTGTTCTGTCCTTGTGGCATGGACTGTATGCCAGTCTTTTCCTAGAGTTAGTATGTTTATTTTGTCTGAGTGTGGCACATTAAGGATAGACATTAGAGAAAAGAGGCACTTTTCCTGAAGTGACAAAGTTATCAATACTGACATGCTCTTTCTAGATCTGAGTGTTTAAAAATACTTACTGAATGACTGCTTATACAAAGAATAAGTGCAGCAGTGTCTTCTTATGAAGGTTTATTAGGATTGTTAAAAAAAAGTCAAAAGAATTCACATACTCACACTCTGTTTTTATCCAAACCATTTTGTTGTAAGTGAACTGAAAACTAAGCCAACCATTGCCTCTAAAAGCAAGTCACTGAAAACTCTATAGCATTTGAATAAAATGTATTGTTCTGTTCCACATACTCTGAAAAAATGAACTTGGACTTAGGCTTTTCAAAGAAAGGTGATAACAAATTGTGATTACAGTCTCTGAATAAGCCTTGACTGGAAATTTGATTTTGAGTCCTTTGTCAACAGCCTTATAAACATAGAGTATGTTCCTCATATTCCTGGTGCTTTTGGATATTACCACAGCTGGGAAGGCACTCAACTCATATAAACTGAATGAAGCAGGAGAAAATTAACAATGAACATATTCTCTCCTTTGTTTTTGAGGATATGAGGCAATGGGTATTTGTTGCAAACAGAGTTTCTTACATTATTTTACCATGACAGAGAGAAAAACATAAGCTTTTTACAGATTATAAAAATAAAGGAGGATATTGTTGGACTCTAAAATCCACTTTAGTAGACAGTTTTCGTTGAATATTCTTAAGTCTGATTTGCTAAAGTGTCTGTGAAACTGAATCTACAGATATAGCAGAAATAACACTAATCCAAGAGCAAGGGACCCAGACTTCAGAAATGGGCATATGCAAAGAGATCAGAAAACAGGCAAATAGGTTTGTTTATTTGTTGCTTTAATAAAATTTATTCCTGGTAACGTGTATATAAAGTATTCTGATCACATTGACATGTCTTCCATCTCATTTACAGCTTTCTCTCCCTTATTAATCTCTTTTACCTTATAACTACCACTTTTATATCATTTTGTCATGGTTTATCTTATGTCTAGTGATTAACTGAGTTTTACCAGCACTCTCTGGGAGAACCTGATTTCTAGAGCCAATTACTGGACATGTCATATCCAAAGCATCAGAAGTATGTTTCCCATGAGGAAATATGGTCTTCCTCACCAGGAGCATAATACTTGCTTTATAATACCAGTCATAAATTCTCTTCTGTACAGCTGACTTTTCATCCATAGACAAATCAGTTATCCCATAATATGGATCATTCTTTCACCTATGGGCATATCTTGTCTGAGAAGTGAGCATTATATAAGTCCACTGCTGGGTAAGATTGCTGGTAACATTTATACCCAAATTATTTATACAGAACTTTCTGGCATAATAATAAGATGATAGCAGGAAAGAAAAAATTATTTGTTTTAGATTCAGCTTATGGTATAAGCAAGGTATGCTGTGTGTTTAGCACCATGGTTTTATCCTGTGGGAAATGAAGAGCAATGACATTATCTGTCAGGGTTTTATGAAGCTTGTAGACCTACAAACAATGCACAGGAAAATATCCCACACACCACACTGGTAATAATTGAAGAATTTGTACTGTTTCTGCTTATATAATTAAGGTGATGCTGCCTCTCTGAATGTGGGTAGTGAATACTTACTCTCTTTGGAAAACAAAACAAACAAAGAACAACAACAACAATAGACCAGCAAAGACTATATAGATCCAGACTGTATGAATGAGGCATTTTAGAATATGTTTGGTATACTTTGTAGTAAAACTTTCTTTACTTATATATTTATTTATTATGAGTAAAGTTGTATTTTTTATCTGTGTATATTCTTCTTCAAGCTCCCTGCCCGCTCTTGCACCTTCCAGTCATTATCTCTTGTCCACCTCACTTATCGCCTCCCCAACATGGACAGGAGGTTCCAAGGTCCCAATGTAGCTAGTTCAGCAACTCCTAGCAGATCTGCTTTTCCCAGCCCAACATCAAGACTGAATCAGGTGTTTCTCTGGAGGGAATGGGCTTCAAGGTGTCGGTCCAAAGACATTCAGATCCCAAGCTGTTCAGTGTTTGTGGTTTCCAGCTTGGATATGCATTCCTTTTTGATTTTTTGTTTAGAGTCCACCAATGAGTGAGTACATCTCCTGATTATCTTTTTGGGTTTGTGATACCTCTCAGGAGGATATTCTCCAAATCCATCCATTTGCTTGCAAATTTTAGGATATCATTTTTTCTTACTTCTGAGTAGTTCTCCTTTGTGTAGATGTACCACAATTTGTTAATCCAATTCTCAGTTGAAGGGCATATACATTGTTTCCCGGTTCTTGCTATTATGAATAAAACTGCTATGAGCATAGTTGAGCTAATATCTTTGCAGTGCAAATGTGCATCTTTAGGGTATACACTCCGAAGTGGTATTGCCTGATCCTTGGGGAGATTGATTTCCAGTTTTCTAAAAAGCCACCATACTGCATTCCAGAGTGTCTGAACAAGCTTACACTCATACCAACAATGGAGGAATGTTCTTCTTGCTCCACAACCTCTCCAGCATAGACTGTCATCTGTGTCTTTTATCTTAGCCAATCTGACAGGTATAAGGTGGTATCTCAAAGTTGTTTTGATTTCCTTTCTCTGATGGCTAAAGAAGTTAAACAATTTTTCTAGTGCCTTTCATTCATTTGTAATTCTTCTGCTTAGAATTACCTTTTTAGTTCTGAACCCCATTTTTTGATTGGGTTGCTCAAGGATTTGGGCTTCAGTTTCTTGAGTTCTCTATATATTTTACAGATCAGTTCTCTATCACTTGTAGGGTTGGTGAAAATATTTTCCCATTCTGTAGGCTGCTGTTTTGTCCTATTGACTGTGTCCTTGGCCTTACAGAAGCTTCTCAGTTTCAGGAGGTCCCACTTATTGATTGTTGTTCTTAGTGTCTGTTCTACTGGTGTTATATTTAGGAAGTGGTCAGATGTACCAATTTCTTGGGGGGCATTTCCTACTTTCTTTTCTATCAAGTTCAGTATGGCTAGATTTATGTGCAGGTCTTTGATCCACTTGGATTTGAGTTTTTTGCAAGATGACAGGCTTGGATCTGTTCGCATTTTTCTATACAATACTATCCAGCTAATCCAAAACAATTTGTTAAAGATGCTTTTTTCCATTTACTGCTTACCTATCTTTCAGTAAACTTTCCCATCCTTTCTTTTAGTTCTCATTTTAAATCTTACTCCACTCAGTCTTTATATGGATAATTACTCCAAGTTAATGGCAGGCTTTTTGCTATGCTCTTAAATATATTGTCTTTGAATTGTACCTGAAGAAAAGATCAACTTGTTCTTAAACTCTCTATGTATCTTCAATGGTTCTAAACATTAAGCAGAAGCTGATGTCCAAGGCCGTTTTGAATTTGTTATCTATAGTCTTCTTTATATTATACCCATGATTTTTTCTTTCTATTTCTTCTTACATAACCACTTTTTGAAAATTCCCCCACCTCACAGACTATTTCTGAAGCCCTTACTTTCTCTCCAAAACCTTACAGTTATGTCTTATTGATGATGATATCAATTATATAAATTATTAAATACAGAGAAGTTGATCTGTGATCTAGAAACATCTCTCTTGATGAGTATTTATTGTATTGAAAACAGTCTGCACACTACAATAAAATAAGTAATTATCAATATAACTCAGCTAGAAACCATGTTACCTATAATAATGACCTGTCTACAAAATATACAGATGCATTAATGACATAAATTTAACCAACTATCTTTATAAAATAATGAATTTAAAGCTTATACAACCTATATCTGGCAATGCTAATGTAGCCAAGAACCTGAAATTAGATAGAACATAGGTTTAAGGAAATGCCCAAAAATAATATTCTTTTAAAAGAACGCAGCTATGAATGGCACATAATGACAAACTGCTGTACTTGTAATAAGTGCTTCATTCAACCAACATCAGAGAAGATTATATTTACAGTGGTTGAGAATTATTACAGAGGCTTACAGCTGGACAATGAGCTGAAAATAAGCCACTTTGGACTTTTATCATAAAGGAGTGTTGGATTTTGCCAAAGGTTTTTTCATGGTCTAAGGAGATGATCATGTGTTTTTTTTTCCTTCAGTTTGTTTATATGATGGATGACATTTACGGTTTTTCATATGTTGAACCATTCCTGGATTTATAGGATGACCTACTTGATCATGGTGGATGATATTTTTTTATATATTGTTGTATGCATTTAGCCAGAATTTTGTTGATGTTTTAGCATCAATATTCATGAGGGAAATTGGTCTAGAGTTCTCCGTCTTTGTTGCATCATTGAGTGGCTTGGTATTAGGGTAATTGTGGCCTCATAAAAACAAATTGACAATATTCCTTCAGTTTCTGTTATGTAGAATTCTGCACTGAAAACATTTGGAACTGTTTTTTTTTTTTACATGTGGGGCTTTTAATGGCAACTTCAAATTCCTTAAGGTTACAGATCTGTTTAGGTAATTAATCTGATGTTATTTGCTTTTTTATTTTTATTATAAATATTAATAATAAATTATTTAATATTTAATTTAATTTAATTATTTAATTTTGGTAAATGTTACCTGTCCAAAAAGCTGTCCATTTCTTCTAGGTTTTCTATTTTTCTGGAATACAGATTTTCAAAGTATGACCTAATAATTCTCTGGATTTCCTGAGGGTCTGCTGTTATGTCTTCATTCTCATTTCTGATTTTGTTGATTTGAATTCTCTCTCTCTTTACTTTTTGTTAGTTTGGATTTTGGTTTCTCTGTCTTTTTCCAGGTTTTTCATATAAGCATTTAGTGCTGTTAATTTTCCTCTTAAGCCTGCTTTCATTGTGTCTCATAAATTTGGATACATTGTGAATTCATTTTCATTCAATTATAGGAAGACTTTGATTTCTTTCTTAATTTCTTCCTTGACCTAGAGGTTGTTCAGTTAAGTGATATTTAGGTTCCATGAGTTGGTAGGCTTTCACTGATTTTTGATATTGTTGAACTCTAACTTTAGGCCCTGGTTGTCTGATATGATACAAGGGATTATTTACATTTTTTTGTATCTGTTAATATTTGTTTTATGAAAAATTATGTGGTCAGTTTTACAGAAAGTTCCACAAGGAGCTAAGAAACATGAATATTTCTTTGCATTTGAATGGAAGCTTCTATAAATATCTATTAAACCATTCGCATCATAACCTCTGTTAAACTCCTTATTTCTCTGTTGAATCTCTGTCTGATTCACCTATGCAAGGGTGAAAGTGAGGTAATAAAGTCTTCCTCTATTATGGTGTGTGAATTGATGTGGGACTTGAGCTTTAATATTGTTTCTTTTATATAGATAGGTACCCTTATATTAGGGGCATAAATATACAGGATTGATATCTCCTCTTGACCATTTTTTTTTTTGCTGAGATGAATAAGTAATGCCCATCTTGATCCCATTAATTAATTAATTTTAAAGTCTAATTTGTTCAATATTAGGATGGCAACCCCAGCTTGTTTCTTAGGGCCATTTGACTGGAAAATCTTTTCCCAACCCTTTACTCTGAGCTTTTGTCTGCCTTTGTGGTTGAGGTGTGTTTCTTATATGCAACAGAAGGATGGCTTCTGTTTTTGTATCCATCTTGTTAGTGTGTGTTTTTTTTTATAAATGAGTTGAGTCCATTGATATTCAGGGATATTAATGACCACTGATTAATATGTATTGTTATTTTTGTTGGTAGCTTGTATGTATTTCCTTTCTCTGGGCTTTTCTTCAGTAAGATTATTGATTGTTTGTGCTTTCATGGGTGCATCTGGGATACTTAGGTTAAAGTATTTCCTCTAATGCTTTCTAGAGGGCCGGATTGGTAGATAGGTATGATTTCTGTCTGACTTTGTCATGGAATATCTTGTTTACTCCACCTACGGTGATTGATAATTTTGCTGAGTATAATAGTCTAGGTTGACAGCCATGCTTTTATAGTATCTGTATAACTTCTAAGACCTTCTTGCTTTCATGGTTTCCACTGCATAGTCAGGTGTTATTCTGATGGGTCGGCCTTTATATGTAAGTTGGCCCCTTTCTTTTTCAGCTCTTAATTATTTTTTTTCCTTGTTTTGTATGTTTTGTAGCTTGATTATTATGTGGCAAGTGGACTTTTTGAGGGGTAACATCTATATCGTGTTCTACATGCTTCTTATATATTTATAGGCTTTTCCTTCCTTAAGTTGGGAAAGTTTTCTTCTATGATTTTATTGAATACATTATCTGTGCATTAGAGCTGGTATTCTTCTCTTTCTTCTATTCCTATTATTCTCAGGTTAGTGCTTTTCATGGTATCCCAAATTTCCTGAACATTTGTGTTATAGCTTTTTTGGTTTTACTGTTTAGTTTGACTTATATATCTATTTCCTATACTGAATCTTCCACTCTAGAGATTCCTTTTTCTATCTCTTGGATTCTGTTGGCCATGCTTGTTTGTCTAGTTCCAGCTCTTTTCTTCAGCTTTTCTATTTCCATCTTTGCCTCATTGTGTGCCTTTTTTATTGCTTGTATTTCAGTTTTTAGTTCCTGGAATGTTTCTTTCATTTTTTGGTTTACTTTTTCTTGGTTTTCTTTCAAGTATTTGATCATCTCTTCTAATTTTTTGTATGTATTTTCTTCTATTTCTTCAAGGGAATTTTTTGTAACATTTTTGAAGGCTTCAATTATCTTCATAATGGTGTTTTTGGTGTTGTTTCCTTCTGTTTCCTCTTCATTGCTTTGTTCAGGTCTTGTAGTTGTAGAACCACCAGTTTCTTCTGGTGTTGTCTTCTTGATCTTTATATTGTTATATGTATTTTTGCACTGGCGTCTGCCCAATGCCTCAGTGGTTCACAATTCATCAGCTCTTAGTCAGTTGCTGTAAGAGGGTTTATGTGTCACCTGTCTCCTCTGAGTAGGGCTCTGCTCTGTCTCTGACTCTGCTCTGAATGGGAGTCTGAAATTCAAAGGCCTCAGTCCTTCTCTGATGATACAGTTTGCCCTGGAGCTGGGGCCCAGCTGTGCAAGGTCCCTTCTTTTAGGGATTGCTGGAGGAGACCTTTATAGCTAAAGCTTAGATTCTGTATGCTAAGGAGAGTCTGAGACCAGAGATCATAACCTAGGGATTGTCCACTGTCCTGAAGATGAACTCTAAACATGGATGGTCCAGGTGCCAGAATCTGTTCACCTCTGACTCTGCTCTGGACCAAAATTTTCAAAAAAATATGGTGTGGCGAGCCGCTTTCTGGCCTGCAGAATGACAAGTCACCACATGCACGATTCTTCTCAGATCATACTTTATTGGAGTACAGCTCAGTTGAGGTAGAATGGTGGAAGAAAGACCCTGTGCCTGAAATACAGCCTGCTTATATAGGGAAGCTGGGACACGTGTAGCAATATGACTGGTGCCCAACATAATGCCTCATTAGCATATGGTTGGCGATAGGTCCAAAGTAATGCTTCATTAGCATATAGCTGGTGATAGGTGGTAAGGAATGCCAAATTAGCATAATCAGGGATCACATCAGATAGGTCACTACTCAGCGCCTAATTAGCATCTAGGGAACATGATGCAATGTTCCAGCAAGTTGTGCAAGGGCCAACCGCACCCTACATCTCCCCCTTTTGTTTTTCTAAATGGCACAGACAGGATATAGCCTATACAGGTGTTCACCTCATGATGTGCCCACCACTCAAAGGCTGTTTCCTGCTGCCAGGATCCCCGAGACGCCTTCCTGCATGCAAGGCCAGTGAGGGCGGCAGGGTGCAAAGGCCGTCTCAGAGGAGAATGATTCCCTATAGAGGTGCAATGGCAGCTAAAGCCTCTCTGTGCAAGGGTAATCATTATAAGTCACTAAGGGCGGAGAGCCAGGCTGTTGGGGAATGCCCTGCATCAACAGCCAAGAGTGCCTGAGCGAGTAGGACCATTTCACAAAGCGCGCTGGTGTGCATACGGCAAACCAGCCACAGGCAAAAATCAACCCCAAATAAACAGCAGACTGCAAAGATTCCCACTCCCACCCACTCCTTCAAAAAGGAAAGGGCAGAAGTGAGCCAAGAAGTAAAGTCCCCAAGTGTAACAGGCTCCAATCTTGAAGCATTCAAATGTGCGATCTGGAACTTTTGCTTAAGGATCATCTTTTGGGCCTCCATAGACCAATTCCCACTTAAAAATTCTCCAACTCTTCGACTTTCATTCAAAGCATCTGAAACAACAAGAGGGGTAACACAAACATGCCCTAATTTCTGTACACAAGCCCACTTGTACTAGGCCATATACATCTTCAATAACCTCTTCTAGTAAATTTACTCTTTCGTTGGTGGCAAGGATACCACTCAGCAAATGGGAATTAAACTGTGCTTGCTCCTCTAAAATTTGCAAAGTTTGAGCCACAATATCACTAATTTCCTGGGCCGACTTGACTTGGCTGGCCATGGCTACACCTTCAGTAACTGCTGCAGTTGCTAAAATGGCAATGGCAGCCACGATAGCGGCCGTAATGCTGAAGTCCCTCTTATGGCATAATAGACTCATCATAGGGAACTGCTCTGGGTCAGATTCCACAGGCATGGGTACAAAGGTAGGCATTCTAACAACAATTGCTGTAGTCACCAATGATCCATTCCAACACTCTGCCAACCAACAACTGCCTGAAACGGTGCAGTTTTTACTAGAGTTAGTCAAGAGAAACATAAAAGGTGACTTCAAACACACCAAAGGTGCTGACCCTGTGTAATTGCTAACCTCATTGTTATAAGATGTTAATTACAATTTCATCCTTGTTCCATTACCTGACTTCACCACACCTGACACATTATAAACCTTACCCAAGGATCCTTGCAAGTTTACAAGAGCAGAAACATACACACTGGCCCTTGCCTCATTAATCAATACCCAGGAAAAGAATGGCCATCCTTCAGTAAACCAAGTTATGTTATCAGATTTCTCAACATTTCCCTTATAGGGCCTCAAGCCAGGAGAGAATTCAAATCCTAGACTAAGCTGTTTATTTCCCCAAGTTCTATCTTGGCAGGAAGTGAAGGTAGGAAAACTACTTATGAGTGGTTGACAATAGGGAACAACTATAGGTCTTGTGGTATTTTGTCTGTTCTTATTATTTTTATGTAATGGAACTATCCCTTCATGAGTCAGGATCATGGTGATCACATTCACCTTGTAATTTCCATTAACTTCTGATCCTGTGCCAGAGGCGGAACCAGTAGCTATCTGTCGCAAAGCCTCAGTTAACATATGCACGGGAGCTTGATTGTCCTTTAGGGGGTTTACCCAATAAGTCAAGTTTTTTTTCTGGCTAAAAAAATACAGTCATCATTCTCTTTAAGACTAAAACAAAGTGACTGATTCAAATTAATATTCTAGTATTATATTCTGCCCAATCCGTGGAAAGGGGCTGGGCACAAGGAACATCCAATTCACATGAGGTGGAAAATATCATAGGGAGAACTCTGGACTGAGCATGGACTGGCATAGGTAATGGCCAGCTCCGACTAATCCCCCAGAGTATCATCTTTTCTGTCTGAATCAGGGGGAAGATGGTCAGGAGTGTCCATATCAGCATCATCCTTAGAGTCGTCCTCAATGTGCCTTGTCAATCTTGATGGCACCCAGACTGGCTTCTGATTCTGTGGAGAAACACATAAAGATCCCCTGGATTGAACGATAACACGATCCGGGCCTCGCCATTGATTAGAAAGTACATCCATCCATGTAACTTTGCCTTGATTGTTGGGTTCTGCCGTCATATGACGTTCAGCAATGGTTTCACTTTTATCATTTAAATTTAGAAGCTTTATAGTGAATAAAGCAAGAGAGAGCCTTTGTTTGGGGGTGCAATTCTCTGCTATTCCCCCTTTTTTGCAGGAAGTACTTGAGCGTACGATGTGCACGCTCTATTATCCCTTGCCCTTGTGGATTATAGGGCAGGCCTGTGATATGTCTCACTTGCATTTTGTGACAAAATGAGGCAAAACTCTTAGATTCATAGGCTGGCCCATTGTCTGTTTTCAGTGTATCGGGCTTGCCCCGAGCAGCCTAAGCTTCAAGGCAGTGGGTAATGACATTGTGAACTCTTTCCCCAGAAAGAGGTGTAGCGTGAATTATCCCAGAACATGTATCAATGGAGACATGCACATACTGAAGCTTTCCAAAGGATGGAACATGGGTAACATCCATCTGCCAAATTTCAAGTGAAAAAATGACTCTGGGATTAACCCCTATTTTCTGAGCAGGCAAGAATTGCACACAAGCAGAACAGCTTTTCACAATATTCCTAGCTATTTCCCTAGAAATTTTAAATTTAGTTCTTAAAACAACAGATGAAACATGGTATAAGCTATGAAACTCTCGCGCTTGTGTTTCAGAATCCAATGCCACAAAAGCACACGTTGCCAGATCAATTTGTTCATTGGCTTTTGTCATAGGACCAGGTAACAAAGAGTGAGCTCAGATATGGGTAATATAAAAGGGATTGGATGGATACAGAATCTCACCTCTTATTCCTGCTAAAAGTGAGGCTACCATACTAGAAACAATTTCTAAATTTTTAACAGCATTCACCACATATGATGAATCAGATACCAAATTAAAAGACTCAGGAAAACATTTAAAAACGTCTAAACCTGCTTGGTATTCTACTATTTGGGGAGCATTTTGACAGCACTCAACAGTTACAGGTGAGCCTCCTTGCACCATGTAGGCTCCCTTCCCAGTCTTAGACCCATCCATGTAGATGGTTAAGGCATTGCTCAACGGTTGCCTCCTCATGATCTGAGGGAACACCACAGGCTGCTGAACTATGAATCTTAAAATTTCACACTTGGGCAAATGATTATAAATTGTACAAGAAAAGGCACAAACCAATATAGCCCATTCTGAGGTAGTGGAAGCCAATATATCTACTTGTTCTTTTGTATAAGGGACTATAAGTCAGTCAGGTGACTTGGCAAAAGATGTGATAGATTGTTTAATGCCTAATAGCGCAACCTCAGCCGTGATGGATGGATAGTGGGACAAGGTTCTCATCCCTGTAGATTTAGTATGAATCCACAGTAGAGGTCCTTCTTGCCAAAGAACACCAGTTGGAAAGCCTAAAGTGGGGAGGATACACATCCAAATGGGCTTGGATTCATCACAGCGCACTAGCTGTGCCCTAGTAATTGCTTGCTCTACCTTTTGAAGTGCTATCTGAGCCTCTGGGGTTAGCTGTCATGGGGAATTAAGATCTGGGTTTCCCCCTAAAATATCAAATAAGGGTTTAAGCACAAAGTGTGTTGATATCAAATATGGCCTAATCCAATTTATATCCCCAAGCAATGTTTGAAAATCATTTAAAGTCCTTAAGCAATTGGTCCTAATTTCTACCTTTTGTGGTCTAACATGGACATTCTGAATAATAGCTCCTAAAAACTGAATAGCTCCTCCTTTCTGTATCTTCTCTGGAGCAATAAATAAACCTTTATCTTTTAATTCCTTGGTTATCAAACTTAACACTAATTCTAACAATTCCATAGAAGGGGCTGCAAGCCAAATATCATATCCATATAATGTACAATTCCAACACGGGGAAACTTATCTCTTACTGGCTGTAAAGCTCTATCTACATAAAGTTGACACATTGTAGGACTATTGGCCATACCTTGAGGAAGAACAATCCACTGATATCTCTTATCAGGCTGTTCATGATTAATAGAGGGTAAAGTAAAAGCAAATCTTTCCTTATCCTGACTATTTAGGGGAATGGAAAAGAAACAGTCTTTAATATCTACCGCTACACCAGACCAGTTCTTTGGAATAGCTGTTAAGGCTGGTAGACCCCTCTGAATGGGTCCCATGACTTGCATTTGTTGATTTATGGCACGCAGATTGTGAAGTAAGTGCCATTTTCCTGATTTCTTTCTGATAACAAATATGGGAGTATTCCAGGGGGACTGTGAGGGCTCTAAGTGCCCCAGCTGTAACTGTTCCTGAACCAACATGGAGGCTGCTTCCAATTTCTCTTTTGACAGAGGCCACTGAAGTACCCACACAGGTGCAGTGGTCATCCATGACATAGGAATCATAGGCTCAGTAGCCCCTGTGAAAAACCCAAGCTTTGCCGATTGGTGTTTCCTTGAGCCTCTATTGGTGTGGTAATGCCTTGTAAATTACCTTTTGCTAGGAACAAACCCTGATCTAATCATGATATTTTTTGCTGTGCCAGAATGATCATTAGTAAGCTTAAGATTCATTTGACTCTGGATATCCCTGCCCCATAGATTGATTGGCAGTCCTTCAACTACAAAAGGCTGAAACTTCCCCTTTTGGTCTTCTGTTTTCCATGTAAATTCCTTAGAGCTAATTCTAGGGTCATCTGCATAGCCTAAACCTTGCTAGGTCTGCAAAGATGTTTGAAGTGGCCATGATCGTGGCCAATCTCTAATTGTAATTATACTTCTGTCTGCTCCAGTATCTACCAATCCTTGAAATTTTCTCCCTTCTATTATAAGATTAAGCATAGGGCGGTCATTAAGAGATAGTGACAGAAAAGCCCAATCAACTCCAGTGGATCCAAAGCCCTTGGATCCCTGTTTTTTTGAGCATGCTAGGTAATTGTCATGGAAAGAGGGCAAGATTAATAATTGTTCAATTCGATCACTAGGGGTTATAGTAATTATCCCTCGAGGGGATTGACACATTACTTTGATGACTCCAGTATAATCTGGGTCAATAACTCCAGGCTTAACAATGAGTCCCCGTAAGGTGGAAGAGGAGCGGCCTAACACTATCCCAACTGTCCCTTTTGGGAGTGGCCCTTGCATGTCTGTGTCTAAGGGTTGTATTCCCATGCCTGTTGTTAGTACCATTCTGGAGGTGGCACAGAGGTCCAGCCCTTGCGGGGCCTGAGTGGTTAGAAATTCACTTCCTCGTGGGCCCCAAATATTTTCGGGCCCTAGGACTAACTACGTGGGCAGCAGGTTGAATGGGTTGTCCATTAATGTCCTTAACAGACCTACATTCATTGGCCCAGTGTTTACCCTTTTTACATCTTGGACATATCCCTGGAGTCTTCACTTCTTGAGGCAGTTTTTGTCCTTGTCATGGGGACAGCCTGTCGGCACTGTCTTTTAATATGCCCAGGCTTGCAGTACCGAAAACACACCCCGCTGCTGTTAGAACCTTTATTACTGCGAGAGGCAGCCATCACAGCAGTGGCGAGTCCCGCATTTGATAAAGGTCCTCCGATTTCTCGGCACGTTTTCGTCTAATATTCTAGGTCATTTCCTTTGTGTGGGGTGATAGCCCTACAGCACTCTTTTGTACACTGCTCATAAACTAATTGGTTTACTAGCGGCAGTGCGGTTTCCACATCACCAAAATTCGCCCCGCTCCATCCATCATTCGAGCTACAAAGTCAGAAAATGGTTCAGTGCAGCCCTGTATTGTTTTGGTTAGGTTCCCTGAGACCTCACCCTTATTGGGGGAGGGCTCACCAAGCCTTCATATTGATGGTGTTTATTTGATTATAAACTTCCACAGGATATGCTGTCTGATTATTTACCCATTGTTCTTGCCCTAACAGCATATCTGCACTCCATGCTGTCTGCCCATTGGCCTCGTTCTCCTGGGCCTGACTATGTGCCAGATCAGTCACAATTGACTTCCAGTCTAAATATTACCCCATAGTTAAGCAGGCTCTGGCAATGTCTTCCCAATCAGTGGATGTTAAGGCATTGGGCATAAGGTGCTGCAGTAACATGATGGTATAGTTGGCAGCTACACCATCTCTTTTTGCTGCCTCTGCAAGGTCTTTAATAATCTTATGGTCAATTACTTCATAATATCGGCCACGTGTGGCTGGATTCTCAAACACAGGGAAGGCTGTGGTCACCCCAGACCATGCTTCCTAGGGGATGAATGTGCATCCCAACTTGTTCCCTAAAGGAGGGGGAGCAGTAGCTCTAGCCTTTATGGGATTAAAAAGCAGTGATTGGCCAAGCGGCAGGGAATTGTAGCGTTCTCACTCATAGGCTGTAGCCGCCTCCTCTGGATCTTCCTCCTCCTCAGGGTCTAGCTCATCTTGAGATATATATAAATCTTTAAATTCATCTAGGACTGGGTACAGTCCTGGCACTGGTTCTGAATTTTTCTTTTTCTTTTTCTTTCTCTTAGGCCTATCTTTTGTAGTCCCTGCCCCTCCATTTTCTGATGTGTTATCCTGGCATATACTGAGAGCCTTATGTCCTTGCTGAATAATGTCCTCATATTTCCCATCCTTTAGGCAATAATAGATCATACACCATAGTGGAAGGGTGCCTTGGGAAAGTGTTCCCTCAGTGTTGTGTTTCTCTAGATCCCTGCCAAGTTTTTCCCATGATGGAATAGTCAAACTGCCTGACACCCCGAACCATGGAGCACTGCTTTTGATATTTTCCAGCAACAGGCTTATGGCTCTGCAGGAAAGCTTTAGCCCTCGGCTACTCAATATAGCCTAAATAGGTTCATGGAACTCGGTCGTGGTGTCAGCAGACAATTTGTTCCCCATTTTGCGCTCTGATCTACAAGTGACTTATTAGATCGGACACACGTTTGATTTATCACATGGCCAGGGAAGGCACTCCTTGCCGGGTTAGTGGCACCGCAGCCACAAGCAGGCAAGAAAAGTCAGGACAACTAGGATGAAAAAAACTGCAGTGTAAATCTCAGGCTCTAGACCTCCCAGGAGCACCCACATACCTGGACGGACTACTCATGGACGGTCCACTCCGTGTGTCGAGTTCTGAATCGGTCTTCCCTGCAGGGCATAAAGATTCCCAGGGTTAGGCACCACTTGTGGTGAGCCACTTTCTGACCTGCAGAATGACGAGTCACCACAAGCACGATTCTTCTCAGATCACACTTTATTGGAGTACAGCTCATTTGAGGTAGAATGGTGGAAGAAAGACCCTGTGCCTGAAATGCAGCCTGCTTATATAGGGAAGCTGGGATGCATGTAGCTATATGACTGGTGCCCAATGTAATGCCTCATTAGCATATGGTTGGTGATAGGTCCAAAGTAATGCCTCATTAGCATATAGCTGGTGATAGGTGGTAAGGAGTGCCAAATTAGCATAATCAGGGATCACATCAGATAGGTCACTACTCTGCACCTAATTAGCATCTGGGGAACATGATGCAATGTTCCAGCAAGTTGTGCAAGTGCCAACCGTGCCCTACAATATGGGAATCTGGATGTTTGAATTTTTTTTGACATTTACTTATTAGATCATTATTTATTAATTTGTAGGAAATTGTGAATATTATTTAGTGTTTTTAGAGCTTGTTCTTTGACATTTTCATATGATTAGATGCACAGATGGTCATGATACTGAGAATGAAGTGGTAGCTAGTATCCTGAATACAATATTAATACCACTCACCCTAAACCTTAAGGAATGACATGGAAAAGATGGACAGAAAATAATTTCAGATAGCTTTCATAGCACTACAAATTTACTCACTCTACTAGAGCAGAAAACTCATTAATAATCTTACTTATTTGTGAAGTATGGAAGCTTTAATAATGATAATGGACCTAGCGAGTCATGCTCACTGGTACAATAGTAGCATGAGTTATAGAAGTAATAACTCCTTTTCTAATCAGTTGCAAAAATGTTTTACCACAGGGAACCCATATCTAGTATCATTAACTTGGCCAAAGCTAGGTAAGTGTTAGGCCCTGTGGGAGATCCTACAATTATTATTCAGGTA
Organism: Sigmodon hispidus; assembly: GCA_004025045.1. Classification (NCBI taxonomy): domain Eukaryota; kingdom Metazoa; phylum Chordata; class Mammalia; order Rodentia; family Cricetidae; genus Sigmodon; species Sigmodon hispidus. The sequence continues at coordinate 161,432 of PVIH01000906.1, forward strand.
AATAAACACACTAAAAACCTACCTCAAGTTCTTATTAGCAGAGATTAGTGCATCTTTCATCCCTCAGCAGAGAAGTTTTTTTTTTTTTGCAATAAAGCATAATTAATACAGAGAAACACAACTGCTTTAGGTTAAAAAGTAGGAAGAAATGGTACACCCACTTTTAGATGTCAAATTTACATCACACACCTAACTCCAAGGCTTAGGGGGCCTTGTGGAAAGGGACAAAAATATTATAAGTGCCAGAAAGACTAAACATCTGTAATAACACAGTGCAAAACAGAACAGCATATCTGCAAACATGGACTTCCAGTGTTTAGGACTGTGTGAACGAGACTTTCACAACATATAATACACAAAAATCTCAGCATGAATGAAGCAGGAGCTCATAAAATCAATCAATTATCTGAAAGTCTATTGGAAGTTGATGCCTGTTGAGCTAGGAAGAGTTTTTGTTCTCTGCAGATACTGGCCCTCAGAGGCTACCCAGCCTCTGCCAGTGGCATTATATGCATGCATATACAGACAGCACTAAATAGAAAACACTAAATAAATTCTGCAACTATTTAACACCCCTCCACACACACACACACACACACACACACACACACTCACACACACGCACTTTTTATTACACATGTAGTAAAAGCAAATGCAAAAATAAATGATCATAAAGCTGATGTTGCTTAAACTCAGTAGCAATAAGTAAAGTAATTAGTGGAAGGAGGTATTTGTAGGGAAGAGGTAGAAAATAGATGTAGGGAGGTAGAGGAGATGGTATATTATAGTATTCATAATGTATATTACACATGTATAAAATTGTCATAATGGTATTACAAAAAAAGATTCTTTTGTCCCATGTTCAGTACCACCATATTCTATCACAGTTTCTGTTGTCACCAGAGAATGCAGTTATTTTCTTTCCTTCCTGGGATATCTCTGAGCAGAGAAGACCTGGTACAGAAAGATCTTCTGCTTTTGGATGTGTACAAAAGGGCAAAATAAGTAAGCCAAAAGTTATTTTTGTTAATTCTAGAGGCAAAGAATGGCCTACATGCAGGTATGAACTGTAGAGAGTTAAGACAGCTCTAAAGCATTTTTTACTATTTTATAAAGTCTGAGACTCTAGTTTAAAGTAGTTTTGCTAACATTGAGGGTAAGTCTTCTGAACACAGTATTATAATTTTAATTTACTGTCACAAGTCCCCATGGCCAAGAAAACTAATAGTTCATTTAGATCTTACAGGATGAATACATGACCACCATGGCAGTGATCATGGCAGCTGATAAGCAAGTCTGGCAGTGAAGGTTATATCATGATTCATGAGCAGGAGATAGAGAGCTAATCTGGAATAGTGTGGGATATTAAACCTCAATTCAGACAGCCACTGACATAACTTTTTTAAGAATGCCACACCTTCTAACCCTTCTCAAGCATCTCTACCAGCTGGTGACTATGTGTTCAAATATATGGGCTTCTGAGTGACCGTCACATTTAAACCACCATATTCAGTAAAACCAATCCAAAAATTTACTCAAAGACATGCTCAGAATTCTATCTATATAACTAGACCCTGATATGCTGATACTATGGTTTGTTTTTGTTTTTGTTTATTGTTTTTTTTTTGAGGGTCAGAGAGTGGTGAATCACACCTTTAATTTCATCACTCAGGAGACAGAGATCTTTCTGTATTTATGTGAGTTCAAGGCCTAACAACCAAACAGTAGTAGTTCATACCTTTATTTTTTTTTTTATTTTTTACTTTTAGTTGGATTTCTACTTTATTCATTTATATATATATTTATTAAAAAATAAAAATAGAGAGATGTCATTGTACATAATAACTCAAGGCTAGTACATAGCTAAATGACACAGTGCCTCACTTCTGCATTGATGGCTTCTGACAGAGGTGTTGGTGAGGAAAGACTTGTTTTTTTTGTTTGTTTGTTTGTTTTTTGTTTTTTTGGTTAAAGGTCTGGCCACAGGGAGTTTGATTATGCTCCAGTAAGTAAATGAGCAGCATGAATGGGCATTTTGTGAATGAGGAGATCATAAGAGTGGGCATGAAACTGAGAGGTCTGATAACTGAGTTTGATGGGGTGCATGATGAGTTGATACTTTGAACCACTGCAGGTGGCAGATTATTTTTTAGCTTTTGTTTGAGATAGGTTCTTACTTTATAGCCTAGAGCAGTGGTTCTTAAATAGCCTAACTCTATGACTCTTTAATACAGTTTCTTATGTTATGGTGACACTAAATGATAAAAAATATTTCTTTGCTACTTAATAACTGTAATTTTGCTACTTTTATGAATTGTAATGTAAATATCTGATATGTATAATATTGATATGAGTTGCCAAAAGGGGTCACGAATCATGGTTGAGAATCATTGGGCTAGGGGAACTAGAACTCCATATGTTATGTAGACTGTCTGTGAAATAGGTATTATCCTTCTTCAGCCTCTCAGATGCTATGAAATATAGAAATGCACCACACATACTAGCATTGTCATTAATACTGATTATTAACGTGATTGCATTGAGAAGCATGTAGGTAAGTAGTAAAGTCCATTTCTGGGTCTATATGTGAAAGTGTTTTTACAAACAACTAAGTTAGGAATGGAAGAAACCCTTGATGATGCTGTCATTATCCAGTATACTACAGGCAGGCAGGTCTGGAGGACACAAAACAGAAGGAAAGAAGCTTCCAGGGTGTACATGCTTTCTCTCTGCTTCCTGGATTTCTGAAGGGAGCAAATTGTCATGTGCTGCCAATGCCTTGCTTTTCTGCCTGGCCTCAGCCTCCAATAAGGAGCCAGTAGATCTTGTAGTGAAACTGTGAATCAAAATATATTTTCTCTTTCCTATAAACTATTTATTTCATTTATTTATCACAGCACTGCAAATATTGACCAAGCTGGGCAGTTGTGGTGCACAACTTTAATCCCAGATCTCAGGAACAGTGGCAGGAGTGTCTCAGTGAGTTTAATGCTAGCCTGGTCTACAAAGCAGGTTCCAAGACTGACAGCCAGAGCTGTTACATAGAAAAACTCTGTCTCAATAAATAAAAGCAACTACAAAAAAGAATAAATAATAAAATACTGACCAGCCGACCAATATTTTATGCTTATACAAAGGCTGTAAAGAAGCTGTTAGATGAATCTGAATACTTTCAATTTTAATCAGAGAAAAAAGTTTATTTTCACTAAAGAAGGATATAATGGAATAAGAAAATGTAAAGAAGGAAGAGAAGATGAGTAATTAGAAGAACTGTGAAAGGGGAGGATGAGGAGAAAGTTGAGGAGTGGAAAAGAGGGGAACTCGGAGAAGTGTTACCAGACGTGTGGTTTCCACCTACACCCCAAGTCTGGTCTGGTTATCCTATCTTCAATCAGCCAATTAAAAGAGCCACAATAAACATAAAAAAACAGAACAGGAAAATTTATTCAATGGAGCCAAATTGGGAAGATCAAGTCAATTTGGTGAATCCCACAAGCCCAACTTGAATTGATATCAGAATTTAAATAAGAGACCAACAATAGGAGACTCTGGCTGGGGCTTTCTCTTTTCCACCATGTAATACCTAAGCAAGGTGTGTAAAAAAAAGAAAAAAGAAAAAGGAGAAATAGGAAAGTGAGGAAGAGGAGAAGGAAGAGGAGGAAGAAGAGGTGATGCCAAAACATGATGAAAATCAGCTAGTAGAAAGATGCTGGATATGTTCTAGTCTCCTATTCTACTCTACTGGAACTTGTAACAACAGTGTACAATAGTGGTCCTGTACAGTGATTAAGGTAGCTTGTTGGCACATTGCCATTTTAAGTGATAATAACCATAGTTGATGGTATTAAATTATTTGCAATTTGAAAAGAAATAATATAATACACGAAACCCAGTTTTATCCAGTCAGCTGAGTATGTTGATAAACTCTCTTTCTCTAGCTTTATGTTTGTGACTTATATAATGTACTCACAATTAATTACTTTTCTGCTTAAAGTGGCTTCTGTGATGTGGTTTTGTACTTCAGTCTAGCTACTTATATTTTCCAAGAAACCTTTTTTTTCACCTTAGCTGTAGTTATCAGAATGTTACAGCCTGTCCCCCTTTTTTGTTGTTAGCTTTTTCTTGTGTTCCTTTAAATCTACCTTTCATTCTTCCTTCTGTCAAAGTAATTTGATCATTCCCCCTCCTGATATTCATACAAGGCTCTTTCTGAGCTACTAGAGAGAAGATACCCTGGCCTATCTTTATGTATTTGGCATTAGCCTCTGCCAAGTTTACGATGAATACTTGTAGAATCATCAAAGGTTATGGACTTCTTTTTTTATTTTTATTTATTATGTATTCAATGTTTTGCCTCCATGTATTCCTGTAGGACAGAAGAGGGTGCCAGATCTCATTATAGATGGTTGTGAGCTACCATGTGGTTGCTGAGAATTGAACTCTGGACCTCTGAAAGAACAGCTAGTGTTCCTAAACCGCTGAGCCATCTCTCCAGTCTGGATTTTTTTGTCTCCAAAGCTAAGTGTGGTGATTAAAATTTAAGTGTTGAGAATAACTATTGGTTGAACAAAAGTCCTTTAAGTTGTGTTAAAAATTCCTTCTCACCTTTCCACAGAATGTATACATACCTGTCCACAACCCTTTGCCTTGTGGATTTAACAAAAATAGTTGTTGGCTTATACATCTTTTCTTCATGTAAGCATCCAATTTATGGATACAGAAAATGCATTTTAAAACAGAGTTTTACCCTGAGAAATATAATGCATCCTGTGTAGTTGCTATAAATGTTAATTGGATCTAATTTAATAACTGTCAGAATTTGAACTTCATGAATTTTCTATCTTAGGGAATTAAAGATATACCACAGAACACATTAAAATCTCTTCTTTGTAATCCTGTAATTCCTGCTTTGGGGTGTAAATATAAAGCTTTGGCAATTACAAGGCCATACATTGCAAACACCATGTTTTTTATTTTTTTTTATATGAAAATGTCTTTATCCTTATTTAGTGCTTTTAAAGTGAACATTTGCAGGAAAATACATAAACTTTGATCAAAGAAAGAACAAAGGCAACTACAAGTTTTTGAAAATGTCTTCAAGCATAATACCTATTAAACACAAAAGAAAATAACTGAGTTATAAAATTATTTTTCTTATTAAGTCTAAATTCTAGACAACAAACTCATCAAAAATTTCAGAACTTCACTCAAAATATAGCAATTATTTTTATATGAAAAATTCAATAGTGAAAAGATAAAAAAGAAATCACTTTCTTAAAAATATTATTTCAAATTATTTTAAAATATATAAAAAGAATAGTGAAGGCATCTCATATTTTCAGAGCTCTACAATGAATACGTGAGTTTCATCAATAGTCAGTTCATTTAGAATTGAACTCAATTCATTGAAAACATGCCATTTGTTGTTTTTATTGTTTGTTTAAAATATAAATTGGAAAATATAACAATTCTGTGACTTAGTTCATCCCTGCCATTACTGGGTGACATTTCAAATTATATATTTGTCACCCTTTTCCTTACCTTTATTTTCAAATACAAAAAGATTGAATAAAATAAAGAAAAGACACTTAAATGTTAGACATTTTCTTTGAAAAGATTTTCATAATATTTGTCATTGCATTTTAATTTGTATTAAGAGCAGATATGAATAAAAATATTCACCCATGAATAGGGCATGCAGTTCACTTCCATCTCAGTCTTTCCCTGTCCTTCTCTTCTCTGTCTTTTTGCAATACAGTTATTTCTCAGGTTGTCAGAAAATGAGTGGTCTCTAGAGATAATATGTCATCAAAGTTAAAATCAAACCAATAGGAAAAAAAATGTAATGTGCCTGTGCACTAACCCAGACAATGTAGGACTCAATGGTGGTTTGCACAGTGTTATCTGAGATGCTTCATTTATCTCCTTGTTGAGTGAGGCATAGTACTTTATGTCAAGACTTCCCACCACGTTCTCACCTCTGCTCCACTACTGCTTTCTGAGAAGAGCACTGATGCTTGATAACATCTAGGGGTATTTCAAAGCTAACCTGACTTTTAGTTGCTTCTAAAATGAAATGCTTCTCTGTTCATATCACTGCCAAATAGCTGTCACTTTTGTGGAAAGTTAAATTTGTCACAAGGAAAGAAAATTCCACCATTGCCTGTTTAAATAAGTTAGGGAGTAGAATCTTCTCCCCAATGCTTTTTCCACTGCAAGCAAATGTATCAATCATTTCATTCTCTGAAATAACAATTTATTATCCATGCAGGAGGCCTAAGATTCAATCTGCAAAATGTTCTGAGTGTCACCTCAGATACAAAGACATGTCATCAGATTTTATCAAGGTAATCACTCTGCACTTGTCATCAAGTTTTAATAATAAGACTACTTATTACTTCAATAATTATTTATGACAAGAAATCTACAATTGGCATCATGAGTAAATATTGATAAATCACCTGGTTAATAAACTGGTACTACTTAAGTGGCTTAGAGAATATAGAAATGAAAATGCCATTACAGAACATTATTACAAAGAATGACAAAATGTTTATCTTCTATTGAAAAGCTTATATTTGCCCAACAGAAACTCTGTGAGAAAAAAGTAAGTAATCTAATGTGTAAAAGGACAAAGATTCACTATGAAAGATTGAAGAACCAATATTAATACACACACATAAATTCTAGACATTTTTATTTTATTTAGAAGTTAAGTTAAACCCAATTAATAGAAATCAGTTTGTGTGTATGTATGTGTGTGTGTGTTTTAAGCACAAATTAAAGATCTGAGAATTACATTAAAATATGTGCTTTTGCTCACGATCAGCTCCTAAGAACTGTACCATTTTTTAGTGCTTTTGTGACAGGTTGGAAACATGAATTTCAAATGGTCGTTAGAAATAACATCAACTCTCACCCTCTGATGAGTTGCTGTTGAGACCACAGGGATATAATATTTACTTACAAAGACTATGCACTTTGGGCCAGTTTTCTGGAAACCAAAAAGGACTATGGGCTATGACTAAGCATTAGTTATTTGTCCAGTGAAGCTGGGTAATAGGACATTCAGCTCAAAAGTAAGACTTGCCATAAAGCCACTACTCTGAAAGGGGATCCACACAAACCTTCTACTTGTGCTAGCTGCATACCATAGTGGATCAAAAAGTAAAATAGGCAGTTGAGGAGAGGCAACTATGGAAGGCTGGAAACACTCTATCAAAAAAAAAGATAAATCTGAAATCCACTATGGAAACTTATTTATAAATTCCTTACAAAGCATGTTCAAGCTCAGCTTCTAAAGCATAAGGAACGGAGAGAGGTGGGGGTCAGAAGTATAAAGTAATCTTTTGGAGAATTTTTCAGTAGCATACTCTGAAACAAGGATTTATTTAACCAGAAATGGTCCATTAGGCAAGTGGTCCTGGAAAGCTACTGGGAAAATTGAGCCTGGGGAAGTATCAAGCAGGCTATAGCAAAGGGCCTCAGGCTGTGAAAGAGCTCACTGGTGGACTTTAGCTCACAATCCAGAAAGCTGGACTATTTTTTCCCTCCATGTTCCGTGCAATGATTGGGTAGTTCTAGAGAATGATATTCGCAGACACTTCTGATGTACAGCATAAAAGAAGCAAATCAACCATTCTTACATTCAGTGGTCCTGCTTACATACTTTTGCAATCATGGCACTGGTGGTACAAAGCTTGTGGAAGTAATTATCCAGTGGCTGATTTGACTTTAGGCGCACTCTACAAGAAGGAACACAAACACAACACCCTTTGGGGGAACCAAAACTCAGATACTGCTTAGACCAGAGACATAGAATCAAATCAAATAATATTGCTCAAAAAAGTAACAATAAAAAATAAGACCTCTGGGAAAAAACTAGATACCCCTCAACTGAGAAATGGATAAACAAACTCTGGTACATCTACACAATGGAGTACCACTCAGCAGTAAGAAAAAATGATATCCTAAAATTTGCAGGCAAATGGATGGATTTGGAGAATATCCCCTTGAGCGACATATCTCAAACTCAGAATGATAAGCAGGGCAGGAACTCACTCATTAGTGGACTCTAAACAAAAAATCAAAAAGCAAAGCATGTACAAGCTGCAAACCAAAGCCACTGAGCAGTTTGGGATCTGAAACACCTGGGACTGGCACTTTGGATCCCACTCCCTCTAGAGGAACACCTGGCTCAGTCTTGATGTTGGGGTGAGGAAACTGGATCTGCCAGGAGTGGATGCTGAACTGAACAATATTCGGTCCTTTGGACCTCCTGCCCTTGCTGGGGAGGAGATGGGGAGATGTGGATAAGATAGAGTGACTGGAGGAGTGTGGAAGGGCAAAGGAACCTTGAATAAGGATATACACAGGTAGAAAATGTGACTTTCTTCATAATAAAAAAATTTAAAAAATGAGTCCTAATGACATAATGCTGTACTCATAGATCAGTCCCTTTTTATTATTATGAATAAAGACATATTTTTTACCCATATATTCCTTTATTCAGATTCCTTTCTCCCTCCTGCCCCTCTAAGTCACTCACTCTTCTCCCCATCATTTTATCTCCTCCTCATCCAGGGCAGGAGTTTCCAAGGTCCCAAGATGGCTTAGCATCTTAACATTCCAAGTAGTTCAGCATCTACTTCAGGCAGATCAGCTTTCTTCACCCCAACATCAAGAATGATTCAGGTGATCCCCTGTAAGGAATGGGCTCCAAGGTGTCAGTCCAAGGTGTTTCAGATCCCAAGCTGTTCAGTGGTTGAGATTTGCAACTTGGAAATTCTTACTTTTTTGTTTAAAGTCCACTAATGTGTGCTACATCACCTGCTTATCTTTCTGGGTTTGTGATATTTCTCTCAGGAGGATATTCTCCAAATCCATATCCATATGCCTGCAAATTTAGGATATCATTTTTATCTTACTGCTGAGTAGTACTCCATTGTGTAGATGTACCACAGTTTGTTTATCCATTTCTCAGTTGAGGGGCATCTAGGTTGTTTCCAGTTTCTTGCTAATACAAATAATGCTGCTATGAACATAGTCGAGCTAATGCCTTTGGAGGGTGAGTGAAACCTTTTGGGTATATGCCCATGCCCAGTAGTGGTATTGCTGGATACTTGGGGAGATGGATTTCCAGTTTTCTGAGAAACCACCATACTGAATTCCAGAGTGACTGAAGAAATTTACACTCCCAACAATAATGGAGCAGTGTTCCCTTTGCTCCATACCCTCTGCAGCATAGGCTGTCATCTGTGCCTTTTATCTTAGCCAATCTGACAGGTATAAGGTGGTATCTCAAAGATGTTTTGATTTGCCTTTCTCTAATGGCTAAAGATGTCAAGTACTTTTTCAGGTGCCTTTCAGCAATTTATAATTCTTCTACTGAGAATTCCCTTTTGTTTTGAACCCCATTTTTTGATTGGGTTATTAAGGGTTTGGGGCTCTAGTTTCCTGAGTTCTCTATGTATTTTAGAGATCAGTCCTCTGTCACTTGTAGGACTGGTGAAAATCTTTTCCCATTCTGTAGGCTGTCATTTTGTCTTATGGAATATATTCTTGGCTTTACAGAAGCTTCTCAGTTTCAAGAGGTCCTACTTTATTGATTATTGTTCTTGGTGTCTGTGCTTCTAGTGTTATATTTAGGAAGTGTGCCAATGAGTTGGAGGGTATTTTCTACTTTCTTTTCTATCAGGTTCAATGTGACTGGATTTATGTTGAAGTCTTTGATCCATTTGGATTTTAGTTTTGTGAAGGGTAATACACTTGAATATATACAGTTTTCTACACACTACCATCCAGCTATGCCAACACCATTTGTTAAAAATACTGTCATTTTTCCACTGAGTGATTTGCACCTCTTTGTCAAAGATCAGATGCTCTTAGATATTTGGATTAATGTCAGGATCTTCAATTTGAGTCCATTGATCCACAAGTCTGTATTTATGCCAGTACTAGGCTGTTTTTATTACTGTAGCTGTATAGTTCAACCTGAAGTCAGGGATGGTGATACGTCCTGAAGTTTTTTCTTGAACAAAGTTGTTTTGGCAATCCTGGCTTTCCTGGTATTCCAAATGAAATTGAATATTGTTCTTTCAATGTCAGTAAAAAATTGTGTTGGGATTTTGATGAGAAGTGCATTGAATCTGTAGATTATTTTTAGTAGAATTGCCATTTTTACTATGTTGACCCCACCTATCCAGGAACATATGACATATTTCCATTTTCTGTTATCCCTTTCAATTTCTTTCTCCAGTGATTTAAAGTGTTTGTCAAAAAGAAAGCCTACCAAATTATGGAAACTAAACATCATTCAACTTAACCACCTCTGGGTCAAGCAAAAAATTAAGAAATTAATCTTCCTAGAATATAATGAAAATTAATCTACAATGTACCCAAATTTTCAGAGCACAATGAAAGCAGACTTAAGAGGAAAATTCATAGCACTCAATGACTATATGAAAAACCTAGAGAAATATCATACTAGAGAACTAACAGCATAGCTGAAAAAGTTAGAACAATTAGAAGCAAACTCACCTAGAAAGAGTAGGCAGCAGGAAATGATCAAACTTAGAGCTGAAATCAATACAATTGAAACAAAAAGAACAGTACAAAGAATCAAAGAATCAAAAGGTTGCTTCTTTGAGAAATTCAGCAAGATAGAGAAACCCTTAACCAAACTAACCAAAAAACAGAGAGAGAGAGTATCAAAATCAACAAAAATCAGAAATGAAATGGGGGACCCCCAGGAAATCCAGAAAATTATCAGATCATACTTTGAAAATCTATATTCCACAAAAATGAAAAACCTAGAAGAAATGGACAACTTTTTGGACAGGTACTATTTACCAAAATTAAATCAAGATCAGATTAAATACCTAAACAGACCTATAACCCTAAAGGAAATTGAAGCTGTCATTAAAAAACCTCTCAAGTAAAAAAGTCTGGGTCCAGATGGTTACAGTGCAGAATTCTAACAGACATTCAAAGAAGAATCATTATCAATAGTCCTCAAACTGTTTCACACAGTAAAAACTGAAGGAATATTGCCAAATGCCTTTATGAAGCCACAATTACCCTAATACACAAGCCAATCAAAGATGCAACAAAGAAGTACAGACCAATTTCCCTCATGAATATTGATGCTAAAATTCTCAACAAATTTCTGGCAAATGGTATACAACAACATATAAAAAATATCATCCACCATGATCCAACATCATCCAACACTCCTTTATGATAAAAGTCCTGGAGAGATCAGGAATACAGGGAAAATATCTAAATATAATAAAGGTGATTTACAAGAAGCCCACAGCCAACATCAAACTTAATGGAGAAAAACTCAAAGCAATCCCACTAAAATCAGGAACTAGACAAAGATGTCCTCTGTCCCCTTATCTATTCAATATAGTTCTTGAAGCTTTATCTAAAGCTATAAGAGAACAAAAGGAGACTAAGGGGATACAAATTGGAAAAGAAGTGTAACTATCTCTATTTGTAGATGATATGATTGTATACATAAGTGATCCACAAATTTCTACCAGGGATCTTCTACAGCTGATAAACACCTTCAGCAATGTAGCAGGATACAAAATTAACTCAAAGAAATCACTAGATCTCCTATATACTAAAGATACAAGGGCTGAAAAAGAAATAAGGGAAACATAACCCTTTATAATTGCTGCAAATGACATTAAATACCTTGGAGTAGTTATAATCAGAGAAGTCACAGTTGTATTTGACAAAAAAATTAGATCAGTGCCTTTCTTAGTTATCATCAGAAGATTCTTGTAGTCAGCAGTTTCTGACCCAGGCTAGCCCTGAGGTTTAGAACCTCAGTCCCACAGCTACTTAGTCCCAATTAATCACACAAAGGCTTGTATTAATTACAAACAGTTTTGCCTATGGCTCAAGCACATTATCTAATAGCTCTTAAGACTGAACTCAAACCATTTTCATTAATCTATGTATTACCACGTAGTTGTGTGGCTTTACCTGTGTTCCATTACATCTTGTTTTGTTGGGTGGCAGTTTACAGTGTCTGTCTGACTCTACCCTTCTCTTTTATCTCTGCTTGGATTTCCCATCTCTCATTAACCTGCTTTGCCTAAGGCCAAAACACCTTCTTAACATTAACAAATGGTAATAAAATATATTCACAGCATACAGAAAGACATCCTACAGCTTCCCCCTATGGCAAATTGGAACAAATACAGAGACATACAGCCAGACAATTCGGGGGTGGGGGTGGGGGTGGAGGATTTGATGGTGGTGGAGACTTTGGAACACTAATGGCCTGTCTAAACACATGTGTATCAAATCCTTGTACTCAGACTTCAGGGGACACTGAAAGACACAGCAGGAAGAAAGTCTGCGCCAGAGAAGATGAGGACACCAAGGGAATAAGTCCTGTGAACCAACTGAGCAAAGCTCATATGAACTCATAGAGACTGAAGCAGCAAGCACAGGGCATGCAGAGTCTGTAACTGCATTTCTGTAGATATTGTACCTTTCAATTTAGTATTTTTATTCAATTTAGTATTTGTATTAGAAAATTCTAAGTGTATGAACAAGAAAGTCTCTGATGCCTCTACTTTTTCTAAGACTTTTTTCTTTTGGTTGATTTACCATGTCCAATTTTGATGTGATTTTTTTGTTTTATTTTATTATATTTTATTCTATTATGTTCTGTTATCTGTAAGAAGCCTATTATTTTTCTAACAAGAGACAAAAAGGGAGTAGATATGAATAAGAGGGGAGTTAGGAAGAAAATGTGAGAATAGAGGGAGAGGAAATGGTAATCAGAATACATGGTTTGTAAAAAATAATCTATTTTTAATGAAAGATGAAAATAAAACAAAAATATATGTCTCTGGAATAAAAAAGACATGAATGGTGCAATGAAGAAAAACACCATAAAGTAGAGACTAATTTTAAGAGGAAAAAATGTTTGTGCTCCAAGAATTAAACATGTATTTGAAAGATTAGCTGTAGGGGAAAAACTAATGGTGAGTAAGTGTGGCCAGGCAATTAGAGTGACAAGGTACCTGTATAAACTTCTCTCCCTCCTTGTCCTGTGTGTCAGCTCTAAAGTTAGATAATCAACGAGAAAGTTAGTATTTTCATACAGATTGTGAAGAAGCAGAAGGAAATAAGCCATGGAAATTAAAACAATAAGAACCTAGGATATAGTGTTTACTCAGAAATATTTGCTGCTGTTTTATTATAACTATTCTTTGAAAGATCCAGACACAGACATGGCCTTACTAGAATATGTCTTCGTACTTCTCAGGTGTTATACATTCTAAAATACCCCAGTGGATGTTCAAAATTATAGGTAGTATGCTATTTTACCCCACGTATTTACATCTTTAGGACATAGTTTACTTTATAATTAAACACAGCATGTGGTTAACTACATTAACTACTAAGTCAGGGACACCTCAACACTATAAATAAACTTCATTTTTTTCTTTATAATTTCATGAATGAAAGATTTATATTATTTTGCCTCAATGTTTGGTTGAAATCAAGTATATAAAATTTACCTTAATGTGGATCTTAGCAGCTTCACTGCATAAATACATTTTACTACTCCATTAAATCAATAACTTTTATTTTTTCACTGAAAAAATATAGCTTAAAGTTGATCAATGTAATTTGTGTGTACCACTGCTCTTTTACTTTGGGAATATTAGTTATTAAAATAAGTTGATTGGGAAATAAGCACTGAGGCACATTGATGAATGATTGACATAACTGAGGTAGCTGTTAGGTGACTAACAAATACAGGTTGTGTGGAGCAAAAGGACAATTAACACTCTACAAGATAGAGTGGGATGGCAGAAGAATTTATTATTATTCATTGTGTAAAATTTACAAATCTCATCTTTATCAGTTCTGAAGTTTTCCAGTGCATATTGTATGCTGTGATTATCTGAATTTGTAGAAACTAAACTTTGTAGTAAAAGAAAGAATAATGTAATAAAGATACTCACGAATGTTAATAAGTGAGGTTTCATGGACAATATTCCATAGTGTGCTAAATGATTTGCAGAAAAATGACTCCTTAGTGAATCCTTCATCCGAATACTAACATTGATATTTAAATGAAAAAATTGAGGATATACTAGGAGATATTTTGTAGTTGCTGTTGTTTATTGCTTGTTTTTTAAACTTTTGGATGGATTACATTATTTTCAGGGAATTAGACAAGATATTTTAAACTGTACAGAGGTGAATGGTCTTGACTGAAACACTCTCATTAATAATATTTACAACTAATTCTTTAATTTCTTCTTTCTTCTTATTGTTTGTCATAGATCTGGGATAATAAAGAATGCCAGAGATGCAAAAGATAAATCCTCTGTTCTCAAAAATATTTGTATTCTATTGATACATGTCAGACAATAAAACAGTAATTAGGACATAGAACTGGACAGACAAAATATTGGGAAGCACAGAAGAAAATTTATTCAGCAAAACTGTGAAGATTAGTTAGCCATCTTGGAAATTATTTCCTTTCTTATTTAATATCTAATCTAGTGTACATGAAATAGTGTACAAAGTAACAAAATATATTAATAAGAAAATAAAATTATTGAAAGCTAGTTATAATAAATGATAGAGGTTAGGAAAATAGAAGGTAAAGACATATCAATTCATACATAATCCATAATGTATATCTCAAGGGAGAGAAGAATGTTTCTTGGCAAATAATGGTTTAGACATGAGGAAGAATGTTGTTCACAGACAGGAGAGGGCAGAGAAAAATAGTTGCTATAACTTTTTCACCCTTTTTGTTGAAAAATATACATATAATGTATTTTGATCATGATTTTCCCATCTCATAATTCTTTGATCATGTTTTCTTCTTCCTCAGTTCTTCCCAGATATTCCCAACATCACCCAACTGTCTTACCTTTTTTCTTTCTTTCAAGTGAATAAACAAGCAAAGGAACTTATAAAAACTGATAAAAAAAGAAGAAACACAGACACAAACCCCACAAAACACAAAAATGAACATCAAAATAGAAAAGTAAATGATAAGTAAGACAAATTATACAGAAACAAAACGTTACAAAAACACCAATGATTTTAGCATTGGACATCTTATTGCTGGGCCTAGGGCTTGCCCTGACTTGGTGGGAATATACAGAGACACAATGCCTCTAGAGAAAACTGAGTTTCCTATTAGCAAGAACTATCACTTGCAGATATCTTTTTGGATAGGAATAAGGCACAGTGTTCATTTTCCTTTCTCAGTAGTGAGATCCCATCTGGCTTGAACCTGTGTATGCCATATTTCTACAGTAAGTGTGAGTTTGTATGTGTATGCATTATCTTTTGTCTGGGTGACAGTATTTCCTGGATTCATGTATCAATTTTGATTTTACAATATTTCTATATGCATGCAAAAGAGAAGTGTTTAATGAAAGATCATATTTATGATTAAATGTTCCAAAGTGCCTTATTTTCAGCTGATTGTCCAGCTGTAAGTCTCAGTAATATTTCTCAACCATTGTAAACATAATCTTCTCTGATGTTGGTTGAATGAGGCACTTATTACAACTATGCCATTATGTGCCATTTATTGCTATGTTGTTTTTTTTTTAATTTTTTTTCTTTATTTATTTATTTTGTATTTATCAATAAAAATAGTAAAATGAATTTAAAATGCTGATAAGTTAACAATAACTATAAAGAACATAAAAATCATAAGCATGACTTATCAAGGGTGATAATGCAAATAAGATTGCTACACATATTTTACTTTGTGTACAGCTTTCCCTCTGAATTTTTTTTCCCATCCCTGTATATCCTTATTCAAGGTCCCTTCCCCCTCCTGCCACATCAGGTCATTTTTCTTCTCCACAACTCCCCACCCCCTCCCTGGGCAGGGAGCAGAAAGTCCTGTGGTCCCACTGACCCAATAATGCTTAGATCAGTCTCCACTCCTGGCAAATCCAGTTTTGTCCCCCCTCCCTCAAGAGTGAGTCAGGTGTTCCTATAGTTGGAGTGGGATCCTAAGGGTCAGTCCAGGGTGTTTCTGATCCCAAGCTGCTCAGTGGTTGTGGATTACAGCTTGGGCATGCTTGGCTTTTTTCTTGTTTGTTTGTTTAGAGATCACTAATGAGTGAGTACATCCCCTGCTTATCTTTCTGTGTTTGTGATACCTTGCTCAGGAGAATATTCTCCAAATCCATCCATTTGCCTGAAAATTTTAGGATATCATTTTTTCTTACTGTTGATATCCTCCACCATGACCAAGTAGGCTTCATCACAGAAATGCAAGACTGGTTTAACATACGAAAAACTGTAAATGTTATCCATCATATAAACAAACTAAAGGAACAAAACCACATGATCATATCCTTAGATGCAGAAAAAGCCTTTGACAAAATCCAACACTCCTTTATGATTAAAGCCCTGGAGAGATCAGGAATACAGGGAGAATACCTAAATATAATAAAGGCAATTTACAAGAAGCCAACAGCCAGTATCAAACTTAATGGAAAAAAACTCAAATCAATCCCACTAAAATCAGAAACTAGACAAGGATGTCCTCTCTCCCCTTATCTATTCAATATAGTTTTCGAAGTTTTAGCTAAAGTAATAAGGGAATGAAGAGTGATTAAGGGGATACAAATAGGAAAAGAAGAAGTGAAACTATCTCTATTTGCAGATGATATGATTTTATACATAAGTGACTCAAAAAATTCTTCCAAGGAACTGCTACAGCTGATAAACACCTTCAGCAATGTTGCAGGATACAAGATTAACTAAAAGAAATAGGTAGCCCTTCTATATACTAAAGATAGAAGAGCTGAAAAAGAAATAAGGGAAACATTGCTCTTCATAATAGTTGCAAATAGTGTTAAATACTTTGGAGTAACTATAACCAAAGAAGTAACAGACCTATTTGACAAAAATTTTAAATCACTGAAGAAAGAAATTGAAGAGGATATCAGAAAATGGAAAGCTCTCCCATGCTCCTGGATTGGTAAGATAAACATAATAAAAATGGCAATTCTACCAAAGGCAATCTACAGATTCAATGCACTGCCCATCTAAATCCCAACACAATGTTTTTTGGACCTTGAAAGAACAATACTCAATTTCATTTGGAATAACAGGAAAGCCAGGATTGCCAAAACAATTTTACTCAACAAAAGAACCTCAGGAGGTATCACCATCTCTGACTTCATGCTATACTATAGAGCTACAGTAATAAAAACAGCCTGGTACTGGCATAAATACAGACTTGTGGACCAATGGAATAAAATTGAGGATCCAGACATTAATCCAAAAACCTGTGAATACCTAATCTTAGACAAAGAGGCCCAATACATTCAATGGAAAAAAGATAGTAGAGTTAACAAATGGTGTTGGCATTGCTGGATGGAAGTGTGTAGAAAAATGCAAATATATCTGAACTTGTCACCCTGCACAAAACTCAAATCCAAGTGGATCAAAGACCTCAACTTAAACCCAGCCACTTTGAATTTGGTAGAAAAGAAAGTGAAAAATCCCTTCCTAAATATAACACCAGTGGCATAGACACTAATACCAACAATCAATAAGTGGGATCTCCTGAAGTTAGGAAGCATCTGCAAAGCAAAGGACACTGTTAATAGGACAAAATGACAGCCTACAGACTGGGAAAAGATTTTCACCAACCGTACAAGTGATAGAGGACTGATCTCTAAGATATATAAAGAGTTCAAGAATCTAGAGCCCAAATTTTGAATAACCCAATCAAAAAATGGGGTACAGATCTAAAAAGGGAATTCTCAGCAGAGGAACTATGAATGGCTGAAAGGCACCTGAAAAAGTACTCATCATCTTTAGCCATCAGAGAAATGCAAATCAAAACAACTTTGAGATACCACCTAACACCTGATAGATTGGCTAAGATAAAAGGCACAGATGACAGCCTATGTTGCAGAGGATGCGGAGCAAGGGGAACACTCCTCCATTGTTGGTGGGAGTGTAAGCTTGTTCAGCCACTTTGGAATGCAATATGGCAGTTTCTCAGAAAATTGAGAATCAATCTTCCCAAGGACCCAGCAATACCACTTCTGGGTGTATACCCTAAAGATGCACAGTCACACTCCAAAGGCATTAGCTCAACTATGTTCATAGCAGCATTATTTGTAATAGCAAGATCCTGGAATCAACCTAGATGTCCCACAAATGAAGAATGGATTAACAAACTGTGGTACATCTACACAATGGAATGCTATGTTCTTTTAAAATAATAATATTTTTGGGCACTTCCTTAAGCTTATGTTCTATGTAATTAAATTAGATAAGCCTTAATTCATTCTTTTATACAGGTAGTTGGTTAAATTTATGTTATTAATGCATCTGTATAGTTTGTAGACAGGTCATTATTATATGCCACATGGTTTCTAGCTTAGTAATATTGATAATTACTTATTTTATGGTAGTGTGCAGACTGTTTTCAATACAATAAATACTCATTAATAGAAATGTTTCTAGATCTCAGATCAACTTCTCTGTATTTAATAATTTGCATAATTAATATCATCATCAATAAGACATAACTGTCAGGTTTTGAAGAGAATGTAAAAGATTCAGAAATAGTCTATGAGGTGGGAGAATTTTCAAAAAAAGTGGTTATGTAAGAAGAAACAGAAAGAAAAATCATGGGTATAATATAAAGAAGTCTATAGATAACAAATTAAAAAAGGCCTTCGACATCTGCTTCAGCTTCATCTTTAGAACTATTGAAAATACATAGAGAGTTTAAGAGCAAGTTGATCTTTTTTTACGTACAATTAAAAGACAATATCTTTAGGGGCATAGCAAAAATCCTGTCATGAACTTCGAGTAATCATCCATGTGAAGACTGATTGAAGTAAGATTTTTTTTTTTACTTTTAAAGATTTATTTGATTGTGTGTACATACATAAATGTATTACAAGTACCTGCAGAGGCCAGAGGCATCTGATCTCTTGAGTTGGAATTATAGACAGTTGTATAAACTGCTTGGTAAGGGTGCTGGGAGTAAGATTTAAAATGAGGAATAAAAGAAGGGATGGGGAATTTACTGAAAGATATGTAAGCAATCAATGGAAAAAAGTATTTTTATCAAATGGTGTTTTAATAACTGGATGGTAGTTTGTAGAAAAATGCAAACAGACCCGAGCCTGTCACCCTGCATAAAACTCAAATTCAAGTGGATCAAAGACCTCCACATAAACCCAGCCACTTTGAACTTGATAGAAAAGAAAGTGAAAAATACCCTCTAATGAACTGGCACAGGTGACCACTTCCTAAATATAACACCAGTGGCACAGACACTAAGTACAACAACCAATAAGTGGGACCTCTTGAAACTAAGAAGCTTCTGTAAGGGCTGGGACACAGTCAATAGGACAAAAGGACAGACTGCAGAATGGGAAAATATTTTCACCAACTCTACAAGTGATAGAAGACAGATCTCTTATACATACATACATACATACATACATATATATATATATATATATATATATATATATATATATATATATAGAGAGAGAGAGAGAGAGAGAGAGAGAGAGAGAACTCAAGAGACTAGAGCCCAAAACCTTGAGTAACCCAGTCAAAGAATGGGGTTCAGAACTAAAAAGGGAATTCTCAGCAGAAGAATTACAAATATTGAAAGGCACTTGAAAAAGTGCTCAACATATTTATCCATCAGAGAAATGAAATCAAAATAAGTTTGAGATACTACCTGACACCTGTCAGTTTGGCTAAGATAAAAGACACAGATGACAGCCTATGCTGGAGAGGTTGTAGCAGAAGGAGAATGTGCCTCCATTTTTAGGAGTGTAAACTTGTTCAGCCACTCTGGAATGCAGTATCGAG
Source organism: Sigmodon hispidus (assembly GCA_004025045.1). Lineage (NCBI taxonomy): Eukaryota > Metazoa > Chordata > Mammalia > Rodentia > Cricetidae > Sigmodon > Sigmodon hispidus. The sequence continues at coordinate 181,313 of PVIH01000906.1, forward strand.
GTTTCTCAGAAAACTAGGAATCAATCTCCCCAAAGGTCCAGCAATATCACTACTGGGCATATACCCTAAAGATGCACATTCACACGCCCAGGGCATTAGCTCAACTATGTTCATAGCAGCATTATTTGTAATAGCAAGAACCTAGAAACAACTTAGATGCCCCTCAACTGAGGAATGGATTAACAAACTTGGTAAATCTACACAATGGAGTACTACTCAGCAGTAAGAAAAAATGACATACTAAAATTCATAGTCAAAGGAGTGATTTGGAAAATATCCTCCTGAACGAAGTATCACAAACCCAGAAAGATAACCAGGGGGATGTACTCATTCATTAGTGGACTCTAAACAAAGAAGCAAAAAACAAAGTATGTCTAAGCTGCAAACCACAAACACTAAACAGCTTGGGATCTTATAAGACCTTGGACTGGCACCATGGGTCCCCCTCCCTTCAGAGGAACACCTGACCCAGTCTTGATGATGGGGTGAGGAAAGCGAATCTGGCAGGAGTGGACTCTGAACTAAGTCACATTGGGACCTTGGACATCCTTCCCTTTCTGGGGAGGAGATAAATTGATGTCGAGTAAAGAGAGTGACTGAAACAGGCGGGAGGGGAAAGCTTTAACATAGATATACATGGAAAATTATGACTTTATTCATAATAAAAAATAAAATAAAAAGAATATTATGATTTAACATTAAACATAAATATATTTTGCTGCCTGCAGAAAATTGAGAATGAAAAGGAGAAGGTGGTATAGAAGGCAATGTCTCAGACAGCATGTCAAAGTTTCATGGTTTTCAGAAGATCTTATTCTTAAGTACCATTAGCTGGTTTTAGAAAAGAATTTTGAAAGATAACTGGCTTAGGGAAGAAAAACAGTTATTTTATCTATCTATCTATCTATCTATCTATCTATCTATCTATCTACCTATCTATCTTCACTGGTCATCTAAGTACAGCTACACACAATCATGTCAGTCACTCTTTAAAGTGTAATCTTTCTGTAAAATATAATCAGCAAAGCAGTTGAAGTAGTCAGCATATCTGAGATTATAGTTACTATTACCAAGTGAGCTGTACTAAAAAGAAAACACATTTGGAATTATTGTAGTGATATAGATTTTACTATGCTCAAAATGGTCCTGCCAGCTTGCATGTTTCAATGCATTAATCAAGCTTGGAATTCATGTCATCAGTTTATAAGTAAATTCAAGTGTGAGAACAGGCTACATCTTGGTTTGATCAATCAGATCTGCCATTTTGGAATACACATTTGCAAGTATACAAAATTTACTTTCATATGCAGTTCTAAAAAATGAATAATTTTCAACTTAATTAAAAATTACAACTCCACACTGTTTTATTATTATTATTACTATCATTATTATCATTATTATTATTACTTCTTTCTTTCATGGTGTTCTTTGGTTGATTAGTAGATGCTTTTAAAATTAGGATACTATTTTTGCTGTCCCAATCACAGTCTGATTTCTCAGGTTTGAAAATGGCTTAGACGTTTGCATCAGAATAAAATTCTGTACATAATTGTGACACATGTAAATTTGCCACCTCATCAACTAAATATTATACATTTAATTAAACTAAAACATGTGATAGAAAGTCCTTAGTAGTGTTTTACTACAGCAGCATGCACTGAGGATCTTGTTATCTTTAGCTGTTATAGTAGGTGAAATGCAATAGAAAGATGTACATCCACAAACATGATAACGAAGAATAAAAACACAAGGGATTATGTATTTTGAGATTTGACAGGGGAGAGCTGGAGGCAGACATGTCTGAGAGATGGGAGGAAAATGAGCGAATAGTATGTCAAATCCTTCATAATAATTACAGGACTTTAACATCTCTCTATTTAAGAAAATAACATTTCTGATTTTATCACTACTCAGCCAAAATGTTCATAAACATTGTGAAATGGAATCTAATTTACATATTCTGCCAATTATCTGTATTTATGGATAACTACTTATAGGTTTTCCACCATTACCCTGAATAATTGAGAATTGGCTATAGAAGCCATTTCCTTTCCCTGCTGAATGGATGTGCTGTATTTATATTACCCATTACCAGGTGGCAGACGTAATGTTCAGTGATGTGTGTTACTTATCTGAAACTTGAAACTCCTTTCAAGGTTCAAGCTCACCAGTTAATAGAAGATAATCTGTATGGAGCATAAATTCCAAGGGGATGTTACAATAAGTCTTTTGTGTATCAATCATTTGCCAAGATGGCTCTTGCCTAAGCTGGCTTTATTAGTAGTAACCATTTGTACTAGGAAATTGTGACAGTTATAAAGCTTTTCCATTATATGAATCATAGTAGACATATTCTGTTTTTTCACTCTCACTTGTTTACTAATATACCTTAAGAGAGAAAGCTTTCAAATCATTTGGCAAAATATAATTAAGGATCACTGAGACATGTAATTTAATCAGAAGAATAGAAAATACATAAAAGTTATAAATGACTTCTCAAATGACTTTAGAATTCTTATTCGTACTAATTCTTTTATGATGCATAGTAGAGAAGTGAGTTAGATGGGTTTTAAATGTTTCCTTTTCATAATATTTTAATTAATTAAAATAAAATTCACGTGGTTAACCTAAGAAGTGTGCAAAGGAAACAATTCTAGCTCAAACATCTTTAGTGTCCAGGTTTTTAAATAATGTGTCAAATACTCTGACTGTGATGCAGTTTCACACTGAGATGACAATTGTATTAGTGTGTGGGAATGTCTCTGTGGGACTGCATTATTGCCTTTATTCCTCCAAATCTTAATTTGAATAAATATACTTGTATGTACATTTTGAACTTATGGACATTCTTATTTATTTCTTTGTCTTGTTTCTCAGCAGATTAGACTACAGGTCTTTGAATTCTAATTCTCTTTCCATATGAAAATAACTATATCCAAATTTTCTTCCTGTGACAGAAAATTCTTTTTGATATGTGATTCTCTTCTATGAAATTAATCAAAAATAAACTGTGAAATAAGGAAAAATAGATTCGGTTCTCATGTGTATAGGAAACATCTCTAAAATTACATATGTAATCTGAGTAGAAAAAAATCTTTAGAAATAAAATCTAAAGTGACAGGCTGTGACTGTAGTTCTGATGGTAAAACATTCAGCAAACATTTCTGAATCCATCAGCTCAGCCTCTGTCAAACATATCCATACCATCTGTCTTCATGTTTTATGGAGAGAGTCCAATATGACAAAGATATTTGTATAGACACCACAATGTTCAACATGACCCACATTTTCCATTGATGACATGTTGTATTGATGCTGTTGCAATTTGCTTTGGTTTGGAAAGAACTTGGACCCCTTACATGACATATATATTTCTCTTGACTTGGGAAGATTGATGCTAACATATACACTCTTCCATTTCATTGTACTCATAACATTCATAGTGACTTTACATAAAATATGTTCTTTGGAAACACAAAAACATACCGATCAATTGTTTTACTAAGTTCTTCATATCATTGGTTAATTATTTGTAAAATCTAGAAAGTTGAATGCTATAGGCTGAACCAGTTGTAATAGACTTTGTCATTTTAAGTGGTCTTTCATATAGATAGAAGTAATGCATTGTGGTCCTTAGAGTTAATTCATCTCTTGATTTAGTAGATGTTTCCAGAGCATCTGCCAGGCTTAGAGATGACACAGGTGCGAAGCAGTATTGTCAATCAGACTACAGTTTGGCACTGAGTTTGCATTCAAACAATACCACAAATGCAAGAAAGATAGAATAATTCGTACCAGAAAACCAAAATTATGGAGGGAAAAGATTATTTCTGTTTTCTTCTATAAAAAAACACTCAGGAGTTTTTTTGCATGGATAAGAAAGAATTTTCAGAGTTTCATCAGATAGAGTTATATTTCAGGGTCACCCTGTACGGTAAATGTCAAATAAATGATCACATCACCTGGGGATATCTAGATTTATTTCAATTTTATTTCCTAATACTTTTATTCTGAGTTTAAATTACATCTATAATTCAATGATAAATTTTTTCTAAGATAATTTTAATTAAGTTTAGCATAATACACCAAAAGGTAGCAGATTCTGTTGTCTAAAACTTTAGGTAACTAGTAATTTATTTGGTAATTTCAACTGAAATACAGCCATTTCTAATTTACATCCCTTTTCATTTCTTTAATGCACTAGTATATCTGAATATGCACATTATACACTTGTTTATCCCAATCTTGTTCTTCATTATTGTACATAAACTATAGCTCTGATAATAATTAATAGTGAAATTAAGGCCAATAACCAGATAACAGTAATAAACATCTTATTTCATTACTGTTTTTAGGGAACCTAGATGATAGTAATCTGCTTATACAAATCTTGAAAGGCAAAGAAGGTTGAAATCAATTGATTAGGAATATATAGCTTACAAAGATTCCTATAGATTCTAAATATTAAGGAAAAGAAGTTGCCATTAGTCTGTGCTGTTAATCTAAACATGCCAATTTTTATATACAAATCCTTAAATATTGTCATTGGTATTTTATATTTATGGTACTTTATTGTAGATAGTTTTAAATAAAAATTGCTTCTTATAAAATCATATTATTTATAAAATATTAAAGAAAATTTAAACTCTAGGGCATATGTAGAAATTTGCAGGTAAGTAAAACAAAGAAGATAGTAGATTGACAGGTCAATATAGAAACATTTGACATATGCCATTTTGTATCTATTAGTCTTATTACTTTGCTGTGATATGAGACCCTGACAGAAGCAACTTAGAAAAACAGGTTTAATTTTGTTGAGTGTTCCAGGTCATAGTGTATCATTGTCGAAAACTCACACTTTCAGGAATGTGAAATAGCTGGTCACATAGCATTCACAAATAAGCAGTGAGGAATAAACTGATAAATACCTGTCTGTGCTTAGATCATTTTTCTATTCCCATACAGTTCATAATTTCCACCTCAGTAAATGGTGCCACCTATAGTGGGTAAATGTTCCCATCAAAATTAATATAATTAAGACTGTATTCCACAAATATGCCTGCAAAATCCAACTTCATCTAAAAAAATCTCTAGTTGAGACTCTGTTCCTGTGATTTTACATTGTGTTAAATATTGTTAAAACTGACAGTTATTTATGGTTCAGAGAATAGAGAGATCCATTGTAACTTTTTAAGAAAATATTCAATAAACAATACTGATTTTGCCAAAACCAGTAATGTAGTTTCAATCATTAGACACTAAAAATAAATGACAAATTTTTAATTTTTAATGAAGCACTCTCTTGATCAGAAAGACTTGGCCCTGTAATGTATTCTTTTTGAAATAGGGGTACTTTAATACAGAAATTAATTACCTCAATAGCTGATCTGATAAGAAAGCAGACTAAGTAGCATCATCAGTAAAGATCACTGAATAAAGTGATAATTCACGTCTCAGGCATTTCTATTGGTTAAGAATCCTAACCATTTTGACTCTAAAATCTCATATCAATTTAGCAGTATGTATATTTGTCTCATAGAATTGTAGCAAATCACTCACTGAAATCCAGTAGTGACTAGGCTTGGTACATGATGACTTCTCAGTACAGGTTGATATTCTGAAACAAAAGACATTGGGGACCTTCTAAACAAACAATATGTATTTTATATGCATACTTATATTTTCTTGTATTAATATAAAAAACATAGACTTTGCTATGTAATTCTCTTATGTAGTTAACATACTAGAGCACTAATTGTAGTGGTAATACTTACTTGGAAATAAAATATATTTGTTAGATTAATACACGTATGTGCATGCTTTAATTATTACATTATCTATGATTACATTTTCAGCTATCTCTGAATATCTATGTGGCAAAATATTAAAAGAAAATTAAAGAAAACCAGTATTAACTGGTTCATTCTTCTGAGAAGCATAGTTGAATTTAGTGCCAACTTCATGCCCCATCTCTTCATTGTTGGACTGTGACTCATCTCTAGTCCAGTGGTACTTAGTCATATATTTATCTTTATATATTTGTAACATGAGATTTTGAGCTATCACAATTCTTATGCTTATGTAACCCTTATATAAGTAATAATTGTAATCAAACTTTCCTTTGAGCTACAAGCTTATAAATAATAACATAGAAACTTCTTATTAATTATAAAAGCTTGACCTTAGCTCAGGCTTGGCCTACTAGCTCTTATAACTTAAAATAACGTTCTTTTATTAATACAAATGTTACTATGTGGCTTTTTACCTTTCTTTTATTCAATATATATACTTCTCCATATAATATTGGCATCTTTTTATGCCTTGATTATCTGGTCCTACATGCTCTTATAGCCTGGAAGATGTACTTATACCTCCTGCTTAGCTATTGCCATTTAGCTCTTTATTAAACTGATCACTGCAATATATATATATATATATTTATATAGTATACAAATATTCCACAATATTGGCTACTTTGATCATAAGTAGCAATGCTTGATATTCAGATATACTCAAGGGAAGCAATCACGATAGTTGAAACTTTACTGTAATTATAAATTCATACAAAATGCTGTGGAGTATGTTAACCTTCTTGCTCTTCAATGTTTCTGATATATATATAGCAGGTATTGTACATAGAAAATCTTGAAATGTGATCCCTGAGGCTTATGGGAAGTTTCTACCAAGATATGATATAGCATTATATGTAATATGGTAATATATATTGGTTTTAAATCACTTTATTCACCCATATTTCAATGAAAAAATAAGGTTTTTGTTTAAAGTCCACTAATGAGTGAGTACATCCCCTGGTTGTCCCTCTGGATTTGTGAGACCTCGCTCTGGAGGATATTATCCAAATCCATGTATTTGAAGGCAAATTTTAGTATATCGCTTTTTTTTCTGCTGAGTAGTACTCCATTGTGTAGATGTACCAGAGTTTGTTAATCCATTTCTTAGTTGAGGGACATATAGGTTGTTTCCAGGCTCTTGATATTATGAATAATGCTGCTATGAACATAGTTGAGCTAATGTTTTTGAGGTGTGAATGTGTGGCTTTAGGGTATATGCCCAATAGTGGTGTTGCTGGATCCTTGGGAAGAGTGATTCCCAGTTTTCTGAGAAACCTCTATCCTGCACTCCACAGTGGCTGAACAAGTTTACACTCCCACCAACAATGGAGGAATGTTCCTCTTGTTCTGCATCTTCTCCAGCATAGGCTGTCTTCTTTGTTTTAGATCTTAGCCATTCTGACAGGTGTAAGGTAGTATTACAAAGTTGTTTTGATTTGCATTTCTCTGATGGCTAAAGATGTTGAGCATTTTCTCAAGTGTCTTTCAGCCATTTATAATTCTTCTGCTGAGAATTTCATTTTAGTTCTGAACCCCATTTTTCATTGGGTTATTCAGGGTTTTGTACTCTAATTTCTTGAGTTCTCTAAATATTTTAAAGATCAGTCCTCTGTCACTTATAGGGTTGGTGAAAATCTTTTCTCATTTTGTAGGTTGTAGTTATGTTTTTATGATTGTGTCCTTTTCCTTACAGAAACTTCAAAGTTTCAGGCGGTCCCATTTATTGATTGTTGTTCTTAGTGTCTGTGCTACTGGTATTATATTTAGGAAGTGGTTACCTGTGCCAATGCTTTGGAAGTTATTTCCCACTGTCTTTTTTATCAAGTTCAGTGTAGATGGTTTTATGTTGAGGTCTTTCAACTACTTTGATTTGAGTGTTGTGCCAGATGATAGGCTTGAATCTATTTGAATTTTTCTACATACTTCCATCCAGTTATGCCAACACAATTTATTGAAGATACTATCTTTTTTCCCATTGAATATTTTTGACTTCTTGTTGAAAATCAGTTATTCATAGATGTCTGGGTCTTCAGTTCAGTTCCATTGATCCACAAGTCTGTTTTTATGCCAATACCAGGCTGGTTTTAATACAGCAGTTCTATAGTATAACTTGAAGTCAGGGATGGTGATGCCTTCTGCGGTTCTTTTGTTGAGCAAAATTGTTTTGGCAATCCTGGCTTTTCTGTTATTTCAAATAAAATCGAGTATTGTTCTTTCAAGGTCTGTAAAAAATTGTGTTGGGTTTTTGATGGGAATTGCATTGAATATGTAGATTGCTTTTGTTAAGATTTCCATTTTCACTATGTTGACCCTACCTATCCAGGAGCATGGAAGATCTTTTCATTTTCTGAGATCCTCTTCAATTTCCTTCTTCAGTGATTTAAAGTTTTTATCAAATCTATCTGTTACCTTTTTGGTTATTTCTACACCAAGGTATTTATTACTATTTCTATTATGAAAGGTGATTTTTCCCTCATATCTTTTTCAGCCTGATTTCTTTGTTCTGATCTCCTGATTTTTTTTTTTTGAGTTAATCTTGTAGCAATTGAGTGATTTATGTTTTGTTCATCCACAATTAGTTTTGGTTTGAATAATTTTGGCAAAAGATCATTGCTTTAGAGTCCAAGCTGACTTTGAATTTATTACAATTCTTCAACAACTTCCCAAATGCTGGGACTAAAATCATATGTCCCCAAGTCTGGTTTTTAACAGGAGTCTCAACAGAAATATTGTCACTTTTCAAATGTTAATTTAAATAAATAACTCCTTTATAACAATTCTTTTTATCTTGCTTATATCTATATAGACTATATGTACAAATGTTTGAATGCCGTCAATACCTAATTCTTTGTAATCCTCCCATCTCCTTAAGAAAGAAGGACTGATGGAAAAATTCTATGAGTTCATAGTCCATCAATCCATATGTACTGGGAAGCCACTATGGGCAGTATCCTAGCACCCCCTGAGTAATGCTCAAATATGGAATGTTACATCTTGTTCTTCTTAAAATGGATCTATTACCTACATATCTGATGACATGCAGGATTAGAATTATTTTTTTCTTGCTTTTGATTTTTAACAACTTAGTGGCACTCATATTGTTTTGTACACACAGAGGTTTTTTACTCTCAGTATTATTTTTGATTAATAGGACAAGAACTATAAGAGCCAGCTTTTTGACTTTATTTCTTTTCATTATGTGTATGATGGTCAATCTAATAATTTGTTGTAAGATCAGTGATATACTTACGTAGGCTTTGGTTTTAACTTGGCCTCTATTTAGCTTTGATAACTTTCCAACTGTGTGCCTGACAGTTTGCAGGTAAAAATTCTGAAGGTTGAAAGGACAAAAATAAAATTTTGAAATTTCTCAAAAAGGCTATTATCACAAATATTTTCAGGATTAATTGAATAGATTTATTACTTCTGCATAATGTTTCATTTATAAAATACAGTCATGAACATAGGCATAATTCCTGCTAAAATAAAAAATACTTTTTATTTTATGCTAACCAAGTTATTTAGTTTTATTGTATGTGCTATTTCTTTTTTTTCCTGGTAACTGAGACATCTCACTCCTAAAATAATTTTCCCCCCTTCCCACTTACTAGTCCGAAATTTCTTGAGCAGGAAAATCAAGTTAATAAATTTAATAAATCATAAGTTGATTATGGAGTGAAGATTAGTGAAAGGTTAGAGAATTTACCCTTCTTTACAGACTCAGGATAAATCTTTTGCAACATTATAAATGATATTTGACATTGAAATTGTTCTCCATAAAATACTTTATAACATATAATTGGTATTTTCTTTCTACAGACACTTCTTGAGAAGGTATAGATGTTTTTAAGAAATAAAGAATAAAACAAAGTAGCATTACATGAAGCATTGTGGAAAACAGCTGAAATGTTTTAGACTAGGTGGTTATTAACATTTAATTTACCATATTAGAACCTTGTTCAGTTTAATTAAAAAACTCTATAAGCAACAATAATAGTAACAGCTTCTACACCTGAACATAGCTATAAGAATTAAATATTTTTCAATTAAAGTTAAAATTGATTGAAGAAAATATGATCTGCATCTAATAATTATGTAGATAATTAAAAAAATATTCACTTAGTAATTGTGCTTATTTAACTGTAGTGAGAATCAATCCCTTGACTTTGCATGGGCTCTGCAAGTACTCTACCATTCTTCTATATCCCAATCTGAAAATCTTCACTAATTGAAGAGCTAATAAGTTTAGTATGAAATAGATTGGGAACTCATGTCTTAGGCTTATAGATTTTTATGTTCTACAGGCTGGGTTTCAGCTTAGTAGTGGAGTAACTGCCTAGCTAAATTCATTTTCCGTCTTTGAAAAAATAAAATAAAATAAAAATGTATCATTTTTATTATCACTGATAAGTACTACTAATAGAGATAGGCAGGAATGTAAATTGGGTTGAATGTTATTCTTAGAATATTTTTCTTTAGCATCTGGGATTCAGTTTTCCCTCTTTTGCCTTACTATTTTCCTACTTAGTTTATAACTTCACTAGCAGTGTTATCCTTTGTCATTTTTTTTGTCTTACTGGTTTTCATCCAGAGATTGAATATGTCAACATAAATGTGGCACTTAATGAGGCATTTCAAAGGATAGGACTATTACACACTTTTTTTTTAAAAAAAGTGCATTTTATGACAGAGATAGGATTATGATTTTTGTACAGACAAGAGAATAGACATTAAAAAATCAGATACAGTTGCAGAAATAGTGATTTATTTTCCAGCCCAAAAGAGAATAAGAAAGAGATTAATTGAATAACTATTTGGAGAATGAGTCTTTACCATGAAAATTATTGTATACATGAATTATGAAAGAAATGTTCTTTTGGCCTGGAAGGATTCTAATTTTCCATATCCATGGAATCAGAAGATATATATATATATATATATATATATATATATATATATATATATATATATGAGATATACATTTCAAATAACAATTGTCAAAGCATCTTGAAAAGGAAGTCAATGAGGGAAATACTGACATTAAAAATATTAAGAGCTTATTGATGAGAGAAGGAATTAATGAGGTGGAGCAAAGATTCTATCAGGTCAGCAGCACAAATCTGAATCTAAGAAGTCATTGTGTAATTTTAGAGGTCTTACAAAATAATGTTTTTCTATCACACTTAACATATTTCTCCTGCTTTATTCAATGCCTCTTCTATTAATCTATTTAACAAACCATTTAATTCCAAGGCCCTTGCAAGTGTCCATTCTTACTTTTTGGGGGGCTTGTGTGTGTATATGTTACTTTATTAAATTACATATGATCTTAGTGCTATCAGAAGGAAATATACTTACATCTTATGAAATTTCTTTCCTATATTTTACTCCCTAAGTGCTTGTCTTTGAAGCTACTACTGCATTATTTGACACAGTCATTAAAATGTTTTCCCAGTCCATGATTCCAGATGTTATAAACAGCTTTCCATCTTCTATTGGAGAATGGCACACTCAGGGTAAGTTTACATTTACACAAATCTCATTGGCAAATTGTTTGAAATTCAGATAACTGGCTAAATTAATTAGGCTTTTATTGTATATTGTTTTATACAAAGAATTCTGTTTACTCTGTTTAAATATGGATATTTAAAAGCAAAATATTTTTGCTTTTTTCATAAAATAGCTATTAATTTTTTAAACATAACTAATTAGCCAACAAACTATTGCAAGTTAGGAAAACCAGACTTGTGAGACTTTACATTATTGTTGGTTGATGTTATTCAAATATTTATTATTCCAAATAAGTCACTAAATTTTGACCTTAGGCCAAACTATTAATGATTATTTTTCTATGTATTTTTAACATTTTATGAATTTATATGAGATTTACTCATGCAAATTACTTGCAAATAAAAATCCCATCATACTTGAGTTTATATACACCCAAAGATTAGAAATTTATGTTAATTTTGAGTCTCTTAAGGTACATCTGTGTTCACATAACAATTTTTTAAAAATTGCTAATAATTCACAATGGGTGATTTAGACATCTGGTAAACCTCAGCACAGGTTTTTAAATGTTCTTTCCAACATCTGTGATACTTTGCTCTAATTATGTCAAAGTGGCACAGAAATAGAAGAAAATGAAAGCCTCCCAGGAATTAAGGTCATGAGGGAAAACATTATAAGGTGTTGGGGATTTTTTTAATTAAAATTATTTGATTACTTTCACAACAGTTGCTCTCTTGGCAGGAAGCCTTTCCTAAGGAGAGATACATTAAGAAGACAGTTCTGTAAAGTGATGCTGAAAGAAATAAATGACAAATGTGCACAAATTTGAGGGCCCCTTACATAAGGGTTATTGCATCATGGGTTATTTCTTTAATAGCCTGCATTGAAAAGAAGAGAGTCAAAGTAGAATTTACAAATAAAACCTGATTTAGGTTTGAATTCTTATGCACACAAAGGAAATACTTTAACATATTGATTTTCATTGATGAATAGATATAAATGAGTTATGAGCTAGAGTTCTGTAAGCATGATTATCTCCATTTAGTAACATTTGACCAAGTCATGGCCTAATGGTGCAAAGGTGAGAATCTACATTGATTGAATCTGAAAACTATGATTATAGTGAGATCTTTAAATTTTTATCTATTTGTATAATGTTTATTTATTGAGGTTTATTTCTGCCTGGCAATCAAATGAAGGAAGAGTAATATAGTGGCTAATAATCTTAGAAGTTATAATTTGTAGTTGCCTAGTTCAGTTGTTTCTGAGAACTGTAGCTAGTTATTTTCCTGTGTCCCATAGCAGGTTAGTCACAAATAAACACAGAGAGGGTTATATTAATTACAAATGTTTGGCTTATGGCTCAGACTGATTACCAACTAGCTCTTACAACTTAACCCATTTCTATTCATCTATGTATTGGCACATGGTTGGTGGTTTACTGACACTTTTTGCAGTAGGAGAAAATCTATGGATAACATCAAAATTAATAAAGATATGATTTAAACAAGAAAAATTTCTTGATAATGTGAAACGATGCCTCACCTACCTTTGTGACAATTCTACAGTTGTAATGAAAACTCACATAACAAGGGGCAATCCCAGGTTCTGTTTATTACACAAGAAAATAAAAATACCCACCTGAAGTATTCAGAAGGCTTTCATAACTCTCTTCCAATGTCTTTCAATTCTAGCTGTCTCTTCACTCTCACCTTGGACTTTTTCATTTCCCCCCTCATACTCTCATTTCTGCCCAAGCTATTCCCAGTTTACTCATAAAATCTATTCTATTTCTTCCTCCTTGGGAATTCTATATGTATCCACTAGCCTAATCTTCTCTATCTTATCTCTCTGCATTTTTGTATTGTAGTTGGATATTATTTATTTAAGGGGTAATATCCACATATAATCAAATGCATTGTATATTTATCCTTCTGTATTTGGTTTACTTCACTCTGGATGAGAGTATCTAGTTTCATGTATTTTCCTGCAAATTTCATGATGTCATTGTTATTCAGTGCAGAATTATGTCCCCATTGTGTAAATATACCACATCCATTCTTCTGTTGAGCAATGCCTACCTAGCACTTTGATAACTTTCTCCAGCCTCATCCTTTGGTACACTGTTTGCAAAAGTATAAATTATCTAAAACACAAGTATTTGCTTTAAAATGGTTTTTACAGAAATTGAACAAATATAAACACGTAGTGTATATAGGGTTCGTTAAGAATTCAACATTTCATGTTATTTTTTTAGTTTTGTAAGTGTATATTTGTTTTTGTCTGGATGTGAGTGTATGCATGTGTGTATGTATAAATTGTTTTTGAAGACACAAATTGAGGCTGGAAATCAATTTTTATTGTCTTCCTCTATCATTGTCCATCTAAAATTGCAATACAGTCTCTCATTTAAAGTCAAATTTGCTGATTTGGCTCAAGTGAGGACCAGAATACTCTACAGATCTTTCTTTATCTACATTTTAGCCCAGCAATTATGGATGTGTGGTACTATAGTCTGAATTTATGTGGGTTCTAGAGACACAGATCTTCAGCCATGGACTGGAAAAAAATGTTAACTACGTTAACTCCAAATCTTTAAGAACTCAAGTTTTTTTTGTTTTGTTTTGTTTTAGTTTTTTTTTTTTTTAAAGTAAAAATCAATGTACTGGTTGCTAAAAATATTTCAAAAATCAAATAGCAAGATCAAATAATAAGTTTTTCCCCTTACATAATGTTTCAAAAGAAAGAAAATTAAATGACTAATTTGGCTTGTTTTTTTTTTAAATAAAAGGCAGTTTTATATAATAATATTTTTAAAGGCTTATAAAAGTTTGAAAATATAAATCAAAATCCCAACATTATAAATAAGCTCTTTACAATACAATACAGAACGTATTAAGTGAAATTAGTTCTTCCATGGAAAGTTGAAACTTTTTTTAATTGTTTTTTGAAAATCAATATCAAATTTTATATAAAAAACGAAAGCATTCAGATAGATTAAAAAAAACCCATACAGTAATAAACCTTCTCTTTTCTCTAAAACACATGACATATAAAAAGTAAAATCTAAAGGTCCTCAAGCCAGTTTAGGCTCAGCTACAGGTAAAGAAAGCACCATAGGTCACAGCTAATGCCCACGGATGCACTATGGCAACCACAAATTTCTGCTAAGCAACTCCTCTACAGCCAAACCAGGAGTTTTGTTTTGTTTTGTTTAAGTGTGTTGTGTGTGTTTTAAATCACCTTATTAACCCATTATCTTTCAATGAAAAAAAATGTTTTTGCTTAAAGTCTACTAATGAGTGAGTACATCCCTTGCTTATCCTTCTGTTTTTGTGAAACCTCACTCAGGATGATATTAATATTATGAATATTTTTGATTAACTGCCTTCTAGATATGCATTACAACTTGAGACTTACTGTGCATAATTCATAAGACAGAAATTCAGCCCTAGTATATTCATTAAACTATCAATATTTCTTGTTTTATTTCTCAAAGCAATTTTATTTGCACATTATTTGTATTATTTATGGTAGATATTAGTGCTACCTAATGAAATAAAAGTCATACAATAAGAAAAGAATTACATGACACATTATTGTTAAAATATAAATGATAGAAAATAAATGTTATTCTGAGTCATTTATGTTTGATAATTAGCCTAATTTTATATGTTCTTATAAATCAAGATGAAATTAACTTGGGGAATAACTAAGCATAGCTGTTAAAAAATGGTACCTATGCCTATTTTCCTTGACTTGATTTGTGATATGCCTTGTTCACCTCTCTGCTAGACTTTTAATCTCTAAACTGATGATAATATGGTTCTACTTGAAACATTCCCAGAAGATACATATCTTATGAACTTGATTCCTGACTACTGAGCCCAGTCACTGAGAGCTGATTGTGTTAAGAAGAATCTCATATAATTGACGTATCAAAATCTTGATGAAATAATGATATGTTGGTACTTTGGGGGAAAGAGATAAAAGCCTACAAGGATATACAAACTAGTTGGGGAAAATATATCACTATGGACTTGGATTGTTAAAGAAAGACAAAATCATCTCCTTTTGATTCTTTTCTGTACTTCTCTGTATCCTGCTATACATGAGGCAAGCAGCCTCTGCCATATTTTCACTGCTATAGAATTTCTTTTCTGTCAGGTGTTAAATAATGAAGTTAACCAACCATGGTCTAAAGGCTTTGAAAATATGAAGAACAACATTTCTTTCTCCTAAAATAATGTATATAATGCTAAAGCATCTTACAAAAAAACCTATTGTGGTTGATATATATGCTTTGTTATTATGATATAAAACAGAAAAAATAATTCATAAATTGTTTACCTGCATTATTTTAATGTGCCCTTGGCACACAGCAGTTATTAATAGATGCTAACTTTCAATGCTTCCTTATCTTTATAAATCCATAACCTGTCTACTTCTAACTTGGGAAAACTTAACCTAAAGTGAATAAGTAACATATTTAGAATTTATATTCTTTCCTTTTATAATTGAAAGCTTAATACTAAACACAGTTAAATTGCCAGTCTGATGTACTATGTCATATTAAACAGGAGCCAACTATAATTTGTTATACCATATTGTGTTGATACCCATGAAAGATATGTTTTGTGGCTGAATATAAACAGAGGATAAATATATTGGGAGTAGGGCAGAGGGAAAAGGGAGAGAATGAGAGAAGAAGAAGGAAGGAAAACTGGGGTTAGACTGTAAAATTTTTAAAAAATTCACCTTTATCACAGAGCACTTTTCTCTGTGTGTTCTTTGCTCTGGCTGGGACATCATTCCAGATTTTCTGCCAGGTTTTCTCCCCTTTTCTTCTCTTAGAAATAAAATATAAGCTTTTATGTAAATTTTAGAAGTTTGTAAATATAGGGACTGGCTACTTCATTCAAAAGATTGTTCATTCCTCCAAAAATATTAATATATTGTCAATGCACTAACAAGGATTACATTACAAAAGTCTCATTTGGAATGGTATTTTATGTACTGCCCAAGGTTAAACTTTATGAATTCAACTTGATGTAAGATAAGGTGTTTAAGTAGAATTTATACCTCAATATTCTACCTGATCATTTTGTTGAAAACACTTTGAAGCAAGTGTGTGGTATAAATGAATAATATAAACACAAGCTCAAGTAAGTTGAATTTCCTGGCAAGTTAATTCAATCTAATTAAAGTAAAATTAAAATATAAATGATATGCATTATAAAGATTAGTGCCAATGATGACAATCAATATGTGTCATATATAAAATATCAATAAAAATTATGTAGCTATTTTGTTTGCTTATTTGAGTGAATGTTACCTTTTCTAACCTAAAAAAAAAATTTCTCTTGTGATTATCATTGCTGCATCTACAAGACTTTAACTTGATGAGTCTTAAATGAACTTTAATGGGATAGATCTGATGCATGATGAACTATGTGGAAAATATCTACAAGCAAACTACAGTTCTTAAAATACTAGAATTCTGGGACTTGTCAGGTATTGCAGAGCTCCTTAACCATGACTCGGCAGAACTATTCTCAGATGTTAGTTTCTTGTATGTTTTAGGCTGTCAGTCTTATTACACTGTTTCAAGATAATGTACTTGTGACCTGCTAAGCAAAGTAAAATATATTTATGGTAGACTTTTTCAAAGCTTCTATAAAGGCTATGGTTCTTGTGAAGTGTTCATTGTTACTCATGTTTGCTTTTTTTTTTCCAGCTATTTATAGATTTCATGAAACATGTGATTTCCAGAAACTGTTTTTATACAGCTTGAGTATTGGCAGCCCACTCTTAAAGAAATAAAACCAGGTTTCATAGATGGGAAAGAATGGATTCATAAAAAATTCTGAGAGTTGTGTGTTATGGAAAGAATTAGACATAAACAACATGATTTTGTTACACAAAGAATATAAGATACTGAATGTCAATACCATATTTTAATAAGTTCATGAACCTAGAAGTTGGGTTATGCTAAAAGGATGCGATATTGAGGGCTGATGTGAATACCCAAATCTGAACAATGAAAAGGAGGCACATATGCTGTTGAAGCCAACAATCTGAAGTTACAGAGACACAGAATAAGATGACCTAAGACATACTAAAGACAAAGGACAGGTTGAAACATGAACTTTTATGCCATGTATACTTTAATTATGAACCTAATATCAGAGCTGTTATAGAGAATGAGTTTATATATTAGGCATACATTCTTTACCTTACTAACAGGCAAAATATTTTTTAAAGTGAGGAGAAGAAGAGAGTAATATTCTTCCTGCTATTGGCAATGTGAGAGAAACAGAGTCTAGGGAAAAGAGCATCTGAGTATATCTGTGGGGGATTTTCTTGATAGTTTAAATTGATGTAGGAGGAATCATCTTCATTGTGGAAAAGAAAGTTCATTAGGCATGGGATCCTAGAATGTATAACAGGGAGCAAGCCGAACTAATATAAATTTCTTACTCTCTGCTTCCTAATTGCAGACAGTGTGACCAGTTGTTTCAGGCTCTGGCAACTGTGACTTTCTGTGGAGTTGAGTATAATCAGGAAATGTGAGTCCAACACTCCCTGTCCCTCCATGGTCCCTTTCTTCAGAGTATTGTAAGAGTGTTAGAAAACAAAACAAAACAAAACAAAACAACAACAACAAAATCCAAAGACAAGAACTTTAAATTTTTGGGGGAAGAATATGTTACAGAATAAAAGAACTCAACCTTCCTGAACAGAAGACTAGTTAAAATATCATTTCATTGTTCATAACTATATTTCTGGAAGGGGCAAAATAGTTGCACACATTCTGTCAGAAAGGGGCCCTCATATATTGTTACTACTTTTTTCATACTAGAACATTTTCCTTTCTTCCTTTCTTGCCTCTTTTTGTTTCATCTTTTCTTTCTCCTCTTCTTCCTCTCCTTCCCCTTTGGTTTTTCCTGACATTTCTTACTTTATTTCTACTTGTCAACCTGGTATTTATTTATATTGATTATGTGGAAAGTATTTGCTATGCCCTCTACTGTATATGAATTTTCAAATGTCAATTTACTTAGTGCTTCTTCCATTGTCCTAGTTCTTAGTATTATAGAAACGAATTCTCCAGAACTAATTGTACATTCTCTTAGAAATTTCTCCAAATCCTCATAGCAAACAAGAAAGTCTAAATGTTTGCTACAAATTTGGAACACTTTTAAAATTTTGTTTAAGGGTTTTTGGAAGTCAGATACACTTTCCAGATGTAAGTGAGTTTATCACACTCTCACAGCCAAGCGCACTTGTGATATGTCTTGTTATCTATTTTGTTTTCAACACTCTGGGCAAATACAGCAGTAAAACAATAGAAACCAAATAAAGAACATGAAAAGACCTTGCAGTCTCTTTCTTTCATTATCTGGGAAAGTAGGAGATAATATTATTTCTTTCTATTTTGTCTTAACCATTTTACAAAATCTTATTCTTTCTAACACATTTTTTAAAAGCCTCCTCAAAGTCGACCTAAGTATAACGTAGTAAGAGTATTTAATTTTTCATTCTTAAAAGATGGGATATCTTTCACTTTTATCATTCTATGTATATATCTATTTGTAAAATGATGTATCTATTTTACTGCTGAATACAAAGAGTAGATCATTTATTAAGCCAATAATAGGTTGTTAAACATGTTTATGTACTAGGTATCAATAAAATGGATGTCTATACCATAATGTAGGTTTCAATAAAAGATTATTTAATTAAAAGAAAAAAAGAACAAAATTGTGAAGCAAAGTGCTAGCCCAGTATTTGAATGTTAAAAATGGAAGCCAGTTATTTAATGAATCTATGTCTCCAATGATAATGTCAACAATGAAAATTACCACCTGGAAGACAGACCTGTTCACTAGCTCAGTGACAGAAAAATGTAAATACTGAAGTCTTCTTGAAGAAATGTCTTTTGTTGTTGTTTTGGAGAAGGATAGGCCCTGGTTGACCACTGAGAAGCCAGCATTTACTGGAAATGGAGGCAAGAGAAGGGCTGTGTTAGCAGTCAGCTAATTCCTTGCTTGCAAATCAGCTTTAGAGAGTAGATGTGAGATGTTCCCACATGTGTTTTTAAACATTTAATCAAGAATTTTTTTTCCTTTTCTTTTCCTTTTTGTTAGATGGGTCTTGCCAGAGAGCCTAGGATGCCTAAAAATTTACAGTACTGCTCAGTTAATCTCAAATATACAGACTTGGACAAAACAGAGTTCAGGCAGGTGCATCAGATTTCATCAAGCTCTGTTAATTCATTGAGTAGTATATACTTGGTTTTGGTTTTGAACAGATAGAGAGTGACTGATAGTCCCACATTTTAATCTATAGTAAATTATTCACAATTATAGTTAACACAAAATAAGATATTTATAGAATTAAAAAAAAATCAGTCTAGGTAAAGAAGGTATAATACCTAAAATAAATAAATTAAATTAATAAATGAATAAATGAGAGAGAGAATAGTTTTCAGATAACATATGATAATTTGTGTTTTTGATAAAGTATACAGACACTTTTTGTTTGTTTAAGTGTCTGGAAGCCCAGAAAGATAGGCATGGACTGTACTCACACATAAGTGGATTTTAGACAAAAAGCAAAGAATACCCAAGCTGCAAAATGCAACCCCTAAACAGCTTGCGATCAGAAGAAACTTAAGTGAGACATCCAGGGATTCTCCTAAGAAGAGAAAATAGAGATCTCATCAGCAAATCGACACCGTAACAGGTAACGACCAAGGAAAGGTGGGAACAAATCATGAGAGAAGATGGTTGAGTGAGAGGAGCATCAAAGAGAGGAAAAAAGGGATGAATATCTTGATAGAGGAAGCCAATGCGGGGTTGGAAAGAGAATGAGTGGTAGAGAACCCAGAGGATGTCCCTAGATAGGTACCTAACCAATAATGGAGGTTGTGCCTAAACAGGACGTCCCCTATAATCATACGAATAACCACCTTAAGTGGTCTATTCATTATAGAACCTAGACCCAACAATGAATGGAGTTGGAGGCAGAGATCCATGGATGAGCACTGGGTAGAGCTCCCCATAGAGCTGGAGAGTTGAGGAGAAGATTCTGTATGAATAAGGAGATAGTGAGTATGTGGAGGAGTCCCACAGAAATGACAGCTTGGAGCGCTGGAGAGCACACTGAATTAATAACATTCACTGAGGAACCATAGGACAAAGAGCCAGGCCCTTCAAGGGTAGGCAACTGTTGATTAGCATGGGCAGTATGTAGAGCTTTGAGGAGTGGGATCAGACTGTGTTCCTGTAAATGGGATGACATCCTGAAGCCTGATCACTGCAGAGGACTGCCTAATACAGCCCTGATAATGGGATAAGAAAATCGGACCTGCCTAGAGTGGATGCTCCATGCTGAGGTGACCCACCTTGAGACTTCCTGCACTTTTTTGGGAGGGGATCAGGGGATGAGGTGGGGGAAGACTGAAGGCAGACTGGGAAGAATTGGAAACAGGAAAGCATGGGTGAGCATGGCGATAGATAGGGGAAAAACTTTCTATTTTTAAATTTTAAAAAGTGTCTGGAAAAGGAAAAAACTTTACTCTTGTCTTAAAGGGAGCAAGGCAAGAGTAAACACAGAGAGACTGGAAGTGCTACTGAGTGTTTTCTAACTCAGGTGGTGACTGTATCTTGTCAACTTAGGGTGAGGTATGACCTCCAAGTCGGCTTTGCTTTACTAGTTTTAGATTTGGCACATGGAAAATGAAGGAGGAAGAGAAAAGGTCACTGCTCCAAGGGGAGAAAGGGTACTGTTCCAACTCAAGTTCCTGTAAGGTAGCAGGGTGGAAGATTTATTGATTGATTGATTGATTGATTGATTGATTGATTGATTGATTGATTGGGGGAGGGAATTCTTTTACTAAACCTTCATTGCTTCCTTGCCATTTTGCCTCCCTACAGAGGTAACTCTAGAATCTGTTAGGAACCATACCAGAAAACAGTGATGCCAAAATACTTTGGCTATTTTTGGTGTCTGGGAAGAATGAAGATGCCAAAAGTCCCCAAAATATTTTTAGTTTAAACTGAGAAAGATTCTGGTTACTTATTCTTGTTGTTTATTTTTTTTTCACAAAACTGTCAGTCCAATTTCTATGCCCTGTTCCTGTTACCCTTCCCTCTAATTGCCATGATGGAAATGGTACAATGAGCAATTTGGCTCCTTTCATCTGTATTTTACATGGTAAAGACACTTTTGATACTTTACTTTCTCAATAATAATTTTTCCTTTACTAACACTTTTTGATATGTCTTCCTCTTGAACATAATAACAGCACATCATTTTTTTTTTCAATTGGTTAGTTTCCTCTGACTGGAGCATAAGACTCAATAGGCTATGCCTGAGTTTAGAAGAGTATCATAAAAACAATAACCAAATGTGAAAAAGAGAAACAAATCACTTATAGAAATTGAGCATATGCTAACATATTTTTTAAAGAGGTACTGTTTTAACTGTTATAAATAAATGTTATTTTAAGTACATGATTTTGACGATATAGGGAGGATTCAGTGGATAAGAAAAATTTCCTGTTCTTTCAGACAACCCAATTTGAAATCTAAGCAATAATATCTTGTGGCTTACAGCCAATTGTAACTCCAGTTTCTTAGGATACAAAACTTCCTACTAAATTTGAAGGGCAATGATACACACACATGCATGTTCACAAAATATACACAAAATATAAGCATATGATAGTGAGGTTTTTAAACTTTATTTATTTATTTGTCTTGGTGTTTGCCTGGAACTGGAACTACAGACAGTTGTTAGCTGCCATGTGGGTGCTGGGAATCGAACCCAGGTCCTCTGGAAGAGCAGACGGTGCTCTTAACTGTGAGCCATCTCTCCAGCCCCGATAGTGAGGTTTTTAAATGTTAATGCATATAAATTTGTCTCTACACATAAATGCAAAATGAGTATATAATTTTAAGAGTCATGTCGTAAAATAGTTATATTATATACCTTATTGTTAGAAATTTATTATGTTATGCAAATAAAGTGGCCCCTCAGAATCCTGCATATTAAAGTCTGTGTTGAGTAGATGAATCATAAAGACATTGATTAAATCACTGAAGTCATCCACTGATAAAGATATAAACTAAGAGTATTACTTAAAAGCGATGGAAACTAAAACCTTCTTTTGAGGAATTACTTTAACTGTGTTTGTGCTTTTGAAAGGTTCTCTCTCTCTCTCTCTCTCTCTCTCTCTCTCTCTCTCTCTCTCTCTTTCTCTTTCTCACACACACACACACACACACACACAGTCTCTCTCTCTCTCTCTCACACACACACACACACACATAGATACACACACACAGAGAGTTGCTTTTATCTCTCTCTGCCTATTGTTAACAATGAACTAGCCATTTTGCTATACCATGTACTTAAAGCTATGATGTTCTGCTCTATCACACAAGGACCCAGAGGCTAAATTGGTAAGTGATAACAAACTCAAAGCTCTGAAGCACTGGCCAAAATACATCTTTATTACTTTAAGAATTGTTTGGCATGTATTTTATGCAGAAACAAAAATAACAGCAAAAAAACATAGATTTCAGAAAATATATGCATGAGACTGGACATTCATTATCACCTTATGTTGTCTTCTTGCCTATTGTTTTTCCTTTATTTTTGTCCCCAACATTATATCCCTATTGATTCTTTGGGAATTTCATACAATACATCTTGATCATAGACTCTTTCCATACCTACCAGGTACAGCCTCCCATCTTTGCAACCATCCCCAAAATAGAAAAAAATTATAGCACTTTTAATTTATATTGTCCATATACTCTTTGTTGCATGGTAAAATGCTCAGTAGCCAGCCCTTGAAGATAATGTAGGCCTTCCTCAGCCTCCTACTCCTTACCAGAAGCCATTAACTATGAAAAACTACATTTCAGCATCTTTGTCACAATATTTAAGGACTCTCTTCACTAGATATATGTCTAGACTATCTCTATTTTGGGGGCATGAGGATGCTGTCACAGACCTTCAGTATTTTTCAATCTTAATTATGAGTCTGTAGACATCAATACCACTACAAAAGAAGTTTCCTTGCTAATAGCATAACAAATCATGAACTTGCACATGATATCTGGCTGGAGCGCAGACCATGGACATTAGTAAGACCTCCAGCTGTAACCCAGATCATAGACATTAATATATCCTCCAGTGGGATCAAGGACCTCAGAATCAGCATGGCCTCTGTAGAAAGCACAGAATTCAGATAACAAAAAGAATTTCAGAAAATGAAAGACTCTTCATTTTGGTTATGTTGTTGCATAGAGCCAGAGTGTTCCAGTTTCTGAGCAGCATCTTCAGGGTTAGAGCCTGTATGAGCTCCAGCCTGCTACACACCATTCTGCTAGCCCATCTGGATAATGATATGCTTCTTTTCTGCTGTAGCCAGGGTCTCACACCTTTGCCTGCATCTCTAGCATCTCTAGTTCTGTCTCTCTGCATGTGCACACTGCTCTGTTATTTTTTTTCGTCCAAACAGCTTTACATCCAAACACTTAATAAAATGGACTATTGGTATTCTTCAAGATTTCTAGTAAATATAAGCCTATCACTGTGTCTCTTTTAGAATATCCCATGGTTGCCCAGAGTCAGGGTGATCTTAGGGCTGAGCAATGCATCTAGGACAGGATGGTAATGAGTTCCAGGCCACTGTATTCTTCCATGTGCTAGGCACCCTCCCCACTCACTGTGCCCAAGCAGAAGGGCTCCATGCTACAGGCTGGACCTTCTTGCAGGAGCTGCCAAGCAGACCGAGGACCAGCTCTACTAGCAAAAAAATGTTCCTTTGTCTGCCCACAACCCTTCTCTCACTTATACTCACATGCAGTTTAGCTTTCCCATCACATCTTTTTTTCCCAATTTCATTAGAGCGTTTTTAAAAGAATTTTTCCACAAGACCTGGCTCTTTTAGTTGTTCCAGAAATATTACTCAGTTTGTAGACTCCGCCTTCACTATCACCTCTCCCTACAAAAGGTTCTGGGTCTCTCAGGCTCCTCTGCTCATCTCCACAGCACTGCAGGTGGTGGCAGCTGCTGCCACCAAAAATCCTTTTATGCTAGACAAGTTTTAATATAAAGAGATTATGAAAGAAACAGGCCAGATTTTTTTCTGAATACAGAAGGAAAAATAAGCAAAGCTTCACCTATGTATCAAACATTGCCAATGAATAAGTAGGATGTACTTTTATAATTTATTTATTTTATATATCAACCACAGTTTCCCCTCCCACAGCTCTACCAGTTCCTCCCCAACATCCTTTCTACCCTACTCCATCTACCCCTCAGAAAAGGTAAGTCCTCATGTGGGAATCAGCAAAGCATTGAAGACCAAGTTGAGGCTTTACCATGCTTCTCCCAGGCATCCCACCATAGGGAATAGGTTTCAAAGAGCCAGCTCAGGAGCCAAAGACAGATCTTAGTCCCAGTGTTAGAGGTTCCCAAAATAGCCACAAACAGACCAAGCTAAACAACTGTCACCCACAGGCAGGACTATGTCAGTCCTATGCAGGCTCCCTAGTTGTCAGTCTAGAGTCCATGAACTCCCAGGAGCTCAGCTCAGCTGTCCTGTGGGTTTCTCAGTTATGATCTTGACATGCTCTTGATCATTTAATTCCTCCTCCCTTTCTTCAGCTTGACTCCTGAGTTCTGCTCAAGCTTGGCTGCCCATGTCTGTATCTGCTTCCATCAATTATTGCATGATGATTCTATAATGACAATTAGGGTAATCACCAATCTGATTATAGGAGAAGCCCTGTTCTCCACTATTGTTAGGAGTCTTAGCTGGGGTCATGATTCAATTTCTGTGTATTCCTGAAAGTTTCCCTGCCACGAGGTTTCTTCCTACCTCAATAATCCCTCCCTCCTTCAAGATACATCTTTCATCACTTGACTGCTCCATCCCTCTACCAGCTGGATCTCTCATGTTCCTATCACTCATCTCCTCTTCTCTTTGACTTTCACCTGCACCAAATTTACTTAGGAAATCTCATGTATTTTTTTTCCCAAGGTGATCCATTCTTCCCTCTTAGGGTCCTTCTTGTTACCTAGCTTTTCGAGGGATGTTGATTTTAGCCTGGTTATTCTTTGCTTTACATTTAAGATCCACTTCTAGGATCTAGGTTACCTTATTCAGAATTATTTTTTTTCTAGATTCATTTGTCTGCAGTGATAATAGTGTTATTTTCAGGAAGTAGTCTGATGTTCTAATGTATTCAAGGCCATTTCTCAGGTTCAGTGTAACTAGATTTATGTTGAGGTCTTTAATCCACTTGACTTGAGTTTTATGATAGTGATAAATATTAATTTAATTGCATTTTTTACCTGTCTGTATTAAATGATGCCAGCACTATTTGTTGAAAATGTTTCTTTCCTTTGTATAATTTTGACTTCTTTGTCAGAAATCAGGGAGCCAGAGGAGTATAAATTTATGTCAGAATTTTCAGTTTGATTCCATTTATCCACATGTCTGTTTTGATGCCAATACCAAGCAGTTTTTATTATTATAGCTCTATAAGAAAGCTTGAATTCAGAAATGTTGATGCCTCTGGAAGTAGTTTTATTGTACAGTATTATTTTTAGCTATCCTGTGCTTTTTGTTTTTCCATATTAAGCTGAATGTTTTTCTTTTGAGGTCTCTGAAGAATTGTGTTGGTATTTTAATGGGAATTGAATTGAATCTGTAGTTTGCATTTGGTAATATTGCACTTTGGTTATGTTAATTCTGCCTATCCAAGAGCATGAGATATCTTTCTATTTTTTGATATCTTCTTCAAATTATTTCTTTAAAGTATTACTTAAGTTGTCGCCATACTGGTCTTTCACCTGTTTGACTAGATTTTTCTCAAGATATTTCATATTACTTGTGGCTGTTGTATATAACTGGGATGCTGATTTTTATTTTTTATTTTTTGGTTAGTCTTGTATCCTGCCACATTACTGAACGTGTTTTTCAGCTGTAAGAGTGTTCTGGTAGAATTTTTAGGATCACTTAAGTATGCTATCATATCATCCACAATAGCGACAGTTGTACTTTTTCCTTTTCAATTTGTATATCCTTGATCCCTTTTTGTTGTCTTATTGTTTTACTAGAACTTTGAATAGATAGAGATGATATGAATAGATACTGAATAGATATGGAGAGAATAGACAGACTTGTCTTGTTCCTGATTTTAGTGGGCTCACTTTGTTTTTCTCTCCATTTAGTTTAATGTTGGCTATCGGCTTGGTGTATATTGCCTTTTATTATGTTAAGGTGTGATCTCTCTATTCCTGATTTCTTCAAGAGCTTTATCACAAAGATATATAGGATTTTGTAGAAGGCTTTTTCTCTATCAAATGAGTTGATCCTGTTTTTTTTTTTCTTTTAGTATTTTTACATGGTAGAGTGCATTAACTATGTTTGCATGTTTAACCATCCCTAAATCTCTGGAATGAAGCTTATTTGATCATGGTGAATGATGCTCTTGATGTGTTTTTGGAATTGGTTTGCCAGCATTTTATTGAGTATTTTTGCATCAATGTACATGAGAGTAATTGGTCTGTAATTCTTTTTCTTTGTTGTACCTTTGTGTCCTTTGGGTATCAGGGTAAGTATAGCCTGATCAAAAGACTTTGGCAATATACCTTCTGATTCTATTGTGTGGAACAATTTAAGGAGTATTTGTATTACTTCTTCTTTGAAAGGCTTGTAGAATTCTGCACTGAAAGCATCTTGCCCTGGACTTTTTATGACTGCTTCTATTTCCTTAGGGGTTTTAGGTCAATTTAGATTGATTATCTGGTCTTGATTTAAATTTGGTATGTCCTTTTAATTTTTTTGTAAAGTGTAATTTTTTTCAGATTGAATAAAGTCTCATTTTTCAATCAGTGTATCCTCTTGTTCAAACTTCCTTCCCCCTCCTGACACCTGCTGATCACTCACTCCTCCCCAGAAAGGGCAGAAGGTCCCAAGGTGGCTTAGTTCAGCATCTACTCCAGGAAAGTTTGATTTCATCATCCCAATATCAAGACTAGGTCAGTTGTGTTCCTCTGGAGGGAGTGGGCTCTAATGTGTCAATCCAAGGTGCTTCAGATCCCAAGCTGTTCAGTGGTTTTGGTTTGAAGCTTGAGTGTGCTTTGCTTTTTATTTAAAGTCCACTGATGTGTGAGTACATCCCCTGTTTATTTTTTTTGGGATTATGATACTTGCTCAGGAGAATATTCTTCAAATCCATCCAGTTGCCTGCAAATTTTAGGATTTATTTTATTTTATTTTATTTTACTGCTGAGTAGTACTCCATTGTGTAGATGTACCACAGTTTGCTAATCCATTCTTCAGTTGAGAGGCACCTAGGTTGTCTTCAGTTTCTTGCTATTACGAATAATGCTTCTATGAACATAGCTGAGCTAATGCTTTCAGGGTGCAAATGTTCATCGTTGGGGTATGACCTAACAATTCTCTGTATTTCCTGTGTTATATATATGGTTCCTTTATATTTCTGATTTTGTTAATTTGAATACTCTACATTTACCTTTTGGTTAGTTTGGATAGGGTTTGTCTATCTAGTTGATTTTCTCTGAGAATCAACTCTTTGATTTATTTATTTTTGTATTGTCCTTTTTGTTTTTATTTTATTAATTTCAGCCACCAGTTTAGTTATTTTTTGTCATCTACCCATCCTGGGTGAGTTTACTTCTTTTGTTCTAGAGCTGTTAAGTGTGCTGTCAAGTCTTTTGTGTAACATTTCCCCAAATTATTTCTGTAAGTACTTAGTTCCCTAAAATTTCCCATTAGCACTATTTTTATATGTTCCATAAGGTTGGGTATATTGTTCAATGATTTTTCATTGAATTCTAGAAAATGTTTAATTTCTTTATTTTTTCCTTAACCTAGTGATGAATCAGTTGAGTGTTGTTTAATTTCTGTGAGTTTGTAGGCTTTTGGTAGTTTGTGTAATTTGGATAATTCTAACTTTAATCCATGATGATCTGATAAGATACAGGGGGGATAGAGGAGGTTACTCCTGGTTTTGTTTTGTTTTTGTTTTGTTTGTTTTTGTATCTATTGAGATTTTCTTTGTGACTGAGTATTGACTAATTTTAGAAAAAGTTTCATGAGGTGCTGTAAAGAATGTATATTCTTTTCTGTTTGGATGGAATATTTTAGAGTTGTCTATTCAGTCCATTTGAATCATAGCATTTGTTGTTTCCTTTATTTCTCAGTTAAGATTTTGTCTGGCAGTTGGTGAGAGAAGATGATGAAGTCTTCCACTCTTTGTGTGTGTGGTTTGATGTGTAATTTAACCTTTAATAATGTTTCTTTTACAAATGTAGGTGTCCTTATATTTGGAGCATAAATGCACAGAATTGAGAATTTTATCTTGAAGAATTTTTCTTGTGATAAATATTAAATGTCCTTCTTCATTTATTTTGATTATTTTTAGTTTGAAATATTTTTCTTTTAGATATTAGTAAAGCTACAGAGGCTTCTTTCTTAGCTCCATTTGGTTAGAAAATCTTTCCCCACCCTTTACTCTGTGGTAATGTCTGTCTTTGAAGTTGAGGTATGTTTCTTGTATGCAGAAGAAGAATGAATCTGGCTTTCCTATTTATAGTCTTAGCCTGTGTCTTCTTATAGGTAAATTGAGTCTATTGATGTTAAGAGATATTAATGGCCAGTGATTGTTAATTTCTGTTTTTCTTTTGGGTTTGCTGTCGTGTGTGTGTGTTTAGTATTTAGTGGTTTGAAATTATCGAGATTATCTCTTACCTGTGATTTTGTGGGTGTAGCTAACTTCCTTCAGTTGAAATTTTACTTCTAGTTCTTTCTGTATTGCTGCTGTAGAAAGATGTAGTTTGAATTTGTCCCTGTCATGCAATTTCTTGTTTTCTCCAACTATTGTTATTGAAAGCTTTGAGGGGTAAATATTCTGGACTGGCATCTATGGTCTCTTAGTATCTTCATAACTTTTTTTCCAGGGCATTCTGGCTTTCAGAGTCCCCATTTAGAAGCTGAGGATAAGATGTCTTTGTAGATATGTACGTTCTTTACTAGATTAAGAAAGTTTTCATCTATGATATTTTTGAATATCTTTTTCTGGACCTTTGTACTAGAATTCTTTTTCTTTTAACTTTATTATTTTTAGGTTTGGTTGCTTCATAGTTTCCCAGATTTCTTACATGTTTTGTGTTAAAAATTTGTAACACATTTTTGTTACATGTAAAGACTTAACATTTTCTTTGGCCAATGAATTTTTTTTTATCTAATCTTCAAATCCTGAGATTCTTTCTTCCATCTCTCTTTTTTTAGTGCAAATTTAATTTTATTAAACCTTACAATGCTGTGGCATATCATTTTTCCGTTGTGACAATTTATTGGCTGGCATCTGATACAGTACTTCTTTTAAAAGTTACACAATGGGAACCCACAAAAGGAAGATAAACTATTTGTTTAGTGATACACAAGAGGGAATAGAAAAGAAAAAAGATGACAAGCAAGTCAAGTTTCCTTCTACGGTGGTTCAAGGTCCAAGGAATAGTCTGCTGTGTAGGGTGTAGGTAGACTATTCCTCACCCAGCCCCTGCTGGGAACTACTTAGAGGGATTAACACACCTGTGCATACAGCTGAGGTCTTCTGCTGGGCAATGTAATTTTAAAAAGCTAAATTCCCAAATTATAACCTAAACAATTTCTGAAGTTTAAAAAAAATATTACAAATACTTCTTTGCAAATGAGAAATCACATACCTTCGAAATCATAAAGGGCACTAAGTTATTTTGCTGATTGGGGATTGTGTTTGTCAGACTTAAGGATAAGGGAAAAAATGACATTTTTAAACCTGTAGCTCATTTGCCTTTGAAAAGGACACTGGAATCTGAATAAAATATCCATTTCTCTTACAAAAATGATCAAAATTGAAAAACTGAAATTGAGACACATTTCTGGAGAGAGTTTTGAGATTTACTTTAGCACCAGCCAACACTACCATGCTGCTGTCCAGTGTAATTTGATTCCAATGATCACAGTTAGATTATTTCCTAACCATAGACAAAAACCACTAACTTAATTTTATTTTATTCAGTCTCACAATTTCTGATGGAGGCCCTAACAGTTATCTGAGGGTGCACCCCTGAACTAACCTACTCTAAAATAAAATTCTGGCTAATTCTGAGCTACTTAACTGCTGTTCAAGAGCTCCCAATGGCATTTCTACAGTGGATAAACAAAAAAGGGAGAGTAACATCACAACTGCAAAACAGCACTGCAGTTCCTAAGACTGAAGACCAGTTCTAAGTGACTTGTTCTTTGTGAAGAAAGCTGTCACATGAAGATATCCTCATTTTATACAGGGTAATGAGATTCAAGTCCACCTGGACATCAGTGAGCCTTAGAATGAACCTTGCTCGAAGAACACATAAGCCAGACTCTTCTACGCAAGTGGGAGAGGCAGGTATTACATCTCTTAAAGTCAAATTATCATCTTTTACCCCAAAAGTGAGATCAACCAATGATAATTCATCAAAATGGCCAAGTTTTCTTTAAAAAGAAAAAAAATAGCTCAAGCATATAAATTTTTCATACCACAAAGTTAGAGGCAGATGATTTCAAAATAGTTTGATATTTCTAGAATATCTGTCTAAATGACTTACTATTCTTATATATACCAGCCCACAGTAAACAAAACACAGTAAAACCTCTTCATCAAAGGGTTGAAAAGACCCCATTGATAACTATTACATTTTCCAATGGTAAAAATTAATTTAAAATGTGGTAAAATGAGCAAAGACACCTTTCAAAGAAGTAAACCTCAATTGTTTAATGAAAAAGTCTAATGTTTTCTAACTTGTTAACCTTATCTCCTTTTGTCAAAATAGCCTTGCAACCTATCCAAGGTGTCACATTTTATGTAGTCCTCAGATCTCTAACTCCTGTTTCATTGTTTTTGGAGTTTTTATGTTTTTATGACCTTAAGAGCACTGAGAATTTCTGCAGCCTTTTAGTATCTGTTCCTGTACTGGAATTTATTTGATATTTGTCTTATGATTATGCTGGGGATCTAGATTTTCAAAGTACAGTGTTACTTTTTTTTTTATGAGACCATGTAAAGGAAATACAAAGCACTGTAAATTATAATGATTTGCCATAACCTCTGTTGATTTAGTAAAGTGATAATAACCAAATTTAAGCAAAGGCAGCCACTCTTCTTTTGTTTCTATTCTGTACTCTTTGAAGTGCCATTATTGTGCACAGACCACATTAACAGGCCTGAGGACATAAACTCCACTTTTGTTAGCAGAGACACCTTGTAAGATTTTTAAAATTTCCTTCATAAGAAATTTGTCAGTCTTTAGTAACAAACAATTTTACTTATTCAGCTTACTCTATGTTAGTAACACTTATAAATATTTCACACTGTATTGAGCTCAACCTAGTAAATTATGTCATGTTGAGAAGACTCCAGTGTGACTGATAAAAGATAAAACCCAAGTAATGCTATTTATTTATCTATTTATTTGTATATTTGTACATGCATATAGTTATGTAATTCAATAATTCACATAAGCATTTCAGAGAAAATCTTACAGTGTTAGGCCTTTTCCTTAAACTATTTTGGTGCAGACCATCAAATTCAGATGGCCAGACTTTGCTGCAAGAGTCTTTGCCTGTGGAAAACCATGCGACTACTCCTTTTCTTGATTTTTAATGTTCAAGTGTATCAGCATGAACATTGTCTCCTCATTACACACAATTTTCACCAGATCACTTAATTATACAGCTCTACCTGTTAATCAAGGCCTTTTAATTTTACCTACTTGATCTTCATAGCTTGACTCTACTGAAATGCTTATTTTTATACATTTCCTTAAGCTAAATGAAGGGGCATACTTTTAGTTGGATCTGGTTACTTAACAATAATGAAAGGTAAGTAAGCCCTCATTTTTAGTTTATTTGAAAGAGAGCCCAGTGCAATTCTTCAGGAATAAATTTAACATATACCCCACCCATTTCAAAGAGATAGGTTCTGTTCTTACTAATATGAAAAGCAATTGCCTAAGCAGAAAAAGTTTATAACTTTGAGGGTGGTGCCCATCTTTCAAGCTTATCATTTAGATGTTGGCACATTAATCCATCACTGCTGCCTTATGCTCCAAAGTAATTCTACCATGCCCACCATACACTATTGTTCTTAGCTATCTCTGTGCAATAAGATTTGTTTTTCTACTGTAAAATTTGAAGGAATTGTTTTTTTTTTTTTTTTCTTGAGCAGACTTTACACTTTGTATTTATTACACTTCATCAAATTAGTGCATTAAAACATCAGGCTTTTGACAGATAGTTGCTGAACATATGATGGATAATTTTAGACATGGTGAAAAATCGTCCTGAACTAGTGAATTTGAATGTACAAGATTCATAGAATCAGTTTCAGTTATACGCTCACTAAGCTCATTTGAAGTTGATAGCTTAATCTAGGAAAGAATACAGGGCAAGGTAAAACAATTGATTCACACTTGTTCAAGAAGTCAGTTCTTATCTGCCAGTGTTTGGTTCTCTTGACAAAACTAGTTTCCTCTCTGAAGCCAGATTGAATTGAATAGAACCCTTTAGAGTATATTCAATGCCTACCAGAAGTAGAGAATTTGAGGACTACTATCTTATAAAATGGGTCTCGTGACTCCATAGACCTTTCTGATGACCCTCTTTTATTTCCTGTTCTTGGATATAAGGATCCATGCCAGATGTCTCCAGATTTCTGGCTTCTCTTTACCAGCGTCAAAAGGAGAGTAAAGTTATTATACACTGTTAAGTGGATTCAGTATTGCCAGCCTCTTGGTTAGCCCGTAATGCTGACAAGCTCTGTTTGACATGTTGTGAAGAATTATACAGCAGAACCCATGTCTCATCTGGTTTGCATACATCAATATTATTGTACTGTGTATAAAGAGTTTTATACTTACTTTTAAATGTCTAAAAACTTTTTAAGTGTTTCAACATGGTTAATGAAATCAATGATGTGGTTATTTACAAAGTAGCTCTAAGTCCTTTAGCTATCCTAGGGAGGCTTCCACTTCCTTGATGGAATAGAGAGCGTGGGGGTATGGTGATATAGATGCATATATATATATATATATATATATCATATATGCATCTAATATACACACAGGGGTTAGCATGTATGCTGAATTCTATGCCTGAAATGATCCAACTGATAAAGCCGGGACCTCACCATTTGTATCTTCTGAGTGTGAAACTTAAATTCTAAACATTGAGTTTCATTTTAGAAGAAAATTGAGACAGATATCTCATCAGGCCCATCTCAGCCCTCCTCCTTGGCCCATAGGACTCATTGACAGTAATGCTGGTGGATATTATATTGCCACATATTGTATAGCAATATGATGCCACCAGTTTAGCTTCTTTGGTGTTGCTATGAGTGTTTACCAAAGGCTGGGTAACTTATAGTAAAAAGAAATTTGTTGACATACACTTTTGATGATAAGGAATTCAAAATTATGAGATTGGCATCCAATGAGAGCCTTTCTTCTGTATCCTTCCATGAGTAAAAGTAGAAAGGCATGAGGAGGTTCTCCAGGAACTTTCAACACACCAGGTTGAGTTCAATTTTTTTTAGCTTTTAAGAGCTCCACCTCTTCCCATGGTACAACAGCAATTAAATTTTAATGTATGCTCTGAAGGAGAGACTATTTAGACCACAGAATACCTGTGCTAATTTTATGATCCAAAGCATAGTCTGCCTTTAGCATAATGAAGATGAATGCTCAAAATCTTTTCCATCCTTTTATATGAATTTTGCAATGTAATAATCAAGGCAATGTGTACACCCTAACTACTGTTTCTGAAAGACATTTCATTATTTTCTTTTAGGGACACAATATTCTATAGTGTTGGCTGTATGATGCCTCCCATTTCAGGAGGCTGCACACAATGTTAAGTAGAAATATGTAGGAGGCTGGAAACATTCTTATAATGACAATATTTACAGCAGCCTCTGCTGATTCCCTAAATATGGGATGCCAGTCAGCCCAGGAAAAAAATTTAACATTAAATATTCAAGGACAGCAGGAAACCCTCAATCAGAGTTGGAAAGATCATTTATCACTCCACTGTGATATCTGCTGGTGCTTCATATGAGGTAGGCAGGACCGTGAATTGGCAGTAGACCTAAAAATCTAAGTATTTAGAACTAAGTTTTTATTCTAACTAAAAATTAGGATAAAACTAATTTGTCTTTGTTGATGACTAACTAGAGCTATAAACTTGAAAAACCACTCCCTTAAGCTTTTGTAACTTTATATGTAAAGAGTGGAAGAAGACTATAACACCAGATTTCTACAAATGCATTGTTATATTTTACTTTCTACTATATTTATATAATATCCAATCAACTTGTGTTTCTGTGGTGCTTTTTTACCCCCGTACATGCTACTCACAATACATATCCTGGGTGGTTTTGTGTCAGCCTGGCCCAAGCTAGAGTCATATGGGACCAGGAAACCTCAACTACTTCACTAAGATTGACCTGTTGGCCTGTCTACGTCTGTCTTCCCTAGCAGATGAATTATAAACTGTGAACTAAAATAAATCCGTTCTTTTCTAAGTTCTTTTTCAATCATGATACTTTATTACAGCAATAATATTCTTTTTTATTATTATGAATAAAGTCACATTTTGTATCCATGTATATCCTTGTTCAAGGTCCCTTCCCCCTCCAACCCCCTCCAGTTACTCTCTTCTCCACAACTCCCCATCTCCTCCCCAGCAAGGGCAGGAAGTCCTAAGGTCCCAAGGTCCCAATATTGCTTAGTTCAGCATCCACTCCTGGCAGATCCAGTTTCCTCACCCCAACATCAAGACTGAGTCAGATGTTCCTCTAGAGGTAACGGCATCCAAGGTGCCAGTCCAAGGTATTTCAGATCCCAAGCAGTTCAGTGGTTGGGGTTTGCAGCTTGGACATGTGAGTGAGTACATCCCCTTCTTATCTTTCTAGATTTGTGATACCTCGCTCAGGAGGATATTCTCCAAATCCATCCATTTGCCTGCAAATTTTAGGGTATCATTTTTTCTTACTGCTGAGTAGTACTGCATTATAAAGATGTATCACAATTTGTTAATTCATTCTTCAGTTGAGGGACATCTAGGTTGTTTCCAGGTTCTTGCTATTATGAATAATGCTGCTATGAACATAGTTGAGCTAATGCTTTTGGAATGTGAATGTGCTTTTTTTAGGGTATATGCCCACTAGTGGTATTGCTGGATACTTGGGAAGAATCGAGTTGAGGATCAAGGCATTAACCCAAAAACCTATGATCACCTGATCTTTAACAAAGAGGCCCAAATATTCAATAGAAAACAGATAGTATCTTTAACAAATGGTGTTGGCATAGCTGGTTGGTAGTATGTAGAAAAATGCAAATAGATCCAAGCCTGTCACCTACACAAAACTCAAATCCAAATGGATCAAAGACCTCAACATAAACCCAGCCACTCTGAACTTGATAGAAAAGAAAGTGGGAAATACCCTCCAATGAATTGGCACAGGAGACCACTTTCTAAATATAACACCAGTAGCACAGACACTAAGAACAACAATCAATAAGTGGTACCCCCTGAAACTGAGAAGCTTCTGTAAGGCCAAGGACACAATCAATAGGACAAAACAACAGCCTACAGAATGGGAAAAGATTTTCACCAATCCTACAAGTGACAGAGAACTGATCTCTAAAATATATAGAGAACTCAAGAAACTAGAGCTTGAATAACCCAATCAAAAAATGGGGTTCAGAACTAAAAAGGGAACTCTCAGCAGAATTACTAATGGCTGAAAGGTACTTGAAAAATTGCTCAACTTCTTTAGCCATCAGAGAAATGCAAATCAAAAGGACTTTGTGATACCACCTGACACCTGTCTGATTGGCTAAGATAAAAGACACAGATGACAGCCTATGCTGGAAAGGTTGTGGAGCAAGGGGAACACTCCTTCATTGTTTGTTGGAGTGTAAGCTTGTTCAGCCACTCTGGAGTGCAGTATGTTGGTTTCTCAGAAAATTGGGAAGCAATAAAATTCTTAAATAAGATAATATTCTTTAATGTTTCCTTCATATAGTCTTCATGTGTCGATTTAGATATTCAGATTTACATATTTTTTCCTTATTTAGTACACTTATCAAATATAAACATAGCCTGATACAGATATGAGGCAGATGTTTTTCTCAGTAGAACATTAACATTATAGGAAAATGTATAGAATGCAATGAAGTCACCTTCAGTGGGACATGGATGACTGTACATTTTAAGGAAACAATGAGGTAATTTATAGAGTAGTATAGCAACTTATAGGAATCAGAAGCATATATATATATATATATATATATATATATATATATATATATATATATATATGAGCAGGAAAAGTGGATCTATGTGAATCTCAACCGGGGTTTAGCTGGTTGTTTTTAAAGAAAGTCTCAAAGTCTTAGAAGGACAGGGATCTTGATCTGAGGTTTCACCCAAAGCAACTAATAAATTATTTTATTAACTGAGAGTTTCTTCAGCAAGAACTTTATGAGGGCCTAGGATCATTGGTGGAATGTGACATCCTTGAGTACTTAGAATTTGTGCTTGAGATTATGATTTCCTCCACTTGGGTAGCAGGAACTGGAACTCATAGTAGAAGGTTCCCAGCATGGTCACACTCTTCTCCTGGATACATAGGAATACCTGAAACTCACTACAGCCCTAACTGGATACACAGTCTTTTGTACCACTCAAGTTTGTGCTATTCTTAAATTCCTGATTTCTGCCAGGGACAATATTATTTACCCCTCAATCTAGTCAAAACTTTTGGGTAGATTCAAAATTATATTTTCAAGAATTTCTTACTGCTCATGTATACATACACACAGAGACATATACACAAATATACTTCAAATACGTCCATACTTCCTCATTCTGAATATTTTACTATTTTAATAAATATATAGAGAGGAGAAATCATTTCTAAAGTATATGTAGCTCACCCTATGTAGAATTAACATATTAAATAAATAAATTATTTGCTAATGATGTAACTATTCTATCATTTAAAAAATTATATATAAAAGAAAATACTCACTTGAAAGTCTTTCTCTTTTTCTCTTCTGCTTCTCCCCCCTCCCTACTTCCCGGTTTATTAAATTCTAGTGACATATTTGGTGTTTTTTTTTTCTTTTTTACTTGCTAAATGCAAAAGAGAAAAATACTAAGACTTAAAGATCAAATTTCAAAAGATCTTAAATAAGTGAAATAATTAGGTAACTATTTGAAATAAAGATTTTTAAGAAGTTGTTTTTTTCCCTCTTGACTACATCTGTTATCTTTCTGTAACATGAATTCAATGTCATACCCTTACCATAGTAAATGATTGAACAAAAACTATTTAAAACACCCAGGAATAGTGGTTTTGCTGAAAACACTATTAATGATAAGCTCTATTAATCTTATAACAGGAATAGTGGCTTACTTAGGTGATTTGACACAGTGGTATTTCTTAGAATACTGTAAGGAGGGATTACCTTCATTTTGTTCATTTGTTTGTTTAATACACATTGATTGGTAGTATCTTTCTGTAGTTTCAGTGTGCTCTCTAAGACACTTTGAAATTTAATTGCAATTGTGACAGTGTAGTATTAACATAGGAGTGTTGCAGGATGAATCACAAAACCATAAGGTCTCATCACATAGATCATGCCATTGCCATGAGAATGGATGAGAGACAATCTAATTCCTATTTCTCATATTCTCTTCTTTATAAAAACACACTCAATCATTACTCAGCAAGGAATTCCTTATCAGATTCACTTCTGAGTCTCTAGAACCAGGAGTTTATATTAGCTGCTATTGCTCATCGGGAACAGTCTGCAGTCTGTGGCACTGTGTCAGAGAAACAGAAGATAGGGAAAGGCAGTGTGTTAGTAAGATCTGTTTAAAATTTATGAATCAATATAGGGGATTTGGGGGAAAAAAAGAGGAAATGAAGAGAATAAAAATATCATATTTTCACATTTCTTTTCTAAAGGACTTGCCACCTATGTGAGGAAGTGTAGGCCTTTTTTTTTTTCCTTCTTTTTTAAATCACTTTTTGTTTGTTTGTTTTAAACAGTGTTCAGCTCTCCTGTCTTTGCTGTCTTTGAACTTATAACAATCCTCCTGATTCAGCTTTATAAGTGCTAAGATTATAACATTTAGCTTCTTTTGTTTTTTTTAAACTTTATTCTTCTATTACTATTTTTATTTGGAATAAACCAGATAAAATAGATGTGCTTTGGTAATTAGAAATCACAGGCTAGCACAGATGGTGGTTGTCTCCTGTCATCCAGTCACCTGGCTCCTTTCAAACAAATTACTATTTGATTCTTTTCTGGAAAATTTCTAGTCAAACCTTGGAAAATAGACTCCATTAAACACTCTCTGTCTCCCGTCCACATCCTGGGTATGTAAAGACAGAAATAGAAAAAAACAAACAAACATGACCTTGAAATATGGTGTTGCCCTCAGTTCCTATATATTATAGAAGCTAAGTTCCATAGAGCAGATGGGAGAATGATTCCAGATGTGCAGCTGTTTTATGCCACCAAATTCTCAGTGGAGAAGGCTGAAGTGATTGTTATGTAAAAAAGAAAAAAATGTGTATTTTTTTCCTCCATAGAATACATTTAATGAAAATATGAGGTATATTAATTTGTTAGGCAGAGATAGAGACATTTGAAATTTTGCTATATTTTCATTTACATTAAGAAATTAGTTATTAGTGTAAATCATATCAATCCTAAATTAGCATAATAGAAGCTTCCCTGCAATATAGAGCTTCCATTCTATTGCTACATGGCCTTTTTTCTATGAGACTTTATTACCAATGAATATCAAGCAGCCAAGAGATATAATATATTACTTAATGCGATATTGTGGAATGGAGAACATACTCCATGAATATGCAAACTCTATTTCCATATATAAAAAATAGGATCATAAATATGTGTCCAATAAAATCAACATGGTAGCTGCTGCATTATATTTTCTTAGCATATTTCATACCACACAAACCTATAATTATTCTATATCCAAAATACTTCTTTGTTTTTCAATAAATGATATGAAAACTTGTACACTGGCAACCTATTTAGATGGGCTATATGAAAGAAGTCAAGTGAAGAGGAAGGTAGGGGAAATAGAAAAAAACAAAGCAGCAAGGAAAAGAAAAAACAGTAGATAGGAATTCCAATTGTTTGTAAACTTTAGATCTTCTTGCAATTCATTAATTTGACATATTATATCCACTATGTGATCACTGAAAATACAGATGAGCAACCTAACTGAAAGATAAGTCTGTTTCCTCCCAGTGTCCTTCTTTGCTTCTCTGCTGCTATGATAACCACTGACCAAAACTTGGAGAAGAAAAGGGTTTAATTATCACAATGATGACCCACATATTAGTTGTATGTTTCCTTTAAATTGGCCCCCAAACTGTGTCATCTAGTAGCATTTTAACTTTGCTACAAACCTCGTCAACACAGAGTTTCACATCCTTTTTTGCTTTCTAAAGACAAAAAAGAATAGGAAGAGAGAGCTAATGTCTCAGGAAATAAAATCAAGCTGCTTTCCTTGCACCGGAGGTTGAAGTGTCTTATCAGTCCAATCACTTTGCCATTCTCAGTGTAGGAAATTAGTGAGTTGATGAGATGCCACAAGATTCTACATTATTCCCCCCGCCCCGAGAAAGCTATGTCTCCATTATTAATTAGGTAATTTCTATTGATGGCATTCAGAATTCAGCAAGGGGCAAGACTTAACACTATGTGTGTCAGCACTTCTTGAATTATTGCAAAAGGAAATTAGTGCAAATACTCATACTGTATTAAGCATTTCCTAGAACTGTTATTAGGATTCATGTAATCCAATCATCAAAGATTTGTTATTCCTGTATAGAGAAAAACACAGTACAGCTATGGGAATAAGGTATGAGATAGAAGTATAAGACTGGAATTTGGCTCTTCATCTTATCAATGTGTGCTGTGCAGAGCATTATAGATGTACAATATTGTGATCTGAGAAATTTAGTACTATAGAATATTTAAGGAATACTGAAAAGACTAAATAAAATAGCAAGAAAGAAGTGTTCATGCCATACCTGATACATATAGGTACACATCCAT
Source organism: Sigmodon hispidus (assembly GCA_004025045.1). NCBI lineage: Eukaryota > Metazoa > Chordata > Mammalia > Rodentia > Cricetidae > Sigmodon > Sigmodon hispidus. Next base: position 221,923 of record PVIH01000906.1, read on the forward strand.
AATCATATAAGTCTTGTTGAGAAGGTGTTAGTTTTGTTGTCATGAAGGCCAGGTTCTATTCATAAAAAGGGAGGACAAGAAACTTGCATTACAGGACAGCTCTGAAAACCATGCTGAAATAAATAGCATGAAAATTACGTACACTTTGCTGAGTACAGAGCAGATATAAAAAAGAAGTAAAACCCATAACCACTGCCCTTCACATTTGAACAGCATACTTCACAGCTGCTCATTCTATTTGACTCATCTATTCAAATGCCACTACTCTGCTTCCTATTGTGTAGGTAACCATACTTAAGCTATGAGAAAGTAAAGATGCATCCACAATTTCACTTAGCAACAGTGTCTGTGTTTTTCATATTACACCTTAATTTGGGGGTTTACTCTTCTTACATGGGTTGTGATAAATGCTCACATCCATATATTTAATGACATTTGGACAAACCTTGAGTTGTCATTAAATTGTTGAAAGGAAAGAAAAGGGTCTATTTGATTATACGTTTTATAAGCTATATTTCATATTTTAACCTACAGTTTTATAGTTTTTATATTTGTGATGTAAAAATATTCATTCTTTAAAGAGTTTATAGAATAAAGTAGTACATGAAAGACTTGCTATCTTCTCATTTATTCTTTTTTCCATTGTACCAGTTTCCTTTCTTCTATACATAGCAGACCTCAGCATTTTGGAGATGCCAGTATGACGGAGTAACCAAAGATATCAGCAGTGGTGGAGTGAAGATCAAACTTAACCTGTAAGACAAGCTGTCTGTGAAAAAAAAATGGTAGAGTCTGAGAAATGACTCTGGCCCTTTAGAGGAGCAAAAAGTGTATCCCAAACATTGGTCACTGAGTTATTTTCACCGTTAGAATTTGGTTTTGATTTGATCTGATTATGGCCATTCTCCAATTTTTCCCTCTTAAAATTTGAAAACAATTTAATTATTTTTCTTTTTTTATTTTACAGAAACTCTTAGTTGAGAGACAATGAAGTTTTAATGGGATTTTAGTACTCTATGTAGAATTTGATTTTAAAAGACTTGCATTTTATTTTTTTAAAAAGATTGAGATTTTAAAGTTTTTAAATTTGTAACACTATGAGATTTCCTTAATTTTGTGAAATGTTTTACATTTCATACATAAATATTTATGTGCAATCTTTGAGGTGAACTGGAAAGTAAAAGCTATTGTTTACCAGTGATGTGTTTGACCAGGGGACAGTTCTATAGCCTAGTTTTATGTCATCTGAGTGAGGAGAGGGAACATCAGCTATGAAGTTACCTTCATAAAACTCAACTCTACACAAGGTGATAGGGCATTTTTAATCAGTGATTCATGGGGGAGCTCCCAGGCCATTGTGGGTAATGTCATTGTTAGCCTCTAAATTCTCTCTACCATCCTGGTAGGAGCCTAGAAGACAGTAGTGCTGAGGGTAATGTAGATTATTAAGGTCTAGCTCAAGAAGTAACAGCAAAGAATTATATTAATGACTAGGCTAGAGAGCTTTCTTGTGTATTTTGGCAAAAAATATAGCTTCATTTTGCTCTTTCCCAATTAAAAATCTGACTGAGGCTAAATTAAGTTTTGGATTAATATCATTGGTTAAAAAAAAATCAAGGCACCAAGTCTTGACTGTTTATATCATGCATGTTTATTTGTTACCACTCTTAAAAGTCTACAATGAAAAGGAGCAAGATAGGAAAAAGAAATACAAAATACAGGTTGAATAAAAAAAGAGTGCCAGGAAATATAATATTCAAGCCTTGGTTTGTGCTAAAAGAGATATGGAGAAATGGAATAATAGGAGTACTGCCCTAAAGGTACAACCCCACTTCTGGTGCCAATTTCTGTCTTAGTTACATTTCTAATGCTATAACATTAGAAAACATTAACAAGGTAGCTTATAAAACAGCACATTAGTTAGGAGCTTGTTCACAGTTGCAAAGGGTGAATCCATGATCATCATGACATCAGGAAGGCAGGCAATGGTGCTGGAGTGGTAGATAGGACATCTGATCTACAAGTGCAAGGGAGGGAGAGAAGGAGAGAGAGGGGAAGAAATGGCGGTTACAGGGCTATGGCATTTGAAACCTCAAAGGCCAACCACTCCTGCATGAGAAACATTTCCTCAATCCAGGCAACACCTAATCCTTCCTCAAATGACCCTTGTGTGTAAATATATGTGCCTAGGAAGGCAATTCTAATTTAAACCACCATTCCTGAGTAGTCATTGAAATGTCCTTTCATTGTGATATCATCTACCACCAGTGGATTTTACAGTCTATATGTTTCATCTGTTATGTAGATACATAAACTTTGAAGTAAGGGATGTGATAAACTGAGGTAAGTCTTTTAAATTATCTTAGTCTTTGCACATTGTCTAGTTGTAAGTTTTTGTGTTAATTAGAATTTACTGTTAAAACTTTCCTTGTTGAAGATTGATCACTGCTCACCCATGGCATGGCGTTATGTCATTAGGACACATTTTATCAACACATTCATTTGACAGAACAATAGTAGTCAATTTTCCTTTAGGGCTATGACCTATCTAGTCTCAGGTTTTGGTTCATTGACAGTATTAAGAATGCATTCTATCTCATGGAGCAGGCATTAAATCCAATTTGCATAAGGGGAAGGTTACAACATAACATTTGGACCACTATTGCATCAGTGAGTTTGTATTTCACACTGGTGACCAGTGCAACTTATAGGGTTTACAGCTGGGTTAGATTGCTGATACATATTCTATTAGTTTGTATGGCATTTCCCAGCACTATGAAGGGTAACCAATAGGAGTAAAGCTTCCAGTTGTATATAGCTAGATTTTTCCATGTTCTAGGACATAGGTATATGTTGTCTTCAGCAATAAGTTCTCACCATCAGGTTGTGGTGGGTAACCAATAACATTGACTATAGCCTATAATGTTTTGATATCAACTCAAAAAATGTAATGTATTTCAGGTACTATGAAGTTGATTTGGTAGCTGATATCAAGTTGGTTTTCAGTTTGATTTTTAAATATCACATGAAAATGTGATTAGTTAATATTTTTCTCTTGAATCTACCTTGTTTTGCTTAGCATAAGGTCCTCAAGTTTCATAATATTGTCACAACTAGCAGATTTTCCTTTTTTCAAAAAGAAAACCTGAATAATATTTTTGTGGTTGTGTGTATGTATGTATGTATGTATATATCAAATCTTTTTTATAAATTAATATATTGAAGGATAATTATATTTCTTCATAATTGGAGCAAAACACCTATTTTTTAATAGCATAAACTGGATATTATATGGAATGCCATATTCTCTTTTTCACTTTTATCTAGAAAATACACACACACACACACACACACACACACACACACACACATACACACACAGAAAGAGAAAGAGAGAGAGAGAGAGAGAGAGAGAGAGAGAGAGAGACCCAGTGAAAAACAGGCATTGAAAAAAACTCTTAAAATAAATGGTAAACATGAATATGAATATTTAAAAAGGTAGTCTTTCATATCATTTTCATATGAATTTTTAACAATAATCTCTAAAAATGCAAAAATGGTACAGAGTGTTAAATTGTACATTTGCAAACCTTAATCTTTGTATCTTATCTCTATCAGAATAATAGCTTAGGGGGCTGAGGACTTTTTTATTCTTAAAAAATATTTATTCTTGTTTATGTGAATGGATTTAGCAAACTTATGTGCACACTCTAATCTTAATAAAAGCTGGAATATGCTTTCATTTGAAAGGTGGGACAACTGTGATCATTGCTCTTCTCTTATGAAGGGGAGTTCTTCATTTTCCAGGGTCGGGATTTAGTCTCCACTCTCATGGAAAAGTGACACCATAACAGTATCTGCAATCTCCAGAAGCACACAGGCTCATAACTGGTAAAGAGCATTCTGCAGTGTGACTTAGTGGAGACTGCCTGTTTCTGAGTACATGAGTACATTCTCAGACTTGATCTCCTTATGACAAAACAGCAATTTAATCAATTCAGCTAAGCGTTAGCTTCAAAATGATGATGGCACTGAATCTGCAGGCTGTCTGTCACTGACAATACCTGAAATAGGGCACTGTAAACATTACAGCTGAGAGATTCCTGCAACAGCTGCTGGGCCATACTGTAAATGTCTAATTCCCAGGGGAGGGCTTCCTGTCTGACAGTTTTACAATGCTTCTGTCTTCAGGGGCAGAGACCAGATTTTCTTAGAAAATCTCAACAGGGACAATTGTGGTTCTGGCAATAGTGTAAATTATATACATGCTTACAATTTACATTCACCTTTGAAACTGAAAGGTTTTCATTCTTTGAAATGCATTATTTCAGCAGGACTGCTACCAAGTAAATGCCAAGTTGTGAGTTTTCTGTATATATACAGCGTCTACACTTGTAGCTAAAATTCATTGTTCTGTGCTTTGCCCTGTAGGATAAGTAAAGTCTGAGTACATATCTTTTTGTCTTTAAGCATCATGTCTGATTACCCTTAGCAATTTCTAAAGGCTGTGACTACCATATTAAATTTTGTAATCATCTCTCCAATAGATTATTTATTAAGAAGCATCATTTTATGAGGGTGGGCTCACATATTTTCCAATAATCTTCTCAGAGTCAAAGTCTACTGAAGTCTCTCAGTTTTTGGAGCTTAAAACAGAAGCTTATTGAAAAGCTTGGGAATGATACTGTGATTTAGATGCAACCTTTCTCAATAAAAGAATCCACAGTTGTTAAAAAGAACTGATGTAGAAAGGGTTTTGAAAGTCAATGGAAAACAAGGATTATATACACAGAAAACTTCTTTTCTTAAACACTGGAAACAGAACTTGTTATAAAGCACAATATTCTTTCCATTGTCTATGCTTTTTTTGAGATGTACTTTTTGTGATATTTGAGCAGTTCAAAACGATGGGGCTTTTATCTGTAGACATTTACCACCTGGACATCTTTTGTAATAATGGTTTCCTAAGAAGACATTTGTACCTGGCATATCAAACATTTGGACACAATGTACTGCTGAAATTCTAGGTAATCTTATTTTTGTTTTTTAAAAAAATATTAAATTAAGGCACAAACAAAGCTTAGCTAGTCTCTGATGTGTGAGGATTGTAACACAGTTATAACATCAGAAACTGTCTTTATGGACAGGATCTCTGAATATCATTGAATAAATGGGGACGTATGTAAATATTTGTAAAATGCCCTCAGTTATATTGAAGGCTTGACAATGGAAAACATGCATTTTTATTTTAAGAGTGATCTTAGTTTACTGGATCATTCTTTTGTTGAAAACTCACTGATATCTGGATAAGTTGCCAATAAGGCAGGATTTATTTTAGTTTGTGAACTGAGACATGCCATGGCTGGGTAGGTATGGTAGCAGGACATGATTGTGATGTTGTATCTGTAGTCGGAATGCAATGAGTAAGGGAAGCTACTCAGTTTACTTTCTAAATGACCTGGCAATCCAGCCATTGGAAGCTGCCTCACACTCACAGGAAATCTTGCTTCAGTCAACCCTTTCTACAAATCTGTCACAACAGATACTCTTGGAGATGTGTCTTCTAGGTGACTCTCAAACATGCCAATCTGACAATTGTGAGAAAACATCATGCCTCTTGAAAGGACCATCCTCTACTCTCCATCTCTCCTTTAAACTATATTTGAAAACTGAATGATTTTTTTCTTTAATGTCTAATTTTTTAAATATCAGAAAATAAGTACATAACCCCACACATCAACTTTGACCAGAAATATCTATTATAGAAGTTCCAAATTTTCTTCTTTATATTTGACACTTCTTCAGATTCCTCAAGGCAATAATGTTTCTAAGAGTATTTAGATCCTCACCCCTTTAAAACACTATTGTGTTTTTCTAAGTGTTGGCCTGTCAATGCCCAATTATCTTCTGAAAAATATCTCCATAAGGCTTTTTGGTACTATGTGCTCCTAAAATACATGCACACTTTAAGTTTACTACATTAAACTAGATTTCATATAGTACTACACTACAATAGTATATGATTGTACCCTAAAGTTATAAATTTCAATTTACTTGCTATTTTTGCCCAACTAGTTAGCCCCATAATCTGTAACAAAAAGGTATCTCTTGGAATCTATGTGGATTTTATGAATTTTTGATGATATTCAATGTGGGACTGCTTATTTTTACCTCACAATGTCAGTAATCTCAGATACTAAGTCTTGCCATGGCAGCTAGAGACATATGAGCTGCTATGACTCAAGTTTGTTTAGACATTAACTGGGAACTTGGTTGAAGCCCTAAACTGGAGTACTCATAAATGTAATGTGAACACCTCAGGAAAGCTGGATTTTTTAATTGCTTCCTAAGAACAAATTATGTACAAGCTTCATGAAGCTTTTGTAATTCAGCAATTAACATTATATGGTATTATTTTCACTATGTTCTTATGGCCAAAATAATCACAGATCCAGTTTAAGCCAAGGAAGAAACAAAACTGAATACGTCAACAAGAACTATGCCAAAGTGATAGACTTCATTTTTGTAATACACATGTAACTAGTTAACTACCAACATACCATGCTATTTCATACTATGTTTATTTTTTTTCCTTATTTCTTTTATTTTGTATTTATCAAGAAAAACAGGATGTGGTGGGAGGGGGAAGGGACCTTGAATGGGGATATACAGGGATGGCAAAAAAAAATTCAGAGGGAAAGCTGAACACAAAGTAAATATATGTGTAGCAATCTTGTTTGCATTAACACCCTTGATAAGTCATGCTTATGATTTTTATCTTCTTTATAGTTATTGTTAACTTATCAGCATTTTAAATTCATTTTACTTTTTTTCTTGATAAATACAAAATAAATAAAAAAATAAGAGGACATGTACATACATTAATTACAAATTACTAATAATTTAGATTTCAAAAAAATATAATTGCAATATAACAGCAAGATATTTTGTAAGAATAAAAATATTTGTTTATGAAATGCTTTTTAATAAATTTCCCTGAACATTTTATTAAAAAAAGAAAACAGTAAATTAAATTTAAAATGCTGATAAGTTAACAACTATAAAGAAAATAAAAATCATAAGCATGACTTATCAAGGGTGATAATGCAAATAATTTGCTACACATAAAATTACTTTGTGTTCAGCTTTCCCTCTGGATTTTTTTTCCTATTCCTGTATATCCCCATTCAAGGCCCCTTCCCCTCCCGCCACATCTGGTCACCCTTTCTTTCTCCACAACTCCCCATCCCCTCCCTGGGCAGGCTGCAGACAGTCCCATGGTCCCACTGACCATTAAAGCGTAGTTCAGTCTCCCCTCCTGGCAAATCCAGTTTTGTCCCCCTTCCCTCAAGAGTGAGTCAAGTGTTCCTATAGGTGTAGTGGGATCCGAAGGGTCAGTCCAGGGTGTTTCTGATCCCAAGCTGTTTAATGGTTGTGGTTTGCTGCTTGGACATGCTTGGCTTTTTTTCTTGTTTGTTTGTTTAGAGACCACTAATGAGTGAGTACACCCCTCCTTATCTTTCTGGGTTTGTGATACTTCGCTCAGGAGGATATTCTCCAAATCCATCCATTTGCCTGCAAATTTTAGGATATCATTTTTTCTTACTGCTGAGTAGTATTCCATTGTGTAGATGTACCACATTTGTTAATCCATTCTTCATTTGAGGGACATCTAGGTTGTTTCCAGGTTTTTGCTATTACAAATAGTGCTGCTATGAACATAGTTGAGCTAATACCTTTGAAGTGTGACTGTGTATCCCTTAGGGTATACACGCAGAAGTTATATTGTTGGGTCCTTGGGGAGATTGATTCTCAATTTTCTGAGAGATCACCATATTGCATTCCAAAGTGGCTGAACAAGCTTACACTCCCAGCAACACTGGAGGAGAGTTCCTCTTGATTCACATCGTCTCCAACATAGGCTGTCATCTGTGCCTTTTATCTTAGCCAATCTAATAGGTGTTAGATGGTATATCAAAGTTGTTTTGATTTGCATTTCTCTGATGGCTAAAGATGATGCACACTTTTTCAGGTGCTTTTCAGCCATTCGTAATTCTTCTGCTGAAAATTCCCTTTTTAGACTTGAACCCCATTTTTATGAATGGATTATTCAAGGTTTTGGGCTTTAGATTCTTGAGCACATTATATATCTTAGAGATCAGTCCTCTATCACCTTTAGGGTTGGTAAAAATCTTTTCCCATTCTGTAGACTGTCGTTTTGTCCTATTGATAGTGTCCTTGGCTTTACAGAAGCTTCTTAGCTTCAGGATAACCCACTTATTGATTGGGGTCTTAGTGTCTGTGCCACTGGTGTTATTTTTAGGAAGTGGTCGCCTGTGCCAATTCGTAGAAGTGTATTTCCCACTTTCTTTTCTATCAAGTTCATAGTGGCTAGGTTTAAGTTGAGGTCTTTGATCCACTTGGATATGAGTTTTCTGCAAGGTTTTCTGCAAGGCTGGGATCTATTTGCATTTTTCTACTCACTTCCTTCCAGCTATGCCAACACCATTTGTTAAATATACTATCTTTTTTCTATTGAATGTATTGGGCCTCTTTGTCAAAGATCAGGTGCTCATAGGTTTTTGGGTTAATGTCTGGATCCTGAATTCTATTCCATTGGTCCACAAGTCTGTATTTATGCCAGTACCAGGCTGTTTTTATTACTGTAGCTCTATAGTATAGCTTGAAGTCAGGGATGGTGATACCTCCTGAGGTTCTTTTGTTGAGTAAAATTGTTTTGGCAATCCTGGCTTTCCTGTTATTCCAAATGAAATTGAGTATTGTTCTTTCAAGGTCCAAAAAACATTGTGTTGGGATTTAGATGGGCATTGCATTGAATCTGTTAGATTGCCTTTGGTAGAATTGCCATTTTTATTATGTTGATCTTACCAATCCAGGAACGTGGGAGAGCTTACCATTTTCTGATATCATCTTCAATTTCTTTCTTCAATGATTTAAATTTTTTGACAAATAGTTCTGTTATTTCTTTGGTTACAGTTACTCCAAAGTATTTAATACTATTTGCAGCATTTATGAAGGGCAATGTTTCCCTTATTTCTTTTTCAGTTCTTCTATCTTTAGTGTATAGAAGGGCTACCTATTTCTTTGAGTTAATCTTGTATCCTGCTACATTGCTGAAGGTGTTTATCAGCCCTAGCAGTTCCTTGGAAGAATTTTTTGGGTCACTTATGTATACAATCATATCATCTGCAAATAGAGATAGTGTCACTTCTTCTTTTCCAATTTGTATTCCCTTAATCACTTTTCGTTCCCTTATTGCTTTATCTAAAACTTCAAGAACTATATTGAATAGATAAGGGGAGAGAGGACATCCTTGCCTAGTTCCTGATTTTAGTGGGATTGCTTTGAGTTTTTCTCCATTAAGTTTGATACTGGCTGTCGGCTTCTTGTAAATTGCCTTTATTATATTTAGGTATTCTCCCTGTATTCCTGATCTCTCCAGGGCTTTAATCATAAAAGAGTGTTGGATTTTGTCAAAGGCTTTTTCCACATCTAAGAATATGATCATGTGGTTTTGTTCCTTTAGTTTGTTTATATTATTGATAACATTTACAGTTTCTTGTATGTTAAACCAGCCCTGCATTTCTAGGATGAAGCCTACTTGGTTGTGGTGGATGATATCTTTTATACGGTTTGCCAAAATTTTGTTGAGAATTTTTGCATCAATATTCATGAGGGAAAATGGTCTGTAGTTCTCCTTCCTTGTTATGTCTTTGAGTGGCTTGGGCATTAGGGTGATTGTGGCCTCATAAAAGGAATTTGGCAATATTCCTTCAGTTTCTACTGTGTGAAATAGTTTGAGGAGTAACGGTAGTAGTTCTTCTTTGAATGTCTGGTAGAATTCGGCACTGAAACCATCTGGACCAGGGCTTTTATTTTTGGGGAGGTTTTTAATGACAGCTTCAATTTCCTTAAGGGTTATAGGCCTGTTTAGGTAATTAATCTGATCTTCATTAAATTTTGGTAGGTGGTACCAGTCCAGAAATCTGTCCATTTCTTCTAGGTTTTCTATTTTTGTGGAATACAGATTTTCAAAATATGATCAGATAATTCTCTGTATTTCCTGGGGGTCTGTTGTTATGTCCCCCTTTTCATTTCTGATTTTGTTGATTTGAACACACTCTCTCTCTGCTTTTTGATTAGTTTGGCTAAGGGCTTATCTATCTTGTTAATTTTCTCAAAGAACCAACTCTTAGATTCGTTGATTCTTTGTATTGTTCTTTTTGTTTCAATTGTATTGATCTTAGCTCTAAGTTCGATTATTTCCTGCCATCAACTCCTTCTAGGTGATTTCGCTTCTAATTGTCCTAAGGCTTTCAGCTGAGCTGTTAGGTCTCTAGTGTGGGATTTCTCCAGGTTTTTCATATAGGCGTCTAACACTATTAATTTTCCTCTTAAGACTGCTTTCATTGTGTCCCACAAGTTTGGATACATTGTAGATTCATTTTCATTAAATTTTAGGAAGACTTTGATTTCTTTCTTAATTTCTTCCTTGACCCAGAGATGGTTCAGCTGAGTGATGTTTAGTTTCCATGAGTTGGTAGGCTTTCCTTGGGTTTTGATGTTTTTGAACTCTTACTTCAGGCCCTGGTGGTCCAATATGTTACAAGGGATTATTTCCATTTTTTTGTATGTGTTGATATTTGCTTTATGACCAATTATGTAGTCAATTTTGGAGAAAGTTCTATGAGGAGCTGAGAAATATGTATATTCCTTTGCATTTGGGTGGAAGCTTCTGTAGATATCTATTAAATCCATTTGCATCATAACCTCCTTTAGACTCCTTATTTCTCTGTTGAGTCTCTGTCTGGTTGATCTATCCAGGGTTCACAGTATTGAAGTTTCCCACTATTAGGGTGTAAGAATTGATGTGAGATTCGAGCTTTAGCAGTGTTTCTTTTACATAAGTAGGTGCCCTTATATTAGGGGCATAAATATTCAAGATTGAAATTTCCTCTTGACTAATTTTTCCTGTGATGAATAAGTAGTGACCATCTTGGTCCCTTTTTATTGCTTTTAGCTTAAAATCTACTTTGTTAGATATTAAGATTGCAACCCCCGCTTGTTTCTTAGGATTATTTGACTGGAAAATCTTTTCCCAACCCTTTATTCTAAGCCTGTGTCTGTCCTTGTGGTTGAGGCGTGTTTCTTGAAGGCAACAGATGATAGCTTCTGTTGTTGTATCCATCTTGTTAGTGTAGGATGTTTTATAAGCAAGTTGAGTCCATTGATTTTAAGGGAAATTATTGACCATTGATTGATATTTCCTGCCATTTTTGGTGGTAACTTGTTTATATTTCCTTTCTCTGGAGTATTCTTCTGTGGGATTATTGATTGTGATTTTGTGGTTGTATCTGGGTTCTTTAGGGTGGAGTTTTCCCTCTAATACTCTCTGTAGTGCTGGGTTGTTAGCTAGATATTCTTTCAGTCTGACTTTGTCATGAAATATCTTGTTTACTCCATCTATGGTGATTGATAATTTTGCAGGGTATAGTATTCTATTTTGGCTGCCATGCTCTTTAACGTCTGTATAACTTCTGACCAAGCCCTTCTAGCTTTTGTTTCCATTGAATAGTCAGACGTTATTCTGATGGGTCTGCCTTTATATGTAATTTGGCCCTTTTCTTTTGCAGGTTTTAAAATTTTTTCTTTGTTCTGTATGTTGTGGCTTGATTATAATGTGGTGCTCTGACTTTTTGGGGGGTCATATCTGTTTGGTGTTCTGTAAGCTTCTTGTATCTTTATAGGCATTTTGTTCTTCAGATTCAGAAAGTTTTCTTCTATGATTTTATTGAAAACATTATCTGTGCCTTTGAGCTGGTATTCTTCTCCTTCTTCTATTCCTATTATTCTCAAATTAGGTCTTTTCATGGTGTCCCAAATTTCTTGAAAATTTTGAGTTTTGGCTTTTTTAGTTTTACTATGTTCTTTGACTGATATATCTATTAGAGCTACTGAATCTTCCACTTCAGAGATTCTATCTTCCATCTCTTGAATTCTGTTTGTTATGCTTGTATCTGTGGTTCCAGCTTTTTTCTTCAGATTTTCTATTTCCATCTTTGCCTCATTTTGTGCCTTTTTTGATGCTTCTATTTCAGCTTTTAGTTCCTGGCATGTTTCTTTCATAGGTTTGTTCATCTCTTCCAATTTTTTGTTTGTATTTTCTTCTACTTCTTTAAGGCTATTTTTCATATCTTCTTTGAGAGATTCGATGATCATCAAAAAGGAATTTTTGGTTTTGCTTCCTTCTGTTTCCTCTTCATTGCTCTCAGTTCAGGTCTTGTATTTGTAGGTTTGCCACTTTGTTCTGGAATTACCTTGTTGTTCCTTATATTATTATGTAAGTTTTTGCACTGGCATCTGCCCATAGCTTTAGTGGTTCACGATTAGGTGGCTCCTGGTCAGTTGTGCCACTTGGGCTTGTGTGCCTCCTGTGACATCTGAGGAACAGGTCTGCTCAATCACTACTTCTGCACTGTGCAGGGGACTGAATTTCAGGTCTTCAATCTTTCTCTATTTGACCAATTAGAGGCGGGGTGGGAGCTGTGCAAACTCCCTTAGCAGCAGCTTGGATGACCATGACAGGCAGTTTATCTCTGCCTGCTCCAGAGAGCTCTGGGACATGCTCTGGAGACAACATCCGGTCCCGGAACCAGAACCAGAACCGACGGGAGCTCAAGTCCCCTTTCCCTGGCAGGGATACAGGCACTGGGGCCTGCTGACCACTCCTCACCTCAGGACGGGGTCTGAGTCTGTCCTACAGGGACCCCAGTCCTTATCTGATCACTCAGTTGGAGGTGGGTAGCTGTGTGAATTCCCTTAGCAGCAGCTTGGGTGACAGTGACAGGCAGAGTTTATCTCCACCTGCTCCAGAGATCTCTGGGACAAGCTCTGCAGACATCACCAGGTCCCGGATCCCAATATGTTTATTTTTAAAACTGACTAATATACTATCAAGTGTTGTATCTAATAATAATTCATAAATTTATTTAAATTTTGCATAAAATATAGTATAAAATGACTTTTTTCATAAATAATCACCTACATTTCTCACATCTTTTACTGTTCTAGATCAAAGTAGCTATTATAAATATGATTAATGTGAATTGCAGGGAAGTAAAAGTCAGACCCTGGCCACATAGTACATTTTATAAAATGTTAAAATTAAAATTCATATTTAATTGTATCAAGCATTTCTTCTATCCAGGTAAATAGCTGAGCTACTTATAATATTTTCTTAGAAAAATATATTCTGCAAACACTGAGCAAGCGAATAAATTTCAAAGTGATTTTATATGAATACATCAAATTGGATTATCAGCCATTAAAATGAAGGAAATTAAATTGAATAAGTAATATGTTCAACAACTTTCTACCAGTTGCAAAACAACATAGACACAACCAAAAATGTCAAATTGACTTTTTTGTTTCATGGTTTTAGTTATTTTGCTTCATGACCAGCTTGTTCAATTGTATTTGTGTGTATAGCCAGGCAAAGTAGCATGAAGGGCAGAAGCTGGAGCAAAGCCTTTTACCTGCTATTTCCTAGGAACTAAATATGACAAGTGAGGCACTGGGGAGAGAAGAAGGGGCCACAAGCCCATCATATTTTTCATGGCTAAACTTAGAGTGAATTTACTTGCTTTTTCTATGTCCCATTTCCTGAAGGTGCTACAAAATCCAAAGAGTGCTGTAGTCTGGTGAACATGTGTTCATTGTTTGTCAATTAAAGGATGCCCAAACCCAAAGAATTTCAACCAGTTATTTTTCTAAAGAAGCTCTTGACTATGTAGTAAGTAATTCAGATAGCAGTGATTTCTTTTAACTATGATAATGAATTGCATAACACATTTTTATAAAGCCAACTAGAAATTAAAAATCAAATTACAATAGATAATCTAGAAAAATAGTAGTGAAAGTCTTCTTGGATATTTACAACAGAAATAAAAAAATTATATGCACTGTTGGACTTCTCTCTCAGTCTTTATAGAATCACTTTTGAAAAAGAACTACTCAGCGATGAATAATTTCTATAATTTAGAAAATTAATAGATCTAAAATTAGCAAAGACTGTAGAAGACCAGATGCTTTTCACCTTTAATGCTAGTTAAATATGACATAAAGCATGATTTGATGACAAAAAATGCCTAAATATAATGAAAATTACTTAAGATGAAATGTCAGGAGTAAAGAAACAAATCAAAATCATTATCATTTTCATTATAATTTATTACGTCTTATGACATCAACTGTTTCATTTCACATTACACAGAGTTTAAAACTTTATTAAATTATCTTTTTACTAGCAAAGTATCAACATTAGTGTTTTTTTCTTTCCTACCTCTGAAGAAATTAAGTAAAACTGAGTTCAGGTAGGACTAGAGTGACATGAGGGGAGTTGCAAAAACTATTTGGAAACTATTTAGTGCCTCTCTCTCTCTCTCTCTCTCTCTCTCTCTCTCTTTTCTCTCTCTCTCCTTTCTTTCTCCTTATCCCTTCCCTCACCCTTCCCTGGATATCCAGATTCCCCAATAAAAGTCTAAATGGCATAAAAAAAAGAAAACTACTTTTTTTTCATATATGTGAATGTCTGTGAACATAGATAGGTGGATCTATTTGGGTATAGTTATCCATGAGTATTAAATGTAGCAGTGATGTTTACCAATTTACCCAACTTTTGTGGATTTGTTATAAGAAGATACCAGAGGAGGAATTACATATTGTGAACATTTTAAATATGTCTAACGCTATAGTCTGTAAATGTAAATATAATAAATGGGGTACTATTTAAAAAATTTTGTAGTATAATTATAGGGTGTAGTAACATATTTACACATAAAAACAAGCTTAGTGTATTTAAATTGAGGATTCTTAAGTTGTAGATCATGGTTAAATATAATACTGATATCAAATTCAATTTGCTTTTATTTTATAATAGCAAATTTATTTATTTTTATGTATATAAATATTTTGACTGAATCATGTTTATCTACCCATGTTATTTACAAAGGCCAGAAGAAATCACCCTATTTCCTGTAACTGGAGCTAAGATAGTTGTGATTGACCATGTGGGTACAGAGAACTGAACTTGGGTCACCTATAAGAGCAACAATAGCTTTTAACTACTGAGCCATCTCTGCAAATATATTGTTATTTATTAAATGTATTCATGTTTAATTATGTTTAGATGTGTGTCTGCTATGGCTTTGTCTAGGTGCAAGTACAAGTGCCTTAGATGTCTACACAAGGGATTCAGACTGCATGGAATTTGTGTTACAGGTGGTTGTGACCCTTCAACTTGGGTGCTGGGATCCAAACTTAGCTCCTCTGCTCTTAACTACTGATCCATCTGTCCAGCCTATTATTATTATTTTATTGTTACCTTTACATAATTTGTCTTGAACAAATTTTCTACAAAAATTTGTATGAAAAAAATGTTGATCCTTGAGAAAATAATGAAATTCAGTCTCTCTGCTAGCAAATGCTTATATGTTTCATAGAAGTGATGTCACCATTTGCAGACCTTGAGTTATGTTAACATAAAGAATGAATAAAACATGCTAGACAGTATACAATTTTAATTACATAACTATAGTTGCACATAGTATTATAAATAAAGTATATAGTTTCTATCACTGTATTAAAAATATGGCAGCAAACCATGTAATTATTTGTAAAATACTAAAGATAATTGTAAAGATTCCTGGCATGCCACATAATGAACCCAACATGGCACTGGGTAAAAATAAGAATTCCTGGCATGTAGCGGTTACATGATGAAGTCAACATAGTGCCATCAAAACCTGCGTACGGAGGGCATAACCCTAGGCATAGCTATGTAAATCTATGCTCAGCAGTTCTCCTAAAAGGAGATATCTTGTTGCAGTCTGTCTTTTCTCTCTTCTCTTTCTCTGCTCCTGTATTTGCCTGGCAACTATCCTGAATAAATTCTTGTGTGGCCCTGGTAGTGTGTGTGTGTGTGTGTGTGTGTGTGTGTGTGTGTGTGTGTCTTCTCACACACAAAACCAAAAATAATTATAATGAAAAAATGAATTTTTGTGGATATTGTGAATATGTGTGCATAGATATTAACATTATACTATGTTGGTGAAGATACATAGAATTAAAATTGTGCAAATTGTTTTCTACTCTTGATAACTTTAGATAAATCAGAACTAAACACATCCAAGATAAGAATTCAAAAATAGGTTTGTCTGTCAATGAGGGTAGTAAACACATCAAAGAGGTTCCCTGCAAGATGTCTGACTCTTGATGAACTCCATGATTTTCTAGTTAATGTGAGATTCTTGTTTCTAAGTTTATCACCCAATAAAGTAGACTGTCTTATTGCCTACTTCAGTCCTATGGAGGGAACATTCAGACTAATGGAGAGAACCCTTCTTCACTGTCTTTTGTGCATTCCTGATCTTCGGATGCCAGCTCTGCTAATTTCAGAGGTTTTCACTGTATTTTTTGAGTATGAATCTACTTCTTTTAGGTCTTCATTTGTTGTTTTGCCTCTCACTTTGTCTCAGACATAACCTCCCATAGTCATTCTAAAACTAAGCACTATTTTGCATTTATTTTACCCAATTAAGTACAATGTTGATCTTTGGGTTTTTGATTCAGAAATTCTATTTTGTTGACATGGGGTGTGATTTGAGCTTAGGGACTCTGTTTAGAGAACCAATATTCTGATGTGTTCATCTGATAAAAATTTCCTTGAATTGCATTCACTTCTGGAGCTGTAGAGTGTTCATAATGTAGGAAGTTTCTACTTTCTGAATAGGGAATGATATGGCAGAAGATTTTATCTTTTTTCTAACTGAAATCATTCTTGGCAGGCATATTAACTCCACCCTTCAATGCAATTTTGTACTCATAGATACACAATTAAATGAATAAAAACATCAGTACCCAGAGGCATGAATACATAAACATTTAATTTTATAGTAGCATATTGACTTTAATACACTCAAAGTAATTGTTTTAAAGAAACAATACAATTTTTGTCAGTTTTATTTTTTTATTTATTTTTTGTATGTTGGGAGGAAATGTGTGCCATCAGAGGACAAATTAAGTGTTTTCTAAGGCCCTATGCAGATTCTAGAGATTAAACTCTGGTCTGTAGGTTTTAGAGGAGGTTCCTTTTCCTATTGAAGAATCTTGCCAGCCCTAAACATCATTAGCCTAAATGTTCATCTCTTTTGTCTGACAATAGTATACTGAACTATTCCAGCCTGAACATTGAGTCAATGTTTTGTTTTGCTGTTTTTTGTCTTTTCACTTTCCTCCCATTCTGTTTGAGTTTGTTTGAATTCTCACAGTGGTCTTGTTTTAAAACCCTGAGACCCCAGGGAGGCCTGGTTGTGAAATTCTGATGACCTTTGAAAATGGGGTTTTGATTTGGGCTTGTTGGTCATTCAGGAAATGTGTTCACAGGATATTGTAGGGTTGTTTATCTTTTTCATTTTTCTGAACATTTCTGTTTATGAGGTGAGGCGTAATATCACTATTATGTGATGCTTTCTGTGAGGCAAGTGCTAAAGGTCACAGACATTAGAACATTTAAAAACATAAAACAAAATCAACATTTTTATTCTTTATATGCTAATTGATTTCAGTGTGCTGCAAAAGAAAGGTGATTAATACACTCACAAATTTAACCACCATGTCCTTATCACATCTTCTTAATAAATTTGTAATGCATGTCATTTTTTAAAATATTGCCATTTATAGAATATTCTTGTCCATCCTGCAACCAAAATAACATTTCTATTATATTTCTATCTCTGACACTAAATCTTAAATATGCTCTTTCAAAGTCTGCAAGTACATTTTCTAATGGAAAAAAATAATTACCATCATCACCACCAAAAAAATCTATTTAGTCTCATACTTGGAGGGAATGCTTCCCCCAAAACATTTTTGTAATCAAGAAGGACCACTTGTCCCTTATATTTATATTGCAGAATTAATAATGACTTTTTAAAAAATTTAACTTCACTATTGTTTAAATCTTTCTTACATAAATGTTTATCTTGTAACATTCTGGCATGTCACAATACATTTCATAAGGTTGATTTTTTATTTAAAGTAGCTTTATATCATAAATCTGATATACTAAATTGTTTTTAAAATTAATTAATTTTCTATTTAAATTTATTTCATACCCACCACTGCTCACTCTTCTACCCCTTCTCCCATCCCTCCCCCAGCCTCCCTCCCTCCATTCACGTCCCAGAGAGAAAAAGGAATCCCAAGGTGGGTCAATTTCATCTGGTATATGCAGTTGACATTGAACTGACTTTCTCTCCCAAGTATCAAGGCTTAGAAAGGTGTTTCTGCACTATGCATGGTCTCCGAGAAGCCAGTTAATGGAACTGGGATAGACTCTGGTCTGAGTGCAAGAGGCTTCACAAACTACTCATGCATTAAAATTGTCATCCACATTCAGGGGGGCCATATCCATTCCACAAAGGTTTGTCGGCTGTTATTTCAGAATCTGTAAGCTCTTAACAGGATCAGACAGCTTACTCCATGAATTTCCTCATCATGATCCTGATGTCTTCACTCATGCAATCTCTTCTTCTCTTCAGCTAGATCAGTAGCTCAAGGAAGTGTTTAGCTATGAATCTCTGCATCTGCCTCTATCAGCTGCTGGATGAAGGTTCAGTAATGGCAATTGGGGTGTTTATTCATATAATAATATGGAAAGGCCAGTTTAGACACCCTCTCCATTATTACTTGGAGTCCTAGGTGGGCTCATCTTGTGGGTTCTTGAATGTTCTCTAGTATAAGACTCTAATAGCACAATGGCTCCCTCTACCAGGATATGTACTTCTTTGTTCTCCCTCTCTGCCCTCCCACTCCTACCTCTACCACCCCATTTTCTCATGTTCTCTTTCCAACTTTCCTTTCTCCCTCCACCCATATAGCTGCAATTTTCTTAGAACAGCTTCTCTACTTCCCCTTCTCAGGGGGATCTATGAATGTCTTTTGTAATTTTCTTCTGTTACCTAGCTGCTGTTTGGGGTGGATTGTAGCCTGGTTATCCTCTGCTTTACATCTAAAATCCACTTATGAGTGAGTACATACTACATCTATCTTTCTGTGTTACCTCACACAGCATTTATCTTGATTCTTTACCAAATAAAATAAAACGTAGTAGTTTTTCAGGAGAGATGACAGTGGTGGTCCTGGGGTTTGATTTGATGCTGTCTGTGTCAAGAGAGAAAATGATTTTACTATGGGTTTTGATGGTGATGGCAGAGTTAGCATTGCTTGTTCAGAGTCAGGAACTGTCTTGTCTACTTGTTAGAGGGGAAGAGAGCCCAAGGAAGGGCTGCCAGAAGTTTAATCAGGCCCAAAGGCAGGACCCTTTAGGACCAGTGGACTCAGTTTGCTAGCTTTGTGTCAGGTTTATGGCAGTCACAGTGTTGTCCTCATTAAGCCAGCTGAATCATGGCACTTTTTCATGCATAACTAACTAAAGCCAAAAAAATACTGATAAAACATATCTACAAACAACCACATAATCATATGCACACACATTCACTTACACACATGTGTGCACACAACTACACATTAACTTATACACAAAATACATAATACAGATATACACACATGCACTAATACACAGATACTACATTCACTCACACATGTACATACACACATATATGTGCACACATACAGATATTAACTCACATATACAAATATGCATGAACACATCCTCACCCAGATATGCACACAAATATACATTCAAGCACACACACATGTACACTCACATATATACATATATATATATATAAACAGGCACACATACATATATACACATACAAACACAAGCACATGCATTTAACCTACAAATCAGCAAAACATCAACTTTAGTCTTAATTGTCAACAGAATGCTGTTCAGGTAATCATGTCTCCTGAGCCTTGTTTTTATATCTCATTTCTTTCATTTCTATTTTCTTTCCTGTTTTCTTTCTTGCTTTCCTAATTATTGCCCATTCTAATATACCCCCAGTGGTTATAATTAAACTTTCTGTACTTTCAGCTTGCTTCCCAGGCAGGTTTACTTTCAGATTCAAATTTACCAGCCCAAATTCTTCTGTCCAGGCTGTCAAGGTCATCAGGGAAGTTTGTCAGATCCCTCTTCTGAGGGAGTTTCTCTCACTCTGTGATTTTTTGTGATCAGTCAATAAAAGTACAGCCCCAAGGAGACTCTCTGTTTTCTGAGATTAGAGAGGCTGCTGTTGTGCACATAGGTTGTCCCTTGTCACTTTTTCTCCCCATTCCTCTCTTAATTGAAATGTAGTGCCCTTGTATTTTGTTTTTGCAAAATCTATTTAATATCATATTTGGTTCTGTGATCTTTGAGCTCAGGTAGGATATATCTACAGCTAACCCTGGGATGCTGGGCAAGATGCTCAAGTTTACCAGGAAATGAGAGCTGTTTTTATTATTGGCACAGTGCACTCATGCAGTTTTTCTACTTGTTTATACTAATTATAATCAAACAATCACAAAGCTATTGCCAAGGTTAAGGAAGGTGTTTCATTTTGAAAACTACAGTCTTTGGTTTTATGTCCCTCATCAAGTGGAATATTTTAAGGTTAAATTCTAATGGGTATCTCCTCCTAAGTAGTCTGTTTTTCATTCAGATTACTGAAGATAAATTTCTTTGGGCAGAAATGTTTACCACATTAGCATGAAACAAAGAATCTTGCAGAGTTTTTGAAGGACATAGTATATAGCATGGAAGACTGGCAAATATGACCATAAAGATTCCTTTTTGAAGATAATATTTGAAAGAAGACAGACGAAATGACCTGGACAATAGAACAAAGAAATTCTGTAAAAGGCTTGGCCAGAGGTTCAGAGGGTTTTTTAAATTGAAGAAACTCAAAGTCATTATCACCTACTGTTTCTTGACATCTTTTTAAATTTCTAATAGCCAATACCTGTGCCATTTTTCTACTTCCCTTGATCTTGTTTCTAAGGTTTTCTTTTCAGAAAAAAATAAAAAAATTAATATTCTTAGATGTTACAAATAAGTTATAACAGAAAACAAAGTAAGATGCATTCTTTTCAAATTGTTGAAATAGAATCATATTTACTTCAGTTAGGCTAAAGGTTTATTCTTGGTTTAAAGACTGAATTGAACTCAGATGAGGAAATATGATATTTGACTATAGGAGATACTCTTAGAGTAACATTGTGAAGACACTCTAAAGAACATGAAATAGGGTGATAGTGAATGGAGTTGACAATAGAATAAAAAATAGAAGCACCAAAGAGGTTTGTATTCCAACCCATCCTCAGTCTGAAAGAGTGGGCAGAATATAGGTTAAAAACCTTAGGTTAAGCTCCCACAGGACTCATTAACATTGTAAGTGGAAAAGCAATATCCTGGATATGGTGTCTCAGATTCTAAAGGTTCAGAAACAAGTAATGTGAACTATTGAACTTACAGTTGAACAGATAGAAGCTGATTAAATTATGAGGTTCTAGGATCCTTGTTATTTCTCTTTAAATTTGAATTAGTTTACTTTCTCACTGCAATATAAGTGACAGGAGATAAATCTCAAAGCAAACCAAAACATGAATGTAAAATACTTCACAGAAGACTGCCTTTGTCCTTAGCTTTTTCCATTGAGAATTTTCCCTTTCTTCTACTTTATCTCCCTCATTCTTTTATTCAGGCTGGTGTCAGCTATGCAGTTGTTCTTATTCAGCCTGCTAAGTGTTGAGATGACAAGTGTTTGACCCCGTTCTTACTCATGCAAATGCACTTTAAAGGTACTTTTTTTTTTCTAAATCATGATTTGTCAACTTTTTTTCCCTTTTACTGGAAATAGACATTTTTTTCATACATAATATATCCTGAAAACATGACCTCAAAACATTATGAGACAAAGAACCTCAAAAGATGCTGTTGAGTTAATTTTCTATTTGCCTTCTGTTACTGAGCATATCTCCTATCGTTAAGAGTAGCTTTCCCCTGAATAATACTCCCTTAGAGAAAACTAAGTTTTCTTTGCAATTGATTATCAATTGGAAACAGTTTCTGCATTAAGAATGAAAACATCTGTCCATGTCTTTCAGATCTAGGACCCCATATAGTTTAAACCTATGCTTGCTGCCTCAGTCTGTAAGCTCATACATGCATTCATCTGGTTGATTTAGAAAACCTTGTTTCCTTGGTGTCCTGCATCTCCCCACACTCCTTAAATCTCATTCTATTTCTTCCTCTTCATGCATTGTTTTGTCTGAGAAAAGAGGGATTTGAAAGAAACATCTCATTTAGGGATGAGTGGTCCAAGGTAACCCACTCTCTGCATGTCTCGCTGTGGGTCTCTGTCTTTGTTTCCATCTGCAGGAGGAAATTTCTCTGATAATGCTGCACGAGACAATGATCTATAAGTCTATGTCTGTACATAAACAAATGTCATTAAGAGTCACTTTATTGCTACTTTTGTTTAGTAGAATAGTACTGTTTTATTTTACCCTATGTTCTAGGGCCGTCTATTCTCAAATTCTTAGTCATCCAAGTAGTGTTGGGTAAACAATCCATCTCATGTAGTGGCATTAAGTCAAATCAGATATCATATGGTTTCTCCTTCCAAGCATTGTACCACCACCACACTACATATCAAGCTTTTCAAATATTTCTTTTCTACAAATGCATATTCAATGCTTGGTATTGACATTAATGTGGACAGACTCAAGAACCTTATCAATTTTGAGATTATGTGTTTCTACCACAAACTCTATGGTGTCACTGTAGTAGGTCCCTTGACCCAATTTCATTTTCAATGTGGCATAACTTTATTACTGTATGACACATAAACAGTATGCCATGTCAGAAAATATCAGCTGGTTCTACAGATCTGAGTAACAGCTCTTTATCTCCTAAAGACTCCAGAGACTACAGTAGCTTTTGTCTTTTTTGTAGAATAGACTTTATACTCTCCGGAAATTCTGATGACAAAATGCCATAAGGTAGAAACAGTTAGGTTTCAGAAAAATGGTAATTTTCAACATTGAATTTCCACTTTCCTGGCCTGGTGCATTGATACCATCTGGCTATCTGCTTGCTTCTGTTTTTGTTAAAGATTATACTTAGAATTAACTTCACAGGGTATGTAGCTAATTGAGTATTTTCATTTTTTATTTACATCTCAGGACACAAATTGTTCTTCCTGTGTCTTGGCTGTGTGATGCTTGTACTCATCTACTCACATATTAGCACATGATATAAATATGTTTATTTTCCAGTATCCTAGCAAAAGTCTAATAACTGTTGGATGAATTTATTTTTTTTTCTTTATCAATACTGGAATGTTGCTATTTAACTTGATTCCTTTTAGAGCTGGTCACACAAAATTTTGTGTATAGAATTTGAGAGCAAAACTATTTTGAGTTAATGGCAAAACATAGCATGAATAAATTGATTCTAATGGAGATAAAATTAATATTAGCATATTTTATAAATGTAGAGGCAAACATCTAGTAAAGCCAATTTTAATAAGAAAAACCTTTGTTTATATATTTTCTTCTTTATTCTTATTTTGGTCTTTATCCTTCCTAGGCTATTATTTCAGAAGTTAACATATATGTACAATAACTTAATCATTACATTTTTATTATTTACTTTTGTAGTTCTGAGATAGGGTCTTCCTACTTATTTCTGCTTGGCTTAGAACTAATCCTGTTTTACAGGCTAGCTTTGAATTTCCTGCTTCCCTCTTGCCTCAGGCTCCCAATTGCAAGTATTATGGAATATGGTCAATAATTTTGTCACATCCATTGTGAGTGTTAAGATTTTCTTCTACTCACCATTTTATAATTGTTTCTAAAACCAATCACTTTTATTCATTGAAAAAATACAAAAGTTTGTGGATGTGTCTGTGTGTCTCTGTTTGTATAGAAACAAACAAATGTGCTTACCAGGTTGACTATAGATAATACAATCATCAGAAGAAAACTTTGCCTCAAAGTTCTCTTACCTAAAGGATTAAAAGCAGGTACAGAAAAAAATGACAATGAAAACATTTATAAAGTTTAAAATAATACAAGATGTTATGTAATTTGATGAGGTACTGCTAACTATTCAGTGTGTACTCAGAGTGTGTCATGATGAAGGAGTGGTCCATGGTAGAAGTCACTAAACAGAAATAAATACTAAATGAAATAAGATGTGTACATTATAAATACTATGACAAGTGATAAGAAAAAAAGTGTAGAGCTATGAAAAAGCAACAGCTGTCAGAACTTAAGGGCAAGGGATTAGGATTCATATTCAATAGGAAGGCATTAGAAAGCTGATCTACAACTTGCCCTACTTTACTTAATACTCAATTAATCCTAAGTGGTCAGATCTTAAGTATCACTCTCATGAGGTTGACAATTGTAAATAGTATTGCAACTACTGTCCAAACTTAAATATAGATGATTATAAAAATGTTGTTAATACTTTTGAAGCCTATTGAAGAGAGACCAAAGTTAAAGTTAATATGAAAATGATGCATACACTGTAATTTGAAGAGATTGAATAGCACAAAGAGCAGAGAACATGAACAGAGAAAATTGTACCAATCTCACTTCTAAATTATCTTGAACCAGTCAGCCAATAATTGACCTTCAGAACATTGAAGATAAGAAGCATAGGTGTTAGAGAGATGAGAAGAATATTTTGGAAAAATATTAAGCGACTTGCTTGATCAGGAAAGTAGATATGTGGAGGTCAGAGAGATAGCTTACAGTTAAGAGTACTAGTTGCTGTTAAAAGCATCCTGCATCTATCTGGTGGCTCACAACCATCTCAAACTCTAGTTCTAGAGACCAAATTCTCTTCTTTGGCCTTCATAAGTGTAGAGTGCATATCATACATACATGCACACACACACACTCTCACACACACACAACACAGAAAGAAAGAGAGAGTCAAAACAATTATACATATATACATATATTTTTAAAAATGAAATAGTAAACATGTTTCTGTAAGGTAGTGATGATGAAACAGATGCTACTGTTTAACTTTGACACTACTAAGGGGAAAATTACCTATTTAAGTACTATTATTCACTGCCTATTTTTCTGCTTTTTATCTGCCATCCACATATCTGTCTACCATCTATATTCATCAGGTATTGGTAAATTATATTAGCTGTCACTGGCAATTTTCTTTGAAACACACATGTTCCATTAAAAACTCACATTTATTTCTCTGTGAGTTTTTTATTCAGTGAACTTGTTCTTTTTTTCTATTACTCATGATAATCTCTATGTTTTATGAGGAATGATATTAATAAAGCCACAGTGAAAAAATCCAATTGCATATTCTGCCTCTAACATATCAAGCTTTCGAAGATTTACCAACTTTGATTTCCTGATGCCTAGCCAAAATATATTTTCATAAGTTTCAGTCTTGAAGAGAAATTATCAATTTTCTAGCTCATTTGTAGGTAAAATTCTCTTCATGATGGCAGATATTAGATCCACCACTGAAGGGATATCTAAATGTTCCAGAAAAAAGGATCTCTGGCCAATTGCAGAAATTTGCCTAAATAACTCTATGGTCACTGTGACAAGGGCAAGAAAATATGTTTTCAAAGGTTTATTATTAATTCTTCATATCTCAAATTTGAGTCACCATTTACAGTGTAATTACATAAGATTTTAAAGAAATTGCAGTAAACTTTATCCAAGTTCCTAGGCAAGAATGCAGTCAAGAACTAATAAATGCATAGTCTTGAGCTTTTTGTATGGCCAAATTTAATTATATGGTTTGTGCAAGCATTCAATTTTATGAAGGTGAAAATAGGATACCTTGCAGTAAAATGAACATCAGCATCAAAGTGTTCAAATTTGCAGGTTTAATGTACTTCAAAATAGCTCCATTTTATCATCATTCAACTGCAAAAAAGTTAAATCCATCTAGGAATTAATATCTAGTATAGAGAATGCCAACACAAAGCACCTTATTCTATTTCAGAGGCATGGGAAATAAATTAGTGTAGGAATGAGCCTGTGAGATTTATTTGGTGACAGTTACCAGTCTCTCCTTAGGTGGTCTTTGGAATGAATAGACACACATCATTTAAAGTCTGAGATTGAGTGGACAGAGGTGTTAATTTATTAGAACCAAAATTTGCATTCAGCCCACTAACTTTCTTTTTTCTATCTCTTCTCTCTTATAATCTGCTTCTCTGATATCTGACACTATAATTTCACTATATCCTCAGGTTTACATGAACTAATTTTTAGTACAAACAAAACAAAAATCTTTAATTTTGATTTTTTATATGATGAGAAATTTTATAATGCTAACAATTACCTACAGAATTTCAGACATGATATGCAAATTTTAGACCAGATTGGATAAGAGATAATTTAATGACACACAGCTGGATATAACTAACCAGAACTTGTGAAGCTTTCTTGATTATTCAGTATCTTCAGTTCATGCAGACAGCCAAATGAAAGTTACAGACCAAATAAAATTTATTTTGAGGCCTCATTACATCCTTGAAATGAAGAGGATTTACCAGATAGCTAACAAAACTATACTTCTGTTTGTGTAATATCAAATGGAATTGAGTGACACTATTTTCCCAGGTGTATATCAGACACAGCTGGGATGCCATCTGTGGACCTTATTGCTTTGTTATTTGGGTTACAGAAGCACTAACTTTCTTTTTGAAGAAGTACAGCATTATTTCAAGAAAAAGCCCATTTGCATTAGACTGTCCTACATTCCACTGATAATTTTGAGTTTTTTAAAAATATTGTTAGAATGTTTATTTTAGTTTTTAACCTTTATAGAGAAAAATAGATAATTTTTTAACTTGATGGTACTGTTATAAAAATTAAGTGTGTCATCATATAAAAAGCATTTAGTATAATAATATGTATGTGGTCATTATCCAATGTTTATTATTATGTGAGTTGATTACTCTTTAAGGGTCATTCATGCCCCTGTGAAATGGAGTTTTCCTATGGTTCCTGAAATCACCATTTGGTGGGAAATGGTAACCTGAGAGTACCTAAGGGATTAGTCTGAATTGAATCTTTTGTGAAACAGTATTTAGTTGGTACAGGAAAACAAGTTAATGATTTCTAATTAAGCTAAGACTAATAATACATAGGCTGGGCTCTTAACTACTGAAATATTTATTTTATAAATAAAGAAAGACAAGAATTAATGTAGCATTGTGAAAAAAAATGATCACACATGGTTTTATTTTTACAAATGTATCCAATAAGTGTATCCTCTGTTTTCCAATTAATTTCATTTTCTTGAAATTGCATTCTTTTCTGACTTTTTGTAATTAATTTTAATATAATTTTTATTGCTCTGATAGATGTATATAAGCATACAATGCATTTTGAAAGATATATGTGTGTGTACATATACACATTTTTAAATGTATACATATCAATTACATGAACTTATATATCATAAAAATATTTCAAACATGATTTATTCTTAAAATAATAGACAAATTTTATTATATATTAAAGTATATTATCAATACCAACAGGATATATTATAGAAGAGTATACTTATTAAACAATTCTTAGCTTTTAATTTTATTATTAGTCTAGAAAGTTCAGAAAAATATCTAATTTTGTGATTGCTTTATATTTGTATTGCTAGTGATTAAATATAAAATTATTCATAATCTAGGCAGCCATTATACCAATAAACTAATATTTCAATATTCAGTCTAAAAAAATTAAAGATGAACTTTTCAATATTGTGACAAGAACCCTTCCTTGAGTATGGAATATTCATTTACATATGTGAATGTATGTCACTGTGACTGGTTAAATAAACAAACTGATTAGAGAATAACTGGACAGGGTAAGGTTAGGTGGAAGAGCCAAACTGAAAATAGTGGGAATAAGAAGCCTGGAGTTAGCAGTTGCAAGAAAATGCAGAAGAAAAGCAAGATAGGAATGCTGTAGTGAGGAAAGGTACTAAGTCACAGTACAAAGATTAAAGAAATATGGGTTAATTTAAATGTAAGGATCTGCTAGTAACAAGGCTGAGCTTTCAGCCAAAACTTATAACTAATAGCTAATATATAAGTCTTCATGATAGTTATTTGGGAACTGGCAGGTAGAAAAGAAAAGTCTGCCTATAAATGGTGCCCAAATATTGAACACCTACACCACATAAAATCTGAGAGTTCTTGGGAAATGGTTCTAGACATGCAAAAATGGAGCCAGGCATGGCTTCCCACTCTCATGTCTATCATGCTGATCTAGATGAAAAGATGTGTGTTCCAATGTTTGCAGAGCCCTGCAAACATTTCATGAGCTGAGCCACATTGTAGATTTCCACAGTTTTTCAGATAGGCTTTGGCATACAGTAACTCCTACTTTCCTACAAAAGTTAAATGAGCCAGCCACCTTGTACTATAATCTAAGGTAAGATATGCTGGCAGCAGCTGACAACCAGTTTATGATTCATCTCATGTTATCAAAAAACAATGCCGAATGCTTGGTAAAAACAGATCCAAATAGAAAAGGCCTCTGTATAATTATGATATATATATATATATATATATATATATATAGAGAGAGAGAGAGAGAGAGAGACTTGGAAGAGAGAAGTAGAAGAGTATATATAGTCATAGATTAAATAAATATAGTTTTAAAATAATGAAGTAAAGTTCTTAAAAAAGGAGTACAAAATATTTTAAAAGCCATACAAAGATTAAAATACACTGAGAATCTGAATGCTGTATGTTCTTGTGTTATCTTTGAAATTTTGAGTGTTGAGGAAGGAGCAACAGCTGCTAAGAGACATTTTATTATAAAAGCTGGTAGATTAAATCAAGCCATATATTGTAAATACGTCTTGATTTTAAATAAAATTCAAGAATATATATTACTTTAGTAAAAAGTTTATGATTTTATTTCCAAAACAAATGCTTTGGATATATTCAAAGATAAAGACAAACAGATTTGCTTAAGAAAGACCCTATAAAAACCCTGGCTGCAAAGATAAATAAATAAATACTGAAGAGCTACATACAAAAAAAGTTATTTTCAAACTTTGCTAAGACAAGTTAAGACAGTCCTTCAAAATTCGCAGTTTCTCTGAAATGTCTATTAGATATACCGGGCCTGTAGGCCAAAGTTGGATGCTTCAACATTATGAAGGACCTTTGGGTGACTATCAAGGCAGTCAGACGTCTCTCGTCATGTTGGAAGTGGTTTTCATTGTATTAATTGTATACTCAGGACTTCTGAGGTCTTCGATGGCATTGATGACTAGGTAAATTAGATATAGAGATTTAGACTCATCAAAATAGAATAAATAGAAAGTATTTTCTCTAATTTTGCAAGTACAAATAGATTGGATATTGTAACTGTTATTCTTACTTGATGACTTTTGTTGTGTATAATTTTACTATGTTGAAGTTGAAACCTTTCTTTTTAAGTAGACAAAAAAGTAAATGTGGAATTTCATTACACTATGTGAATATATGTCATTGTGCCAAGTTTAATAAAGAAGATTAATACCAATAACTGGACAGAATATAGTAAGGCAGAAGAAACAAACAGAATACTTTGAAGAGAATGGAGGAGTCAGGAATGACAGGCAAATAAAGAGAAAGGCAAGATGGATATGCCATACTGAAGAAAGGTACCAAGTTACAAGGCAACACATAGATAAGAAATATGGGTTAATGTAAATAAAGTTTGGCTAGTAACAAGCCTGAAATATTGGCCAAATATGTATAATGTGTTTTTTGGAAGCGATTCTTAGGACAGAAACTTCCACTGGCACTAGAGCATCTTCTGTTATTGTTTCCATTTTCTCATAGATATTTGATAGAAATAAATGAGTCTCTCTGATCGTTACTGTTAAGAATTGCATCCAGTCCTTCATGTTTGACTTTAGCTGATCATAAGATTTAAAAAAAAATCAATTGTCTTATTACTAGGTCTTGAATTTACATATATGGTTTTTTTTTTTAAATCTTTCCATTCCATTAAATGTTTACATTGAAACCCTGAGGATAAAATTTCTCATGGCTTTCTGACCTCCAGAGGAGAATAGATCATATTCAACTACTTCCATGGAGATACTTTCTTCTGGAAACTTTTCTTTGCTTATCTACATTGTACTTTTTTATGCTTTCTCTAATTTTGTCCAATGAAAAGTTTGTATTTTATTTTTATTGTTGTTATTATTATTATTTTTCCTTCTCCTTAGATTCCTCTTGATTACCTCTGCCTTTTTTTAAGGCACCTTGATAAGACATAAGGAAAACCCAAACTTTTTACTTCTTACTGTCAATCAAACATGAATATACAAACTTATATTCCATTGTTTTCTTTTAAATATAGCTACTTTTCTATGAAATGTAGCCAGAAATCATTCATGAGACTTCTGAAACATTTGTAACTTCATTTCCTGCTTATAGTAAAAATTAGTATCTAATTTATATTTTGCTGATATGATATTTTACCCAAATTTCCATGCATTAAGAACAATTTCAGAAATTATAATAATCAATAAACACTAAAAATTTTAAAACATCACATTTTGAATACAAAATTTAAATTATTCTTTGAAAAATAAATAAAATTATTTACCCTTTAAATAATTACTTATATTATAGACATATGAAGGTGAAATCCCAAGTATTCCTGAGTTGCAATGCCACTGGCAGTGTAACTCTAATCACATTTACCAACTGATGTTAAGGCTCAGGGAATAAAAAAAGGTTTAAATTAAGTTTTGAAGAAATGCATTGTTGTTTTTCTCAAAATAAAGAGTTTATATTATTGAACCTGTATATAAATATGTTGCACAATATATAGGATCGTCTTTGCCCTTATCATATTAGAAATCTGGAGCTTATCTGAAGTTATGATTTGCCATGTAGAGTTCTTTGTTTTAGACCATAACTAGGTTTTGCTTCTGTTTTATGTTTCATGCTTAGTGAGTAGTTATAACTATTTGAATTATTTTAGCACATCACTACTTATTATTACACATCATTTAACTAAAATATATTTTCTGTATGAATCTGAACCAAATAAATAAAGATTACAGTCAATGGGTTTGTATTTTCATAATCAGAGCAGTCATCCTCACATTGCTCTGGTTCACTTCATAGCTCTAGCAAGGCCTGAGTTGTTTGACCTCTGATGAATGAACAATTCTGATCCACTCCACATTTACCATCTTAAATCTTTAGATAGCCATGTTCTAGTTATGGTATATAGCTTAGTCCACTAATCCAAAACTAGCAACTACTCATATTTCCATGAATAGTGTGTGATTTTGATATACTTTGAAATTCAACATGAAAATGCAATGGACAGTTGTGACACACAATACCAATGAATCTTAAAAATAATGTGGAACCAGATCAGAAAGAAGTATATCCAAGTGTACGTACTTATTTGTGGACTTATAATTATATAGTTTCATATGTATATAATGTGGTACAGGGATGGGATTAAAAGGAAAAGACATGAGTCATTTTGGTGGTAAAAAGCCTTTTATTTGAGAGGGGAGTGTTTTCAAAAATTGGGATTTGTTATGAAATTTTGACAATCTATTATTTATAAACTAAAATTGACTTCTTCACACTGATGGTCTCCTATGTTTAAAGGCATTAGATTCATTTTAATGTCATAAAATAGACTTTGTTGAATTTACTTATTTTTATATTTGTGTTTTGGTTTTGGACTGGAAGCTTTAGCTCACTCTTTATTTGCTTTATGATCTGGTACATTTGTCTCTAATATTGAAAGCTTCATTTTAAGTCTGTCTACCTCTCACACCTCTCTCTCCATAGGTCTTTCACCCTGTGGGCAAGCAGCCTATTTCTCCATTTTCCCATCCCTGCCAGTCAGCATCCCTCCAGTTCTCCTGCTTTCCATTGTCATTTCAGAGTGCAGCTTTCATAGGGCACCACATTGGCAGCCTTCAATGCTTTTCCCTCTGGGTTTGGCAATCTCATTCCTGTGACAGCCCCAGGGTCTGCCAAGCCTGGGTCTTTTCCAGCAGCTCCCATGTGAGAGGTTTCCTCCCCAACATTGTCCAGAGTATTTGTATTATTATGATTATGAGTAATGGGCTTTTCATCCATCAGCTGCCAAAAGCTCATGCTACATTTTATTCCTACTGACTTTTAATTTTCACTTTTTAACTGAAAGCAAAGCAAAACAAACAGGAGGTTATAATCACCTCAGTTTAACATTTGGAATGACAAAAAAAAAGAAAGAAAAAGAAGAGAAAAAGAAAAAAAGAGAGAATTGGCAGTATCTGAGTGCTATTAAAAAGCTTAGCTGCCTGTTGGCATTTCCTCTTTGTTCTATTTTCCATTTTACTCCCTTCTGCAGGTTGCCCACCCCCTTCTACCTTTCTTTAGCCTGAGAACTATCCATGTGGTGATAGCTTTCAACCCCACTCACAAGAATCATTTAACCACGGGTTTTAACCCATGCTTTATAGCAGCTTGGTGCACTATTAAAACAGTAGTATAGTTGCAGCACCAGAGGAAGAGTTGGAGAGCTATTAAATTCAAAATAATTGTTTTGAAAATCATGATTGCATGCTGTACTCACTAGTGCAGTCATAGTTAAAAGAGCATTAATCTGTTTTTCCCCTGAAACCAACTACTTTGGAAAACTTTGTACCTTGGCGTTTTTCAGTGCCCATGTCTAGCACTATAGAAGTCTTTCTGTAAGAGAAGTTATAAAGTGTTCTTCGTATACAAAAATTATCAAAAGAATGCATTTAAATGTATGCTGATGTCATGAACATTCAGAAATGACACCATGAATAAGAAATGACTTAAATTCACTCTATCTGTGGAAGATATTTGAAGATAATCTTTTTTATATACTATTAAAAATTCTTCCTTCTCTCCTCTCTTTTACATTATATACATATATACTCACAGCATAGTAACATAAAAACTTTCTTTCACAAGGTTATGAACTTGTAATGAACCATAAGAATGTATTACATTAATTTTCTTTATACAAAATGGTTCACATTGTTCTCAATAATACATTACGCAAATGTAGTTATAATAATCACCATGGCAACCAAAATTATAAATCTTCCTTTGTGTAGTCTCTCCATGTAGTGTGTTAAATGCATTTAATCATTATAACCCATAGAGTTTTGATCGTTTGAGTCTATGTCTTATTATCTTAGACTGCTTTCAGGAATGACATTCATTCTTTAGAGATGGATCTTGAGAACAATAATACCTTCCATTAATGCCATAGAAAATAACCATCAAACTTAGAAGAAGGTGAAAAGAGCACACATTTATTATCTTATTCTTCCAGAGATCTGACATCTAGAATGTGTCCACAAGGCTACCTTCTTTTGGGAAGCCTTTTGGATAATTATTTTCTCTGATTTTCCTTGCTTCTAGCAACCACCTGCTCTTTTTCCTGGGCAGTCTCTCCATCTTGAGTTGAGTGTATCCAAATCTCTCACATTCCTACTTCTTTATCATTTCTTATATTCATTCTCTAATTTCCTGTTCCTAAAAGTCCTTGTGAGCTCATTAAGATTAACAAGTAATCCAGAATCATTTTCCATCTAAACCTTATCCTACTTATTATCTACAAGGACACTTTTGCTATGGAAATTCCCTTGTAAACTTATTTTAGCTTTGGGGATTTTTCTTTCATCTGTAAAAGACCTATCTTGGTTTGGATAAGACCTGAAACAATAGGAAAAGGAAAGAAGCATAATTACGTGTGAACTTGTAGGCATTTATTTGTCATATCATGAAAACCAACAAGCTTCTCTATATGATTCTTTACTACAATGACAGGGAAGTTATTGGTTTACAATTTCTAAACATGAATACAAAGTTAATCTGTAAAGCCAGCAGCACATCCTCTCTCTCATTCACACTTTTATCTGTGGATCAAATAATATCAAGAGAACCATGTATACCAATTGATTAATACTGCAAAGAAGAAGATACATGGCATCAGTACCTGATATGGGAAAATTATTTCTTTCAGATTCCTCTTAAGGTCTTAATTGCATTGCAAAGACTTTCTTTCCAAGGACCATTTTTTTAAAAACAACTGTTTGAAGGAATTGATTTAAGAAAATAAAGCTGACTTGGGTTATAGGTGGAAAGACCAAGTAAAAAAGAGAATGTTTGCATTCTAGGTTGGTAAACTAAATCAACTGAAATAAGAAGTTAGTAAGTGGTAGAGCTTGCCAGTAGACTTTGTATATTTTGCTATGAGTTTTGCAACTGTATAATTTTGTGTATAGATGGTCCATGGTAATTAATAACAAAAGACTACCTCTATACTTCATTTCTTCCATGAGAACAATGATCTCATGTGTTCAGTGATTACTTAGACAATTTAGAGGTTTGGGAGGTTTTGTTTCTTTCTTTCCTTTTCCTTCCTTCTTTCCAACTTCTTTCTCCCACTTCCTCTCTCTCTCTCTCTCTCTCTCTCTCTCTCTCTCTCTCTCTCTCTCTCTCATTTTTTTTTTGTAAAATAAAGCTTCATTGTTTAACCCTGGCTGGCCTGCTACTCATTCCTAGACCTTGTTTCAGTGTGTAACCCTGGCTGTCCCTGAACTCACTCCTAGATGATGCTGGCCTTGAACTCACAGAGCTGTGCCTGCTGAGATTAAAGGCATGTACCATCATTGCCCAGCTGACAATTTAGATTTTATTGACAAATTATGCATCTTACTTTCCCAGACAATTTAGATTTTATTGACAAACTATGAGCCTTTCTTTTCCAACTTCTATGGCGAAATATTCAACATATGGAACTTAAAGAAAAAGATATTTGCTTTGAATTTGTTTGAATTCACGATCCTTGAGTGAGGCATGGTACATCTAGTAACAATGATTGTAGTGGTAGGAATCTACAGTTACATCACTTGTAGCAGAATATTTTAGGTAGAACAGAGAGCAAATATCCCTAAGACTTACTTCTTTTAGGTAGACAGTGGTTTCAACTATCCTACAACTTTCCAGAACAGTTCTTCAGGTTAGGGACTAGATTTGCAAACACAAAAACCTTACTTTATATCTTCTGTTTCCTCACTTTCTTCATCTTCCCTTCATCTCTTTCTTTTCTTTGTATTTGGTACTAAGACAGGTAACAGTAGTAAGTTAGAAGACTTCAAGAATTAAAATGAAAAAAAAAAGAAAAAAAAAGTATTGATATTTTTCTGGGTGGCTACATTGTTACAAATAAAAATTTAGTAATGATGTATTAGAGATTCAAAGCAGAATAAAAAGTCTCAGAAAAATATTGCTCTCATTTTGAAGTTTTGCTGTTAAGTATAGAAAATCAGAATATCTAGTGGCTTCCCATTCTACCACTTACCAGCTTGTTACCCAACGCGAGCTAATTAATATCTCATCTCCAGACCTTGCATTTTTCTTCTGTACTGAGATTTGCAATTTCACCAGGAAATGCAGGTGACACACTCAGATTACTTCTTGGAGTGCTTTTGGCCAGAGTTCATGCTGTTTAAAGACAACAACAAAAAAGTCCCCACTCTGCCTCATTTTAAATTTAAATCAGAGAAGGTTATTCTGATTATAGAATATTCTCAAAAAGCTGAAAAGAGCCACTCTTTACTTTGTAATTAATAAAGTTTTTAGCCATTTAATCAGAGTCCTATTGACTGGCAGTGCCATGCTGAACCACCTACTTAATTTCATGGGGATTACAAAGAGTTGTACGTAGGCTTGACATTAAAGGAAAACAACTAGTAAGTATATATTAAATATTTTCACAAAATATAACATGAATTTAGAAGAAAAATGGAAATTGTGAAGTTAGACATTTACGAATAGCAATTCTTTCTTACAACATTGTCCACAGACAGACTGCCATTTCCACAGTCAATACACGCTGTATAGCAGCCTCCTACATCTAGTCATATGTTGTTCATTTACTTTCAGATGTTATCACGTGCCACACAGTTTGCAACTAAGAATATTATTATTGCTTTTGTTATCCATTAATATATAATTCATTTCTTTCATTTCTAATTCAGTGTAATCTGCTGCTTTCTCTTCAGCATAGCCACTCATTAGCAATAAGAAAACAATATGTTATGTCTTCTCCAGATATGTTGAGAATGCCCTAAGAAAACTTCACATTACCATTAGAGACAAAAATAAAAGTTGGGTTGTTTAATAGTCTGAATTTTCTAAATTAGCTCTGTGAATAAAATATAACTTATTTCAAGTTTTAATTTCTGATATTCAGTATGGTAGCTAGCATTGCATTTTGTAGCCTGTTCTCTGCTTTTTAAATGATTGACACTTAAAATAAACTTATTATCATATCATAAAGCATTTCACTAGAATATAAAAACTACAGGTTACTTGTGACAAATTAGATATCTTTCAAATTACTCAATATTGATATTCAGGCAACAGTGGCTAGCATCAGAATTTTGTTTTTTATGAAGAGAATAATTCTAATTTGATTGGAATTCAGAATGGTGGTAGTGTTTACAAAGTTTTACTGCCTAGGAATCCTCTCAGAATCTAACACATTTATTTAACTTGTAACAAGTTAAATTGCATTCCCATTAGCAGATATCTTTCCTCTTTCTATTCCCCTTAAGTCTGACTGGAGACTAATCTACAGCATCCAACTTACTCCAAACCGAGTCCTCATCTAACAATTAGCCAGCCAGAATGTTACTAAAAACTAATTCCTTCAGCAGTTCCTATTGTTACTGCTCTAATATATTATACAAGTTAACAGTCATGTCATGTGGACAATCAAGACATTTTAAAATCACATTCAAAGGCTCTAGTCAATTTAGTTTTTGCTTACATCATCATTTTATAGCTGATCACTTTAATAGTATTTCTTAATCAAAGTCTAAAATATATACACTCAACTGAGAGACATGGTTTTGTGGAATACTTTTGTCATTTCTTTAAGATGGTTTTTAGGATAATGTAACTGAAGAGAATGGAAGGAAAAAACTAAATTTCGGTGGCACCTTCATGTGGAATAAGATTTTCAACAGAGTACAAAGAAATAAGAAAATTTCTGGGAAACATAAAATAATTTTTTTGGATGATTGGCTTCGATATTTTTGGTTGATTTTAATTTATATATATATATATATATATATATATATATATATATATATATATTGTGTGTGTTTGTTGCCTATGAAGGTTAAAATACTTCCTTTTATTTCCTAAAACTAGAGAGAAAGACAGTTATGGGCTGTCATTTTGGTGTGGGAAATGAACTTTTGTCTTATGGAAAAACAGTAAGTGCTATTAACTGCTGAGTCATTATTCCTGTTACCTCATCCTATTTTAGTTACCAAAATACTCTGGAAAAAAAAGAATGAAGAATAAAATTTTTGAATGGATTACTTGCCACTCAGCTGGCAATAAAGGGACACATCTGTGTTTACTGATGGAGCTGAAATTATTCTCACAACAATGGCCACAAAGTATCAAATATTTTACCAGTTGCAAACTGGATTATTATTCTGTTTTAAGCAACTGAATGAGTTGTTTCTATATTAAAGAAAACTATGAGAACTTAGTAGCTCTAAAAATCGTGGAATTGTAAGCATTGAACATTTTTAGTTCTTTAGAAAAAGCCACTAACAGTAGTAATTCAATGTTCTGAAATATAAATAAATGAGAAAATATATAAAGGTATAGAGATGACACTTAGAAAGTCGGGCCAATCATACTCTGGAGAGAAATAGGTGTGCAAACAAAAGAAAATGAAGATAGAATGCTAAGATATTCAAATCACACTTTTACCCCAGTCAAAAAATATATCTAGTAGAAAAGGCACAAAAGAGCTTTCTAGATTCTTTATGTGTGAATTTCTATTATCTTCTAAAAGCCCTTGCTACAGATACCACTGAGAGAGTACTTCATTGTTATGAAACCCCATTTATCATCAGTTTAGTTTAAAGGTCAATATTTTTTAAAGCAAAAGTGGTATAGGATTGACCCATTGATTATAAATTTCTTCACTGTTATAATAGTCCATGTTGCACAAAACACATCAAACTGATAGCTTCA
Organism: Sigmodon hispidus; assembly: GCA_004025045.1. NCBI lineage: Eukaryota > Metazoa > Chordata > Mammalia > Rodentia > Cricetidae > Sigmodon > Sigmodon hispidus. Next base: position 260,028 of record PVIH01000906.1, read on the forward strand.
GGTATAGACGGAGCCCTAGGTTTGGGTAAACTTAAGAATATGAGGAGTTATTCTCCACATCAGAATATGTTGTAGGGTTTAAAGTGTAGGCTCAATAATTTTAGGTGATCCATTTGCCACCTCATTCACTTACCAGAAACAACATTTCAAACTAATCCTTACGAATTTACCTTCTGAAACTGAAGGTCTTGGCTTCCAAAAGGAAAATATTACTATTGGTAATGATCAATTTCTATTGAAATACAAAACACTACTTTGGCCTTTAGGTTTTATGACAAGAGACCAGCACTCACTAAGCAAGACAAGCAATTTTTCAAGGACAAATACTCTTATTTATCCAGAAAGGTGGAGCTGTTGTAATATTTATGATTATCAAAAATGGGAGCAGAATTAGTAGAGTTAGTTGTTTCAGTTGGGTGGTTATTTGAACTATCTAGTCCATTGTGACAACATTTGTACACTTAAATTAATTCTAGTTACAAATCACATAATGAATTTGCTCTTACAAAAAAAAATGGATTTGGATAATGCCACTAGCTAAGCCAGGAACATCAGTGGAAATACTAAATTAGAAGCTAAAGAAGGGAGACATTAGAAGCTGTGGCTCTTATGCCAACTGTTGATCACTGACTACAATTTCCCTTAAAAGATGATGAAATTTGTCAATCTGACTGAGTTAAGAAACACATAGGGTAATGAAGGGACAAACCATCAGCATGCCTCTTAGGGGTTTTCAGAACAATCTAATTGAGGAAGAACTAATCCTGAGTGTTGAAGTCACTATAATGTAGGCTAAGATCTCAGACTGAATGCAAAGGAAAATGAGAGAAAACATGCTAAATTCTAGTATTTAACACTCACAGCTGCCTAATCTACCAAGATATAAGCAATATATATATATAAATAACCTTTTCTCACTATGCCTTTTACACTATAATGACCTGTTGGTTAAAATAAACAGACAAACAAACAAACAAATAAACTCTGCTCTTCAATTTATTTTCTGTGTGTTAATTTGTAAAAGTAAAAGATAATACTTCTGCTAAGCTTCACTTTTTTCTTCTATAGCAAATCTAGGTCACCTGTGTCTAGAAGTTTGTACAAAATATAATTCTAATCACTGGTGTATATTAAATGGTGGTATATATTGAAACAGGGGACATGTTATCAGATCTTCTTTAAATAATCAAGTTATAGCTTCAAGTGTTGACGTCAGTTCTTAGTTTTTATCCTTCTGTAGAGACTACTTCAGTTCAAGAGTGTTCCCTGCTTTGATTCATTTCTATTTTGAAGAATTTCACATGTAATTATTAACCATTGTAGAGGTATTAATGATATTATACAGTCAAAAGTTAAGTTTTGCTTCAGGGAATTTCACATGATTTCCAATACCCTTTAAATTAGCCTGCTTTTTATTGTACCTAAGCCAATATTTTTGCTGTCTTCCACATGTGGTCTCTGAATAAACATTTCTCTGCGAATAATTAGACCATTAAATTTATTTTTTTAAATACTCTGCTTTCTATAAAAACCTTTCCTAATTTCTCTTCTTCATACTGAAATGCTTACTCTTATCTGTCCCCATAGAAGATGTTCTTCAGAGTCAGCCTTTGAATCCCATCACCTTTGAATGGGTATATCTTAGTCTTTATCAGATGCCTTGGTACTGCTGATGATACTGGATCAATGAGAGTATATACCTGACAATGCTCTAAGCGTTTACTATGAAGTCTTTCCTGTGACAATTTGCTAGTCTTTGATTCAGACAATGATGTTTTCTATATTCAGCTAGTATTTCTAGAGATGGAAGTTTTTGTCTCAACATTCTGTTGCTTATTTTGTTTTACTATGATTTTTTTTTATGTTTCTGACTCTACAATTGAGTTAAAATCATCCATCCATCAAATACCTTCTTCTAATCCTGTAACCAGAAAAACTACTTCTATTATGTTTTATGCATAATAATATATAATTTTATCATCTATTTATAAAACCAAATGAAGTTGTTTCTGTCTTGATTGTCTTTCTTTTCTCCTCCAAGTTTAGATATGTTAACAAAAAATAAATACATAGAGAAGAGAAACAATAAAATAACCAATATTATTTCTTCCAAAACCTATTAACATAAGCCATCAGGCTTGACTTTCTGTTTGCTAAACTGTTCTAGACAGGATAATTACATTAAAGTGCTTAGTATTTCCAAGTTATTGCATAGTGTCAGGAGACTTATATGATTTAGTCTGGCTGTGCTCCTGATAGCAGAATCAATGAAAATGTGCAGCAATTAAAGGGGAAGATTTACAAAGATCTGTTTGAAAGGTCTGGGCTGAGCTTCCACTTGTTATGGAGTGTAGAGAGATTTTGCTCCATGTTGTCAAAAAGCATAGCATGGATGAGATTGTAAGTATTGTTCATCAGGTTACAAGACTTAGAGTATCATAAAGAACATAAACATGGCATTTCCTGTGAGAGTACAGGGGTGGGAAGGAGAACCTTGTTCCATCATCCCTGCTTTGTATTTTGATGGCTTTTGCACTACCTGCCATGTATTCTTTCTTTTACACATTGGATATAATTCTATTCTTTCATGGCATTGTTTTAATTCCAAATTTTATGCTTTATATATTTGTAAAATATTTATATATTTTAATTATATTAACATAAAAAATTTACATGTTGGTAAAATATATATATTTTTACCAACAGACCTACAATGCTGATGATTCTTCTGCTTCTTTTTTCTTCAATGTGATTCATGTTTCTTGATCTTAGTTTTTTTTAGATTTGTTATTATTTGTTTTAATTTAGTTTTTGTTTTTATATGCAGATTGGTCTTATCCTCTCCCTCCCTCCTCTCCCATTTTTCCTCATTCCTTTATCTACTCCTTCTCCTCCTTTTTTATTTTTAAAAGTGTAGGCCTTTTGTGGATATCAGCTAGCCATGTTATAACAAGTTGCAGTGAGATCAGGCATATTCTTTTCCATTAAGGCTTGATGGAGCAATCCAGTAAGATGAAGGGTCCCAAAAGCAGGCAACAGAGACAAAGACAGCTAGGAGTTTCCACAAGAAGACAAAGTTACACATCTGTTACATATATGTAGAAGGCTTAGATTAATCTCATGCCGGCTTCCTGGTTGTTACTTTAGTCTCTAGGAGTTCTTATAAACCCAGGTTAGTTGATTTTCTGGGTTTTCATGAGTTGTTCTTGATCATTCTGTCTCCTATAACTGTTTCTTCCCTCTCCCAAAGGATTCCCCAAGCTCCATACAATGTTTGGCTATGAATTTCTGTGTCTTTTTGATTAGATTCTGGATGAAGCCTCTCTGATGACAGCTGGGCTAGGCACCAATTTCTGAGCATAGCAGAATATCACTAGGAATCCTTTTATTGACTTTTTTCCCAAGACATCTTTGGTTCTATTCTAGGTCTATGAGTTACCCTACCTCTGGCACTTGGTCCTCATGAGCGAGTGCCTTCTCATGTTATAAGGTCCAAGCTGGGCTTGTGATTGTTTATTTACTCCCATCTCTGTGCCATCTTTATCCCAGAACATCTTGTGTATTTAAGACAATTTGTATATGAAGGTTTTATGACTTGGTTGGTGTCCCAATGCCTCCACTAGAAATCTTGCCTGGTTAACAAGAGATGGTGTCTTCAGCCTCCTTATCCTACATTAGTAGGATTCTTAGCTAGGATTATCCTCATAGATTCCTGGGAGCTTCCATTGCACCAGGTTTGTAGTTCATACCAGACATGCCTCCAGATCACAATTGTCCCTCCCAGTACTACCTCTTTCCATCCTTTCATAACCTTATCCCTCCTGTCCTAATCTCCACCTCTTCACCCTCTCCCTTCTCTCTTCCAAAGACAATGTCGAGTCTATTTCCCCTATGCAGTGAGATTCAAGCTTCCTTCCTTTAGCCCTCCTTGTTAATGAGTATTTCTGGGTCTGTGGGTTGTATGCTAGTTATCTTTTACTTTACTGCGAAAATCCACTTATGAGTGAACACATACCCAGTTTGTCTTTCTGTGTTTGGGTTATCTCTCTTGATATAAATTATTTCTAGTTCCATCTGCTTGTCTTCAAATTTCATGATATTATTTTTTAACAACTGAGTAGTATTTCATTGTATAAATATACCACATTTTTTTTATACATTTGAAGAAATGAGGGACATCTAGGTTGTTTTCAGTTTCTGGTTGTAAAGCTGCTATGATTATACCTGAGCAGGTGTCCTTGTGATATGCTGGAATGTTTGGGGTATATGTTCAGGAATGGTACATCTGGATCTTGAGCTAGATAGATTTTGGATATCAGCCCTCTGTCCCTCTGTCAGATGTGGTTTTGGTAAAGATCGTTTCCAATTCTGTAGGCTTCCATTTTGTCTTATTTGTGATATCTTTAGCTATACAAAGCTTTCGAGTTTCAGGACTAAAGAGATGGCTCAGAAGTTAAGAGCTCTGACTGTTCTTCCAGAAATCCTGAGTTCAATTCCCAGCAACCACATGGTGGCTCACAATCATCTATGATGGTATCTGGTATGCTCCTCTATATAATGTATACATAGTAAATAAATAAAATTTTTTTTGAAAAAGAAAGCTTTTCAGTTTCATGAGGTCCCATTTATTATAATTGGTGATCTTAGGATATTTGCTATTAGTATCCTGTTCAGGAATTTGTCTCCTATGACAATGTATTCAAAGATATTTCCCATTTTTCTTTTCTTCTATGTTCAGTGTATCTGTTTTCATGTTGAAGCCTTTGATGCACTTGGACAATAATTTTGTGCAAGGTGATAGTTATGAATCTATTTTAATTCTTATACATGCTACCATTCAGTTACACCAGCACCAATTGTTGAAGAAGCTTTTCTATTACCACTGTAAAATTTTGGCTTCTTTGTCAAATATCAGGTGTCCATAGTCATATAAATTTACTTGTATCTTTTATTAAATTATATTGATACATTTTTATTACTGTATATCTTGAAATCAGGAATGAAGAAAACTCCAAGAATTCATTTTATACAGGAGTTTTTGTTTTGTTTTCCTTTTTCATATGATAATATTGTTCTTTCAAGGTCTGTAAAGAATTTCATTGGGATTTTAATAAAATTGTATTTTGCTTTCGGTAAGATGACCATTTTTACTATGTGAATCCTAAAAAATCTATGAGATAGGAACTTTTTCTGTCTTCTGTTATCTTCTCCCTTTTCTTTGTTCAAAGACTTGAACATACAGGTCCTTCACTTGCTTTTCTGAACTTACAGCAGGATATTTTAAATTATTTGAGGCTGTTAGTATTTTCATGTGTGAAAGAACTCACTAACATGCTGCCAAAGGAGCCAAATTACTTTTATTAAGGAGGGGGAGGGTGGAAGGGAAGAGAGGATGGGGGAGAAAGAGAGTAGAGAGCAGAGAGGAAGAGAAAAAGAGAAAGTCTTCCTCATGGTTAGAGATTTTAAAGATAAGCACCTGCTAACGTCAGAGGCTTTGGAGTGAGCCCCTGCAGGTGGGGTTGTAGCCACAGTAAAATAAAACCTAACAGAGTCTATTTTCTTTTTTTCTTTCTTTCTTTTTTTTTTTTTTTTTTTGAGGTAAAATAACATGAGGTTTATTACATCTGCAGACAGGCTACCTCCCTGCCTCGGAAAGAAAGGGAGTAGCAAGGGAGGGCAATCTCATATCTCTTTTAAAGGCTAAGACCATAAAATCACCATAGCAACAGGGGCAACACATGATTGGTCACTTTAAAGATCAAACTATAATCGTAAGGTTTCTCACAGTGGTCATAGGGATGCCTGTTTTTTTTTTTTTTATTTTTCTAGATCATATATATATATGAGGGTTACTGGTATTGCTGTTTTAATTTGGTTTCTAGCCACTTGATTACAAGTGTTTAACAGCTGTAGAGATTCTCTGGTAAATACTTTGAGGTTGCATATATATCTATATCTATCTATCTATCTATCTATCTCTAAATATAATCATATCATCTTTGAATAATAATACCTTGATTTATTGCTTTCTAATTTTTTCATATTTTTCTTGGTTTTGGTAAGGCATCATTTCACTTATATTAGATATCAACTGTCTTTTAGTCCATAGGTGATCAGTTTCAATATGGGATTGCTCAATTATCCAGCATTATTGAACTGAGCATGTCAACTCTGGGTCTGTCTATAACATACTGATTATATCTAAACACAGATTTTGTGAAATTTGTTAAAAAAATCAACCAGGTTTTATACATTGCTGATGTGGCAATGCTTATATAGCCATCTTATATATTCCCTTTTTGTTCTAAGTGTTTTAACTACTTAGACAACTTCATCAATTCTAGTGTAGAAAATTTTAAGCAGAATTTTTATTTATGCTATTACAATTTACCTTTATCACCTTGAAAAGAATAAAAAACTCATATTTTTTTCATTAAGACTTTTAAATTTGAGATTATAATCTAATTATACAGTTTTCTCTTCCATCTAAACTTACCAATGAGTATCCTCCTCTTGATTTTTTAACTACATAGCTTCTTTTGCTTTGAATGTTGTTACATAACTTTATTAAACCACCATAGCTCTAATAATTCCTAAAAAGCTGTCATATAACCTACAGATATATGTAGCCCTTTTGCCTTTTCAAGAATAATGTGAGATGTCTTTCTGTAGACTATGAATTACAATTTGATAATAAAAAGACTATTTTGGACTATGGAAAAGCAGCTTACAGGCATACAGAAATTTCAAAAATAGGTAGAAAGGGAGGACAGAGTCAAGAGATCCCCTTCGACTAAGATTTAAAAATACTGGTATGCCACAAGCCATGTGGCAAAATATAGATTAGTAGAAATGGGTTGAGTTAAGGTGAAAGTGGTATGAGCTTGAGCCATAAGCCAAACAGTTTGGAATTAATATAAGCCTTTATGTATTTATTTGGTACTAAATAGCTGTGGGACTAAGTGGGTGGAACACAGAAAAATTGTGTTTCAATGTGGGGCACTTAAATTCACAAAAAGTCTGAGAAAGCTTAAAAAATGGTTTAGAACACAAAAGCAGAGTCAAGTACAGATTCCTTGTTGTGTCTGTCAAATGGGCCATGATACAGAAAGGCATTGAAGCTTGAGTTACACAATGGTTTTGCTGAATCAGCCTGAGCTGCAAGTGGTATGCTCCTGAAGTCTCACTGAAGCTTCAGTGCAAGAATGTGTATGAGAGATTTAAGAATACTGCTCTTACAGACAAAAAGATGAGCAGAGTCAAATATTGCTTCTTAGTAGCAGCATTTTCTTGGATAAGCGACAGAGGTGTACTCCTTTAAGAGAATATTCCTGACTCAGCATTAGCAAAACAAAAACAAAAACAACAAAAACCTGTGTGGCTCTTTTAACAGGTTCTGCTGCCAAACACTTAAATGGAGTTGATGGGCAGCAGCAAGTGGCAGTGCTATAAATGTTGACAATGTGGACCCTAAAATTTCCCAGAGTTGGGTGGTAAATGTGGCTCCTGCCAGTACCTCTACCAAGCCACCATAGCCAAGACTTTAATTCTAGCCACACATTAGCAGATTAAAGGTGTGGTCAGAAACAGATAAAGATAAAAGATATACAGTAAAGAAACATAAAAAATAATAATAATAATCTATAAATGGTTTATACTATGTTTAAAATATATGTAGGTTTAGGAGAAAAAAGAAAAAAGAAAAGCGTAGAGAAATTTTCCAAAAAAAAAAAAAAAAGTACAACATATATACATAAGCCATGGAAGATGAAAATACACAGAGATTCTCGATATTGTGTTATGTTGTCTTTGAATTGTTTGCCTGCTAAGGAGGAAACAAGATCTTCTGAAAGACATTTGATTATAAATGTTGCTGGATTAATCTAAACTATATATTTTATAAATGACAACTGTAAAATTCCAATAAAAAATAGCCTACTTTGGAGAAGAGATTTTCATTTTATTTTAACAGAAAATGAGAGACAGTAAATTCATTCCAGGTTAAAGAAAATAAGATTTAATCAAGTAACACCTCATGAAAAATTTTTCATGGAAAGAGTTGGCCACATCAGCTTCAATATTGTCAACAAAATGATCTGGCTTCAAGACCCCTATAAGACAGCCAGTGCCTTCAATCAAGAGGACATAGTAATGCAAATCTATGCCCAAATTCCCAAAAGGTTCTTTATAAATGCTTGTTTTTATTATAAAAATTTAATGGCCATGATCAATTCTCTTTCTATAGAAAAAGAGGTATCTTATAAGGAAATGATAAAAATGATTATGGAACATATTTTGATCCAAAAACAATTAAGCTCAAAATATTTTACATTGGTATAAATTTTGATTTAGTGATACAAATTTAAGGTTAATTTTGTTATATTACATGTATATTTCTACTTTTGTTTAAGAAATTATGTTAATGCAATTCCTTTAAAATTGTAATGTATAATTAAGAAATGCAGATTAATAGTCATCTATGATAATCAAACTTATATTCATGTTAATGTTTATAGATAAACAAAGATATATTTTCATTAAATATACAATCTTCAAATGCTTCAAAAACCTATAGAATATGGCATTTAAAGCATTTTATGAATTTAGACTTTTTTGGACAATGAGATATGTCTGTCTAATCCTGGCAGCACCAATATATTTTAAGAGGAGATGGGCTTCAACGAAATCCCAGGTGAAGTTCACTTTCTTTGTGGAAAAAATTAGACACTGAACAAGAAATTCTTTTTTTCTTACTGCTTTACAGTATGCTGTGTAAACTGGACATGCTGGACCCATAGGAAAATGACCTCTGAAACTTTCTCAGAATAAACTGAGATGGTCCTTTAGGTTCCTGCTTGATAGATAGATACTGCCAGACATTCTGCAGGACAAAGGGCAAAGTGACTGACAAACTATGCCAGGATAGGCAATGCAGTCTTTCAAATTTGCTAATTCACTGAAAGGTATGCCAGAGATTCTAAGCCTGTAGGCTGAAGAAGGGTGCCCCAACATTACAAAGTTCCTTTGTGTGACTGTCCAGGTAGCTTAATGTCCCTGTCACTTTTAGAAGTTGGAAGTTATTCACAATGCTTTTCATGTTTACTCAAGTAATATATAATATCCTTCTGTGGTCTTTGATGTAGTTGAAGATTAGATAGTTATAATTATAGTTTTTCTTTGTTATCATAAAAGGTAAAATAGATATGAAACTTTAGATTCAAAAGGATAAGGTAAATGATAAATACTTAATTTTACTAAATACAAAAAAACTAGATATATTGTAACTGTAATTCTTCTTGATAGCTGTTTTGTTACATGTAATTTTGTTGTGTTTAAATGAAACCTTCTTTTTTGATTAAACAGAAAAAGTGAAGTGTTGTGAAATGTCTTTTTGTATGCTGTGATTTACCATTGCATAATAAAGGAACTCTTTTTCCTATAATAAAGCAGCTTGTAGGCAGGTGGGAATTCCATGCATAGATAAAGAGGAGGACAGAGTCAAGGATATTTTGAGCTGCCACTGAGAGCAAGATGTAAAATACAAGTAAACCATAAGCCACTTGCCAAAACATAGATTAGTAAAAATGGGTTGAGTTTAGTTGAAAGAGCTAGCAAGTAATGAGCCTGAGCCATAAGCCATGCAGTTTGTTAGTAATATAAGCCGTTGTGTGTTTATTTAGTACTAAATGGCTATGGAACTGACCGGGTGAAACACAGAATCATCTGGTTACATGAGGAAATTTCTCTTTACAATAAATGGATACCCCTACGGAAAACTACAACCAATCAAAATGCAAAATTTAAGAGCCCAATGCTAATTAACCTATCTACAGTACAACTCCTCAGTGATCATTGTGAAAAAGGTAGTGTAAAGACTGTAAAAGCTAGAGGAACAAGGAGTTTCCTGTGAGATTGCATCTCCTAGAAATGTCAGAAGCTACATAAAGTCTTGCCAACATTGTTATATAAAGATGACCTGAATAAGCCTTTGTTCAATAAACAAGCTAATGTTGAGAGTTGGAGCCGGGAGCTCTGGAGGCCTCATCTCTATACAAGGAACTACAAGCAACTAAAGAATTCTAAGAGAAAGGGAAATACACTTCCCCAGCGAAGAGCACATCCATTGATTATTCACTGTCAAACTGTCATACTCAAAACATGCATCTAAGTAATGCATTGACTGAGCAGCTTGTATTTATGTATTCATTAAAATTTTATTGTCAATGCAACTTTGCCTTTTTTTTTTTTTTTAAAGAGATCTTTTACTTTTAGAAAAAAATGCCTTGTTGGTGAGGTGACAAAAATTTCTTTTCTTTATGGTAATATTTTTGCTCTCTTGTTACATCACATATCTTCCCAGAATGCTTTGTTTCATAACAAATGTACCTATTACTTCTCTTAAGCCATTGTTCTGTATATCAGTAGCTTACACTATAGTCATCCAACAGTCTTTCATTTAGATTAGAAAATTCTCTTGATAGAGGACCAGGTCTTATTTTTGTATTTATCTAAGAGTCTTTGTAAGTTACATGTTTAAAAATAAGTACTCATAATAAATATATTATCAATTAGTTAAAAGAAATTAAATACCATACCTGATGGTATAAAACCTGTTATTATAAAGGCCTAGTTAGGAGGATAGAAAGTTCAAGTTCAGTAATATCTGAGATACTAGGAAAAAATAAATATTGTCAGTATGTGTCTTAATTAGGGTTTTATTGCTGGGAAGAAACACCATGACTCTGACAACACTTCTAAAGGAAGACATTTAATTGACAGTTTCAGAGGCTTAAGTCCATTATCCTAATGGCAGGAAGACATTGTGATTGAGAAAGTACCGAGAGTTCTACATCCAGATTGGCAAGCACCAAGAAGTGATGTGCATTGAGATTCTGAGATCTCAAAGACTACTCCCTAGTGACAAATCTCTTCCAACATAGTCACATCTACTCCATGGCCACATCTCCAACTAGTGTCACTATTTATGGATATATGAGGGCCATTTTTATTTAAGTCACAGTAACATGGGGAAGTTAATGATATACTTTCTCAAACAAAAAAGAATTAAAATAATGTTGAGGGTATAGCTCAAAGTAGTGTGTTTGTCTAGCATGTATGTAGTTTTAGGATAAATTTCCAATTTGAAATTATTAAGTAAAAATTATTTATTGCTATTTTTCAACATAGTATTTTGATATAGTTCCTGATTTTCTATATATCAATCATTTCTATATATGCATACTACATGGTTATTACTACCTGATTCTGCAACATTTTTTGCAAAGAAATGTAGTTGTCTGTGTATCTACATCAAAAAATATAATAATTTAAAGAATTTGGTTGTAGTGGGCCTAATATTCTGAAGAGCTTGTTGGATTATATTTTATATAATCAATTTCCATAATGCTGTGTGAATCTTAATTTCTCATACATCTAGTGAATAAATGAAAAGTTCTTTATGTACTTTGATGAAGTCAATGACTTAACTTAATAATTCCAGTCTAGTTCTAATGGGAAGTATTTTCAAGAATACCATTATTCCAATTGGTCATAAGCTCTGTTACTTATAAAAAACCATTAGAAATAGGACAGAAAATATATATTATATTGTGATTGATCTTAGAAAACATTTGTTTAAATATCGTTTCAGTTCAAACTCCATAAATAAAAATTTTTATTAAAATATTTCCCTCAGTAAGAAAAAAAATGTCTGTTTCCATATCTTGAGAATATTTTACCATTAAAGATAATCAAAGAATATGCCTTAATTAATGCCAAGTGACCCATTCATACCTATTTTAATATCTAGCTGATATCTTTAGTAAAGTAATTTTATCACTTTCTCTGCCGTTATGTAAGTATTGATTTTTTTCAAATAATCTATGGCAGAAATAATGTACAAAAATATTCTGGAACATCAATTATTGAGGAATAATTAATTAAATCTATAAGTTTAAATAATTAGTATTTTATTGATGTTTATTTTACTTTAAGTGCATTAAATAAATTTTAGAAACTTTGTTTTTTTTTTAAAGATTTATTTATTTATTATATATACAGTACACAGAAGAGGGAACCAAATGTCACCACAGATGATTATGAGCCACCATGTGGTTGCTGGGCATTGAACTCAGGCTCTCAGGAAGAAAAGTTAGTGCTCCCAATCTCTCAGCCATCTCTCCAGTGAAAAATTTATTAACTTTGCAATTCAAATTTAAATTTGAAAATTTTAAATTTTAATTTTATTCATTTATTTTTAATTTTTCTTTTTAAATTATTATCATGAAAGTACTATGCTCACATCATTCTTAATTTCTTTATTCTAATTCTTCCTTTGCTACTCAAACTCCTCAAATTAATGGATTTTTATTATTTAATTATAATTGCTGTGTATATAAATTGTTTAAGTTTGTAAATACAACCTGGTGAGATCATTTTGTGTTGCCTATATGTATTTAGGGTTGTCCTCTTGGAATGAGTTAACCTATAAGGGACTTTTCCCTGGAGAGACTGATTCTTTCCCAAGTAAAATTAATTACCTATAACTGTTCTCAATGTGAATTCCAGTGAAGATTTCCCTATCCCCATTGGCATATCAATTAGTAAAATTGCTCTTTATTTGTTATTTAGGCAAACTAATTCTTAAGATTTTTCTGGGTGAAATTTTTCTCCTTTATATACAAGATTCTGTCTAGCAGCAGACATACTATCCTGGTTGTCTAGCTCTCACAATTTTTATACTCCATTTTTCATGAAGTTCTCTGAGCCATAGATTGATGATTTATGCTGTAGATGTATTAATTGGATGCCCTCATTCTGATTTTAGGTGTTCTTTCCATTTTGATCTCTCTCTACTATAAAAAGCATTATGTTTGGTAATAAATAAACCTAATGCCATGTAACTGGGAGGCAGATAGAACAGACAGAAATTATACTGGTTTAGTGAAGTGGAAATAGTTTGTGAATTTGTTGTATATATGGGTTCAGGGGCTGGTATTGGAACAGTGTTTGGTAGCTTGATTATTGGCTATGCCTGGAACCCGTCTCTCAAGCAACAGCTTCTTCTATGCCATTCTGGGCTTTGCCCTGTCTCAGACCATGGGAATCTTCTGTTTGATGGTCACCTTCCTCATCCTTTCGTCATGTTAGGCTCCATGGGGTCACCCAGCTGTCTCTGCTGCTTTGACTCCATGCCAGTCCTGGTGCTGGAGTATACTAAGCTTTGCCATTAAACAACAATGTTTCTCTAAAAACAAAACAAAACAAAAAGAAACATCAGCATTCAAATAGAAAGGAGATATGTCCTGGTAATATTTGCTGGTATTGGTTAAAGTGATTTGTCTAACATCGATAATCCAGTCCTATTTATGGTAATAGGTTAGTTGTCTAACTTCAGTGATCCAATCCTAAGTGAACACTTCTATTAAGATATTGAGTGTTGATTATAGAAGTAACAATGAGAAATCCTGAAGGAAGAAATAAATATATCAAGTGTTATAGAGTCCTCTGAAGATTTTATTCTTACTATGTCATGCAGTTATTTAGGAAACTATGCATTTTTTCTACTAAATTCAATTTTCCTACACTTTTGACATAAGGTCCAGCACTGAATCCCATGATGGACTTATGTTCATGGTCTCAAAAGGCTGATTCATATTTTCTTGGCCTTCAGAGTAGTTGAAACTATAGCCACAAGCTACTATACACATCTCTGTTATTTGTTTTAACTTATATAAAGCCTGCAATTACACAAAAATTATGGACTATGTCCAGCCAATCAAATGGAAGCTGCTACATTTCAAATAGACAGATGGCTTTGGATGTAACTGCAACTCAGGGATTATTTTATGTTAATTTATGCATTAGTCTTTTCCAAGGATACACTCAAAATATCAGAGTATTATCCACAAGCCAAAATTAGATTTAGGAATGTAAAAACAGGGGCAGATAAGGTAAAAGCAGTAAAAATCATGAATATGCATATTTGAAATGAATTTCTTAAGTCTCAAAGCCTGAGAGGAAGCATTGCTTTCTTTATTTCCTTAAGAGCTGAACAAAGTACCTATATTGCTTAACAAGGGAGTTTATATCTTGGGTATTTTTAATGGGTTAATTGAAAAGCTGCACAACTGGTTTTCTGAGTTAATCATATCGACCAAGTGTGGATATTGCTTAGTTTAGATAGTTACTTACGTGCAGTTACTTTTTGTTCACTTGACATCTCTAATACATGACAATGTAAACACTTAGAAATTACTAATATTTGGGTTGCTATAGATTTGTCAATCTTTCAAAACATTCTTTTATTTTCATAATCTTGATACAAGTATCTCAGACAGTAAATTTATAAATAATTTGATCACGAGATATTATGCAGCTCTTAAAGAAAATATTAGAAAATTTGCCAGAACATTGACTCGAGTTTATTTTCTTTGGCAAGCAAAGTTCATGGAAATAACTTGCTTTCTTTGAGAAATTGAAATATAGGTATGATGAGATAAACTAATATGTTCTCTAATCTTTCATTGATCTGTTTTTTTCAATAATTGCATCTTATCTTCTAAAGAACAAAAGACAGCATATGGACTGTTCAAAATCAATAACAGTTAGAATATGAAGGTAAACTCTTTGAGCTTTTGTGTTTTATGAGGTGAAAATTTTATTACAAGGTGTTACTGGTGGGAATGGTGTATTATCAATATATCCTTTCTTAGCCAAGCATCTCAGTGTATTATTTATGGAAGATTATATCTTATAAGCATATATATATATAAGATATACATTTATATATATGTAACTATATGTGACAGTACATATAAATGTTTATTATATCTGCACTGAAATATGTATTTGGTTGAATAACATAGATACACAAAACAGTTACACACATATACATATGTACAATAAATTTTACTCTTTTCTTTGAATGAATTATGCTATTTTTCAGTTATCTAGAATCATGAGACTAAACTACAGTCACTCTGTGGGTCTTTTCTAAACTTTCTTCTACCTAAGTACTCTAAGAATTCATGTGATATTGATTTAAAATTGGAAACATAGTTAATTATGAATTAACCATTTGTACATCACAATATCTCTGTATTTCTAAACCAGACTAGACACATTGAATATAATTATTAATACTAAATATTAACAGAAAATCAGCAAAAATAGTAATCATATCTGACAAATATATTAATAACAAGCAGGGCAATGATGGTGAATGTCTTTAATTCCAGCATTTGGGAGGCAGAGGAAAATGGATCTTTGTGAGTTTAAGGCCAGACTAACCTATAGAGTAAGCTTCATGAGATCCAGGTTAACACTGAGAAATCATGTCTCAAAAAACCAAAAAAGAAAGAAAGAAGGGAAGAAAGAAAGAAAGAAAGGATGGAAGAAGGAAAGAAAAAAATGGTAAGCAGTACAATTGAATACTCAAGATCATGACAATCTGCTGTAGTTTTAGGCGAAATTTTTAAAGACCTATGATATCTGATGGAGAGGGGTAGTATATTTCAACAGTGCTTTTGAGGACATTGGAACCCGGGACTGACCACTCACTAAACCCCACAGTAATGATTCTGTATTGTGATTAACTACGGTGCTGGAGGTGTTGTGATTAGGTATCCTAAACTTAACATGAGGCATACGAGGCCATAAGTAGTGCAAGGAATTTTCTGTAGAATACACTTGTTACATTTCTCTAATGCCCTTTACTAGGCTTCTATACTCATGTCCAAGGTACTATGCATATTCATAGCTAGAAGCTCGTCACTGTTTTTGTTTTTTTGTTTTTTTTTTTTTTAGAATATAGCACCCACATATATGGAATCACCTTGCCCTACAAGGCATCTGTCTTCCTTATCTGAAAAAAAATATAGTCTATAGTAGACAAAGGTCAACATACTGTCCCTCTCACATCACCACGAGACTTACTTGTGGTACATCTGGTATCTTGAATTTCTTATAGAATTATATAGAATATAGTATTAGTTCATGATCATTTTTCTATTTAATAATATGACTCACCAGCTTTTTCTCTCACATCTTTCTCCTTCAAGAATATCCACAAAAATTGACCTGAAAATTAATAACTTGTTTTACAATGTGATAGAGTTATTTTGTAGATGGTATGGTCTATGAATCAATGCTACAGTGTGACTGTAGACTAGTGATAAACATGGGTCCAAAGGAGATTTTAAAACAGATTTGATTCTATATTATGAACAAGTTCAACATATGTTTTAAGCCTACATGTGTGAGCATTTAAAAACAATCTAAGGAATATTAGCAAGAGGATCTAAAAGTACACTGAATTGTCTTGAACATATCCATGCATACTTGTATAATTTGATTTTCTGAGAAAATTGGTGTATGTTTGACAAGTAAAGGGGATTTGGATAAAAATGTA
This sequence comes from Sigmodon hispidus, assembly GCA_004025045.1. Lineage (NCBI taxonomy): Eukaryota > Metazoa > Chordata > Mammalia > Rodentia > Cricetidae > Sigmodon > Sigmodon hispidus. The sequence goes on from PVIH01000906.1 coordinate 276,439, forward strand.
CAAAACATAAACTAAATCAATTTATGAAGTACTATATGTGTTGTAGTTATACCTGTGTTTGAGCTAACCTTGCTACATTTTCTAGAAATTATAATAAAATCATTTTGTGCCAAAATTTTACAGTGATTTCTTTAGACAATCAGCAGACTAGGGCTGAAGACATTGCTCAACTCATAAGAGCACTGCCTGCTTTTCTAGAGGTCCGGAGTTCAATTCTCAGCAACAACATGGCTACTCACAACTGTCTATTAGTGGGATCTGATCTTGTCTTTTGGCATAAAATTGTAATGCAGATAGAGCACTCATACACTTTAAACACATACACATGCACACATGCATACACACACACACACACACACACACACACACACACACACACACACACACACACACACACCAGAAAATACTGACAGGAGACAGAGTGACTTCAATATAAAATAATTTCAGTGCCACTCACAGGTAAGTGGGACCAATCACCCTTTATTTTCCTGTTTAAGAGTAAAACCTTTTGGTAGAATTGCCATTTTTACTATGTTGGTCCTACCTACCCAGGAACAGAGGAGATCTTTCCATTTTCTGATAAGCTCTTCAATTTCTTTCTTCAGTATTTAAAGATTTTGTCAAATATATCTGTTACTTCTTGGGTTAAATAGTTGCTCCAAGGTATTTAATGCTATCTGCAGCTATTATAAAGAGTGATGTTTCCCTTATTTCTTTTTCAGCCCTTTTATTTTTAGTGTACAGGAGGGCTACTGATTTCTTTGACTTAATTTTGTATTCTGCTACATTGCTGAAGGAGTTTATCAACTGTAGAAGTTCCCTGGTAGAATTTTGTGGATCACTTATGTATACAATCATATTATCTGCAAATATAGTTTCACTTCTTCTTTTCCAATTTGTATCCCCTTAATCTCCTTTTGTTCTCTTATTGCTTTAGCTAAAACTTGGAGAACTATATTGAACAAATAAGGGGAGAGAGTACATCCTTGTCTAGTTCCTGATTTTAGTGGGATTGCTTTGAGTATTTCTCCATTTAAATTAGTTTTGGCTATTGGCTTCTTGTAAGTCACCTTTATTATATTTAGGTATTTTTCCTGTATTACTGATCTCCCCACGACTTTTATCATAAAGGAGTGTTGGATTTTATCAAAGGATTTTCAACACCTAATAGGATAGGAAAGTGGATCTCCCTGGAGTGGATGCTGAACTAAGCCACCTTGGGACCTTGGGACCTCCTGCACTTGGTGGGGAGGAGATAAGTTATGGGGAGAAGAAAGAGTGAATGTGAGGGGCAGGAGGGGAAAGGGAGTTTCAACAAGGGGATATGTGGATAAAAAATGAGACTTTATCCATGATAGAAAAACAAAGAAAAAAGACTTATTTCCATAGCCTTCAGGATAAAGCTGTATATTATATTGAGTAGTAATTAATAATTGAGAACTTTTGTACGATTCCATTGAAAATTGTCTTCTGCTTTCACGAAAGACAAATGTAAAGCAAATAAATAAATGAAAGAATATTCTATAGAAATAAAAGAGTAAAACCTGCATCAAAGTGTCTCTGTGAAGCTCATCATACACCTTTGTGAAAACTTAACTTCTCCAAGTCCATGCTCCCTTGGCCCTCATTCAGTCATTTATTCAATAATGCATTTATTAGTAATTATTTTGTTGAAGACATCTTGTATATAATCATGCATAGTTTATATACAAAGGATTTACTCTAAGTGCTGAGATACATTACATAAAAAAACCCATAAATTTCTTGCTATTATAAAACTTTATATTCTTGTATACTTCCTCTTTTAGGGCTATGTCTTTTTATGATTTGGTAATGTGTGTAACTGATACAACGTGAGCAGTTTTTCTCTTCCATATCAATTTGAGTCAAAATAAATCTTAAAATCTCTTTGAGTTGCCTTATTTTCTCAGTGTCAAACACAATAATTCAAAAACTAAGTAGAAGTATGCATATGATTCCTGATGACCACCAATGATCAGTAACAAATCACAACGTCATCTATTTGTAATGATACATTCTCTATAGTCTTTTTCTCAATATGTTTAGTTTTGTACAACAAACCTTTCAAAAGATATCAAAGCAACAGGAAATAAATAAAGATACAGAAAGAGATTAATAAACAGATTTTCTAGAGTAGATTTATGAAAGTATTAAATATTAAATGATAATCTCTATAGTTTTGTGATTTAAACAGCAATAAGTTAAAATCTAATATTGACTAAATGCTTGCATTACACTTCAGAGTTTAATTTGCTTTGCAATGTTTTGGGGAAAGGGAACAAAAATATGTTTTCCTAGGATAGTAAACACAATTGGAAGTGACATTTTCAAAGCTTTCAAAGTTGAAATTAAGTGAACATGGTTAAGAAGTCAAACCTAGAAGCCATCTGCTGTCATCGAGGATATATATCTATAACAGGTTCATTTGAGTATAAATTTGATTTGATTACCCACTCAACACACAGCATTATGATATTTGTTTATATTCTCTTTTGGTTTCTATGTAAAATTCATACATACATATATGCAGACTAATAAATTAGTGTATGGTTAAAAAGAGTAAAGCATTCATGCACATCAATGTGTGTAATTACTATTAAATATAGAATTAGGTAAATATTGTATAGTCAGTTTTGTGTTTAATTCTTCATAAGTTATACTCTATTTCTTCCAAACTTCTATGTAGGAATTGCTTTTATTTTTTTATTTATATGTGAAGCTGAGAAACACAAGTCAAAAAGTTGTGTACATGTCGAAGTATAGAGTGATCTCCTGTGTTTTATTTTCAACATCCATGCACGTGTTTGCTTTGTGTAGTGACATCAGAATTAACAATTTCAATGAATGCATGACAATTCTAGTGAGAAAATGAATGTATCATAAAGTCATTCCTTCTCATGGTTGCAGCAATTTGGATCATTTTCTTGTTGACAAGACTAAGAAATCACTGAATGATCTATGACTTTTTAATTTTAGCTGTAGGCACATTTCTTCTTTTGAAATAGGTTGAAAGATTTCCTTTGGAGAAGACTCAAAATAAAAGCATCACTCATCCATAGATACAGATATAGATCACTCATCTATATTTGAAACTAAAAATATTTTCCAAACTTTAAACTAATCATCATAGCCTTATATGATTAATAATGTATCTCTTAATAATAGATAATAAAATACATTTTTTAATTTTGTATAATTGAATAAAATTAAGTATTGCTATTAAGTATTAGGAAGGTTTGTCTAAAAATCTTACAAAATAGTTATTTTTAAGAAGTAATTAAAAATACTAATGTTATAGAGGATATTTTCCTATTTACTTTTACTTTATTTAATGATCATTTCATACATGTATGTTATGTTCCTTGGTTATACTCTACATCTACCCAGTCTCCAGCTCTTCTCAGACCCCTACTGTACCCCCCTCCTAACTTTATATTCTCTTTGTACAGCCCACTAAATCCAATTAGTATTGCCTGATATGCCTGGGTTGTAAGACCATCTACTGTATTACCCATATTCTAACAGGAACCACATTCTTGAAGTAAACTGATTTTCCTTTTCTCAGAGCTTGCAATTGCCAAAACCCCATAGCTATAGGTGGCTTTTGTGAGCCCCTTTCTTATCCATGGTGAAATGTTGACTGGCACAGGCAACCACAGCTGACATACCAAGAGTTTAATGGTGCTGTCACTGTGTTGTCTAGGAAATACTATTTCTCAGCAGTTCTCTACAACTTCTGGCTCTTACAATATTTTTGCATCTTCTTTCCCAAATATTGAGTGTTAATGAAAACATCTGTTTCCTGCCTTCTCTCCATAAATCTCAGGAATTATTATTTTGTTTTATTGACCATGACCCATCTTACTATTGTTTCCGTGTATCAATATCTAATAATTTTGAAGACAATCCATGTATTCATACCTTTAACTTTACCAGTTTATTTCCTATGTTTTACAATATATTTCTTATAAATGAGAGATATAGTAATACAAACTTTTAGTAAATATCTTTACTGGTATAATACCTAGAGCTTAAGAACAATGTAAAGAATGAGAAATGATTGTCAGAAATTAGATCTTCCAGCAACTATGATAAAAATTAATTTGTACTTGTATAAAAAAATAGGTAAATGTTTAGGGATAATCTAGGTTATACAAACTAATGATAATAATTTACATTAAAATTTTACATTAAAACTCAGAACATTATGTTTTCAAACCTCTCCATTGAGTAATAGATTATTATACTCAATGATATAGATATAATATTTGAAAAAATATTGATACTCTTCTCTAGTGCATCTTCACTATTAGCTTTCTCTAGAAAACACTAAAAATCTAATTTATTTCCTTGAGTACCCACACATATTTCCATAAACAGAGAATCAATTGTTATTAGTCTCTGTTCATAAAATCTGAGAATTATGATTCCAGCCAGGTTTTTATTCTAAAATGTATAAAAGCTTTGTAATTCTGATTAATTTGCTCTTGAAGTATATAAAAGATATACTAAGGAATTTCTTTCTTTGCCTTTAAAAAACTACCACCTCCCTTGGTCCATTTGTACAGCTAACAGAAAATATTATAGAGTCAATATACTATATGAAGAGAAATTTGTTTTCTCTCCATTCTGGATGATAAATCCCAGAAGAAGACATGAGAATTATTATTAATTTATTTACTTTTTTTGACAATATATGACATATTACTCTAGTACTGATTGTCTAACAAGGTCCTCTTTTTATACTTTCAATATGCTCTTTGGTTTATTTTTTGTTTGTTTGTTTGTTATTCTTATTTCTTCTTCCTTCACAAAGAAGGAATTCTTATCTAAAATGTCAGAAATTGGAAGGGCAAGTGACCTGATGCTGTATGACATCTCATTTTTCAAATATCTTGACGCTATTTATAAAGGATATGTTGTTGGGAACTAACCCCCTCTAAATGACTGCACCAATACGCTGGCAACATTCAAATTTTGCTGGAACACTTTCAAGCCACAATGTCAGTCATCCCTAGAAATGATTCATTTTTTTGGTATACAATGTTATGTATGATTATTTCTAGGGGAAATCTGTTACATGCATGTAGCACCTAAGTATTTACAGAAAATTATTTTTTACATATTTAATTTATATAAAAATTGAATGAAATAAAAAATTAGATTTTGTGGACCATATTACATCTTGCACAGCATTGTCTTATTTTTATTCAGAAATAATAAATATAAGGATTATTGTTTCCTCTATGAATGGAATAACAGAGAGTATGGTATAGATACAATTGACACTTTCTGAAATTTTACATAAACTGCTTCAGTATTATATAAAATTTTAAATGACATATCTTTACCACCTAGTGTTATAGGTGTACATTTTCATTTCAAAGAGCTGTATAGTACCATGCAGAAAATACTGGAACAAAGTAAGTCCAAATTCTATTAAGTCAAGTTGCAAAGATGCAAAGATATTTTTATTATTATTCTACAATGTTAATAACAACTATTTATATAAGGTTTACCTTGTATATTATAAATAATCTATAAAATTTATAACATATAAGCATATGTACCTAGAGATTATATAGAGATTCTATATTATTTTATATAAAGTTCTGAGTAAAAATGAGTTTTGTTCTCTATGAGCCATCATTGTGGTAGATCTTTATTTTTTAGGTTT
>PVIH01000907.1:0-10616 GCA_004025045.1 Sigmodon hispidus
CCCTATCAAAAAATGGGGTTCAGATCTAAAAAGGGAATTCTCAGCAGAGGAACTACGAATGGCTGAAAGGCACCTGAAAAAGTGCTCTTCATCTTTAGCCATCAGAGAAATGCAAATCAAAACATCTTTGAGATACCACCTAACACCTGTTAGATTGGCTAAGATAAAAGGTACAGATGACAGCTTTTGCTGGAGAGGACGCGGAGCAAGGGGAACACTCCTCCATTGTTGGTGGGAGTGTAAGCTTGTTCAGCCACTTTGGAATACAATATGGAGGTTTCTCAGAAAATTCTCCTTCTTTGTTGTGTCTTTGAGTGGCTTTGGTATTAGGGTAATTGTGGCCTCATAAAAGGAATTTGGCAATATTCCTTCAGTTTCTATTGTGTGAAATAGTTTGAGGAGTAATGAATGGAAATAATTCTCATTTGAATGTCTGGTAGAATTTTGTACTGAAACCATACGGATCTTGGCGTTTTTTACTTGGGACACTTTTAATGACACTTTGAATTTCCTTAAAGTTATAGGTCTGTTTAGGTAATTAATCTGGTCTTCATTTAGTTTTGGTAAATGTTGCCTGTCCAAAAAGCTGTCCATTTCTTTTAGGTTTTCCATTTTTGTGGAATATAGATTTTTCAAAGTATGATCTGATAGTTCTCTGAATTTCCTTGGATTTTGTTATGTCCTGCTTCTCGTTTCTGATTTTGTTCATTTGGATACTCTCTCTCTGCTTTATGGTTAGTTTCGTTGACTTCCTCTCTGTCTCTCTCTTTTTTTTTTTTTTTTTTTTGTAGGTAGCCATATTGTTGGTATTTATCTAATGTTATATAGAAGACATTATCTGATAGCAGACATCCTTATCTTCTGGTTCTTACAATCTTTTTTTTTTTAATTTTGTATATCCTTATTTAAGGTCCCTTACCCATCCCACCACCTCAGGTCATTCTTTCTTCTCCACAAATCCCCATCCCATCCCTGGGCACGCTGCAGGCAGTTCCATGGTCCTACTGCCCCAATATTGCTTAGTTCAGTCTCCATTCCTGGCAGATGCAGTTTTCTCCCCACTCCCTCAAGAGTGAGTCGGGTGTTCCTCTAGGGGGAGTGGGATCCAAGGTGTCAGTCCAGGGTGTTTCTGATCCCAAGTTTTCAGTGGTTGTGGTTTGCAGCTTGGGCATGCTTGGCTATTTTTCTTGTTTGTTTGTTTGTTTGTTTGTTTAGAGTCCACTAATGAGTGAATACATCCCCTGCTTATCTTTCTGAGTTTGTGATACCTCACTCAGTAGACTATTCTCCAAATCCATCCATTTGCCTGCAAATTTTAGGATATCATTTTTTCTTACTGCTGAGTAGTACTCCATTGTGTAGATGTACCACAATTTGTTAATCCATTCTTCAGTTGAGGGACATCTAGGTTGTTTCCAAGTTCTTGTTATTACAAGTAATGCTGCTATGAACATAGTTGAGCACAAAAAATCAACTCTTTGATTCATTGATTCTTTGTATTTTTCTTTTTGTTTCAATTGTATTGATTTCAGCTCTAAGTTTGATTATTTCCTGCCCTGTATTCCTTCTAGGTGACTTTGCTTCTAATTGTTCTAAGGCTTTCAGCTGAGCTGTTAGTTCTCTAGTGTGGGATTTCTCTAGGTTTTTTAATATAGGCATCTAGTGGTATGTATTTTTCTCTTAAGACTTCTTTTATTGTGTCCTTCAAGTTTGGGTATGTTGTAGATTCATTTTCATTAAATTCTAGTAATATTTTTAGTTTTTTCTTAATTTCCTCCTTGATCAAGAGGTGGTTCAGGTGAGTGTTGTTAATTTTCCATGAATTGGTAGGCTTTCTGTGATTTTTGATGTTGTTGAACTCTAACTTTAGGCCCTGGTAGTCCAATATGATACAATGGATGATTTCAAATTTTTTGTATCTATTGATATTTGCTTTATGACCAATATGTGGTCAATTTTAGAAAAAGTTCTATGAAGAGCTGAGAAATATGTATATTCCTTTGCATTTGTGTGGAAGCTTCTGTAAATATCTATTAAATCCATTTGCCTCATAACCTCTGTTAGACTCCTTATTTCTCTGTTGAGTCTCTCTCTGGTTGACCTATCCCAGGGTGAAAGTGGAGTATTGAAGTCTCCCACTATTAGAGTGTCAGAATTGATGTGGCATTCAAGCTTTAGCAGTGTTGCTTTTACATGTGTAAGTGCTCTTATATTATGGGCATAAATATTCAGGATTGAAATCTCCTCTTGACCAGTTTTTTCCTGTGATGAATAAGTAATGACCAATTGGTCCCTTTTAATTGCTTTTAGCGTATAGTCTACTTAGTTAGATATTAGAATGGCAACCCCAGCTTGTTTCTTAGGACCCTTTGATTGGAAAATCTTTTCCCAACCCTTTACTTTGAGCCTGTGTCTGTCTTTGTGGTTGAGGTGTGTCTCTTGTATGCAGTAGAAGGATGGCTTCTGTTTTTGTATCTATCTTGTTAGTGTATGTCTTTATACAGGTGAGTTGAGTCCATTGATATTAAGGGATGTTAGTGACCACTGTTTGATATTTCCTGATATTTTTGGTGGTAGCTAGTATGTATTTCCTTTCTCTGGGCTATTCTTTTCTGGGATTATTGATTGTTCATGGTTTCATGGGTGTACCAGGGACCCTTAGTTTGGAGTTTTCCCTCTAATGCTTTCTAGAGGGCCAGATTGGTAGATAGGTAGTGTTTCTGTCTGACTTTGTCATAAAATATCTTGCTTACTCCATCTATGGTGATAGATAATTTTGCTGGGTATAGCAAATTAGTTTGGCAGCCATGCTCTTTTAATGTCTGTATAACTTCTGACCAAGCCCTTCCTGCTTTCATTGTTTCCATTGAATGGTCAGGTGTTATTCTGATGGGTCTGCCTTGATATGTAAGTTGGTCCTTTTCTTTCGCAGCTCTTAAATTTTTTCTTTGTTCTGTATGTTTTGTGGCTTGATTATTATCTGGTGAGCTTACTTTTTTAGGGGGGGTTATATTTATTTGGTGTTCTGTAAGCTTCTTGTATCTTTATATGCATTTCCTTTTAAAAGTTAGGAATGTTTTCTTCTATGATTTTATGGAATACATTATCTGTGCATTTGAGCTAGTATTCTTCTTCTTCTATTCCTAATTTTCTCAAGTTAAATCTTTTCATGGTGTCCCAGATTTCCTGAACATTTTGTGTTATGCTTTTTTGGTTTTAGTATTTTCTTTGACTGATGTATCTATTTCTGTTACTGAGCCTTCTACTTCAGAGATTCTCTCTTTCTTCTTTTGGATTCTGTTGGTTATGCTTGTATCTGTAGTTCCAGCTCTTTTCTTCAGATTTTCTATTTCCATCTTTGCCTCATTTTGTATCTTTTTTTAATGCTTCTATATCAGTTTTTAGTTCTGGAATGTTTCTTTCAGTTTTTGGTTTACCTTTTCTTGGTTTTCTTTCAAGAATTTGTTCATCTCTCCCCATTTTTTGTTTTTATTTTATTCTATTTCTTTAAGGGAATTTTATATCTTCTTTGAAGGTTTCAATAATCTTCATAAAGTTGTTTTTGTTGTTGTTTCCTTCTGTTTCCTCCTCATTGCTCTGTTCAGGTCTTGTAGTTGTTCAGAGAAGGACTGAGGCCTTGAAATTCAGAACCCTGTCCAGAGCAGAGTTAGAGATTGAGTAGACCCCTTGCTCAGAGGAGACAGGAGACACACAATCCCTCTTGCCACAACTGACTAGGAGCGGCCTAATCATGAACCACTGAAGCCATGGGCAGAAGCCTGTGCAAAAATATATATAATAATATAAAAAAACAAAGTAACTCCAGAAGAAACTGGTGGTTCTAAAAAAAAAAAAAAAAGGAAACCAAACTGGTACAGGAGAACATACTCAAAAACGATTCCATGAACACAGTATTTCTACATGATCAGACAGTGAAATTTCTAGTGATGTGGGCACATATCAGTCCAGGGAGATAAAAGAGAATGCAAATATTCTCAACACAGCATCTTGATAGCTTTTGGCTTTCTTAATGGTCTCCATTTGTCTCAAAAGATGTTCTCGTGATTAGGGTGAGGACTATCCTAAACTGTGAGCATAATGACAAATATTTAGAAGATAATTAGGGATTATCTGATTTAGTTAAGTGGTGGTTGTGTGTTCTGCTCCTAATCTCAGCGACTTGACTGTTTAAATATGAGCTACAGAAGATGGCAGTTGACATGTCCCTGTGGACATGGCAAGCCCACAAAGCCTCAACTCTCTGTAAAGATCTACAAGGTTAAATGATGAATATAGGGGCATCACCTAGGAAATATGAAAGCCAAAATATTGGTATTGTCTTTGTCTCTGATATTGTCATTAATTTGTGACTTTTACTTCTCTCTATAATACACAATGTTTCAAAGTGATCCTTCAGTCCCTTATTCTATCCTTCCTTTCTTCTTTTGCCTGTCTGCCATTGCCCCTTGCTAGTGAGTACATGTTCTCTGTAACTGCTACTGCTGCTATCATTCTCTGACAAAGAAATCCAGCTTCTTTGTCTTTCAAATATGAACTAAAGGAACCCTCCCGGTTTTCAGTGCTATAGTCGCCCTCTTGACACTTTTAGTTTCATGAACTGAGAAGATGTCAATATCTTGGTCAGAATCATGAACATGCAAACAACCATTTTAAGTTTATCTTAAGCAAGGTATTTGAATTTACTTTTACATTTTATATACTAGATATTGCTGGAGGAATACTAGTTTATTGTCATTTTAACATGCTTATTTGGAATTTTTTAATGTTTACTTTTAATTATGTATGTGTGTGTGTGTGCATGTGCGTGTGTGTGTGTGTGTGTGTGTGTGTGTGTGTGTGTGTGAGAGAGAGAGAGAGAGAGAGAGAGAGAGAGAGAGAGAGAGAGAGAGACAGCATGTATGTGCATGTGTTGTGCTTGTGTGTGCATATGCCTATAGATCCCAGAGCAGGATGTTCTATATCCTGGAACTAGATTATAGACAGTTGTGGGCTATCAGACATAGGTGCTGGTAACTTAATTTTGGTCTTATGGAAAAATAGTATTTGTTTTTACCACGGAGTAATCTCCTCAGCCTCCTGAAAAAATTTATACACATAAAAATACACTAACCATCTTCACAGTAAATATTAGTACTATCAGAAATCTTGTTTTCATCTGAGGCTTCATCCAGACTCTAGAACAAAGAGCTCCTCTCTCCCAATGTCTTCAGGATTTTCATGTCTTTCTTTTCTTTAAAAAATATTTATTTACAGTGTACAGAAGAAAGTAGCAGTTCTCATCATAGATAGTTGTTTCGATGTTGTTTCTGGGAATTGAACTCAGGACCTCTGGAAGAGCAGTTAGCACTTTTAACCTCTGAGACATCTCTCCACCCCCTTTCAAACCTTTCTCAAATTAGGTGCCTGGTTGGTTGTGAGGGTTGAATTATGGATTTCAATACTATATTTCCCATGACATTTATCTAAATGAATCTGATTTGAATACTCAATAGTTTTTTTTCTCAGTAAATTTAAGAATTAAGCTTTCAGGTATGTGCCGATTATGAGTACAGTGTTGCTTGATATAGGGGACCTGAAAGATCATATCTTATTCAGTCAGTACACATAAATACAATATAACCATAAACAGAAGGACATGACAATTAGAAGGTTGGATCATTTTTTATTTTACTGGGGCATTTGCAAAAAGGGGGTGCCTATTTCATCTATTTTTCACCAGATAAATGATAAAATATTTATCTAGACTCACAATTAATCCTTAAAAGCAGACGGAGCTTTTAATTATTCAGTTGCTTCTCTCTGTGGTCTTGTTTGTTCCATCCCCATGGCTAGCTGAGACTGCTTTCTATAAAAGATGGAGACTACTTCTACCAGAGCACACCAGCTCAGCATCCTATAATTACAAATCATGGCAAATATTAGCTCACTCTAAGTGCTTAGTTTCATTCCCACCGTACTTCTGAAACAGAAGGGTAGGTCATTCTTCTCCCTGCATGTTCACTTGAAATCTGTTTTCCTTTGTATGTTCATCAGATACTTTCTTGTTTTGATTTCTAATTAACTCTGACATTGCTTGAATTACAAAATACACAATAGCTTTGAGGACTGAGATATACGCTGACATGTGAACAGTCTCTCACTACACAAGAAGCACACAGAATGACAAAAGCTCAGACTCTGTCATCACCTGTTTGGAGAACCAATGACTGACTCCCTGTTGGGCTCTAGTTTCCTTGTCTCAAAATGTTGAAATCTTCAAGAAGCTTTCAATTTCAAAAACTAAACTATTGGATCCTTAATACCTTTGTTTTATTCATTCAGTCATAAAATTTTGAAAATCATTGCTATCAATTTGAAAAGTAATAGAGGCAATAACTTTACACAAAAATCTTCTCATTTGTATATAATATAAACAAGACTCAGTACAAGGCTGCCACATTCCTGTTGACTTAGTAATTTTTCAAATCTGCTGTTTGTTTCTAATGTAAATAAATTCTTGTCTATATCATGAGTGTTCATGTAACCTCATGGATTACATTTATTTTATTTGAGTTGACAATCTATGTATTTTGCTGGCACAAACCATGGGGAAAGATCACATAGCATAGTTTAATTCTTCATGTATACAAACTTTACTCAAGAGTGATGATTACAGAATAGGGTCTTGGCAGGAAATATAAGAAATGATTTTAAATGTGGACCTTAGATTTGAGTTTAAAATCTACTGTGAACAAAGCCATTAAAAATCTTGTCTTTCCCCTTCCAATTTTTTAAAAATTTCTATAGTTAGCTTACTTCTTTACCCTATTTTATTTTTTCATTCATTTATTCCTCTCCCCTCTTCTCACATAGATCCTAAATTCTATGTGATAACCCATGGTCATGTTGCAGGAACACCTAAATATGAATCCTTCTTGGTTACCGGGATTATTAGAACTATGTGCAACTCAACTTCAATGTCAACATGCATTTATAAACTGAAAGTGTTCAGTCTAACTTTCTTACTTATATTAATCCATTACATGAACTAATATTCCTGATATTTTACTCCCTTTTGAATATAGAATATGAAATAAAATTTTTAATTTGCAATAAGTAACTTCAAATATGCCTTTAGTTCTTAGTGTTATGATATTGTGAAACCTTTTCTTAGGTAAGTTATAGTATTATTTAATACTCTGGAAAAATTCACATGGCAAAAAATAAAGGCTCAGGGATGGTCATTGTACCTGTTATCTTCCTAGAAAACAACCAGCATATTTAAGCATTAATCATGGGTATATCCTATTTAAAATACCAGGTAGATTTGCATCTGCCATTACCTGAGGTGAGACAGATATTAAGTAATATTTATTATCTAAATATCACTTACAGAGAAGGGTTTTGTTCAAAGGGAGAAAATAGAGGGGGAAGCAGCATGCTGCAGAGTTTTCCAACTGCCAAATCCGCTGCCAATCCAGGAACTGCCCCAGAGCTCTGCTTCCTCCTTTGCCCTCTTCCAGTTGACCATGCCCCGCTGGGCGCTGGCACTCCAACACATAGCTTCTGATTTCTGCTACAGCCATTACCATTTCTGTGCATCATTTTAAATCTAGAAGTCATACATAGATGGAAAAAAAACTAACATTTACAATAGAAAGGAAAAGGGAAATATCTCTCCAGTCTTACACAATGATCCAGAAGTAGACACTAATTTGGTTATTTATGCCTCTACCCTATTTTCACTTATAATTCATAATCATCAATCTAAAGAATAGTATTCTTATAATATTATTTCTATAGATACTGAAAGCATGGCTTAGAGGTTAAGAATATTTCTATTTTTGCAAGGACCAACCCTTAATCCCAAGCACCTATAAGGTGGCTCAAAGGCACCTACCTGTAAGTCAAGTTCCAGAGGAACTAAGCCCTTTCCTGGCCTCTGTGAGCACTGCAGATCTGTGGTTAATATACATTCATGCAGATAAAACACTAATACCAATAAGATAACATAAAAATAAAATAAAAATTCTAGGAAGAAGAAAACTTGACTTTTGTCTTCAAGAAAAAAATATGATTCATAAGATGGAAATCGTAGCCTGAATATTTTTCTGAACAACAGGCTTGATTGGTATTTTTGGATGTAAAATCTTGCTTCTGTAATATATACGTGTGGTCAGCTTATCTGGGAGGTTACATTATCCCTAAACTGGTTTGTTTTATTAACAAAACGAGGATAATTGAGCCCCAAGATGGCTCAGTGGATAAAACGGTTTCACAAGCATAAGAATCTAAGCATGAACAGAACCAATATAAAGCTATGTACTTTAGGATAAATCTGAGATCTCTGGTCATAAGACAAGATTACAAACAGACACAGGGTCATTTCTGGCAGCGCATAGGCCAGGTATTCTGGCATATGCTATCGTGAATAATATCAGACACTATTTCAAATAAGGTGCAAAGAGAAGGAACTCTGAAGGTAGTGTTCTGTCCTCCAAATCTATACATATGTGTGTGTGTGTGTGTGTGTGTGTGTGCGCGCACGCGCATGCATGCATGTGTATGTATGTGTGTGTGTGTTGTACCTAGGTGCCCATATACACACACATGAAGATAATAGATGTTTTATGCAATTGCTCTGAAAGCTAAAGGAAAATTCTATAGAAAATGAATCACATGAATTATATTAATTGGGTTATTATTATTGGGTTATCCTAATTTCTATCTGCAATGGCTTCTGCCATTTTTGCACTTAAATTGGAATTAATGCCTTCTGCAAGAATTATTGGTGCTTGTTTTGTGCATGATGACAAATGAAGGTCATTGATCTTTTCACAAAGCCTCCCAAATTCTTGTCAGCCCTACACCCAGCACTGACCTTCTCAGCAGTCTCCACTTTGACCTTGCAAATGGTAAGAGATGGATAATTAGTTATGCCCTTAACTCATTCCAATCATCCCACCAGTCACATTAATGTGGGGTGATAAAATTTGTAATTTTTATGAGGCTTACCCTGCAGATCCAAACTATAAAACATGTGTGGAAAGATAGTGGATAGCTGGAAATGTACTACCTGAGGTTTATAAAATATGACACTAACAAGTACAGATTAATCTCACTAGCCATGCTTCAGAATCAAGGAGCACGGGTACCTTCAATAATTACAGCATATTCAGGAAGACACCTTCTTCTTTTCCCTTTAGACATCTATATTTTAAGACTTGGGTCTTATCAGTAACTGTGAATACCATCAGGATCTGTCACTCCATGTTATGTAAAACAATGTATACACAATCAACTGTTTAGTATTAATACTATATAGAATCTATTATCAAATTAAGTCAACTTTTTGATGAAATTGATTTTGTTTCTTTATCTCTCTGCGTGTCTCTGCCTGACTGTGTCTCCCCTCATCTTTCTCTTTCTCTGTCTCTTGGTCTGTCTCTTTTGCTCTCTCTCTCTCTCTCTCTCTCTCTCTCTCTCTCTCTCTCTCTGTGTGTGTGTGTGTGTGTGTGTGTGTGTGTGTGTGTGTGTGCGTGTGTGTGTGTGTGTGTGTATCTCCATGTGGGTATGTATCTCCATGTGGGTATGTATACACTACTTCATGTGCTTGAGGATTCCAGAAGAGGGCATCAGATCCTTCTAGAGCCCCAGTTACAGACTGTCATCAGCCACTTTGTATGAGCACTGTGAATAGAACTAGGTCTCTCTGGAAGTACAGTGGTCATTTAATTACTGAGTTATTTATATAGAACCCTTGGATAAGCTTTTATGAGTGTGGGCTAATACAAGGAACCAAGAAACCTAAACCCTATGGTTATATTTTCTGGAATTTTCAGTTTTCAAGTCATAAACTCTTATCTTCTAGCATGTTAAGATTTAACCCTTCTGTACACAATTGAAGCTATAGCAAAGACTAGATTGATTTGTCCTATTTTCCATCTCTGTATCATCAAGAGATTAAAACTCACCTTAGTGTTTCTTCATCTTGTGATACTTCCCTAAAGGATTTTATTTATTATGATTACATCAGCAGCTATGCTTCAGAAGGACAAAGGTACACTAAATACTGCAAGAGAGTTAGAAAACTACTTTGCAAAAGAATGTATTTACCCAAATTCTACTTCTCTGTGAGAATATATTCTCTTACTGTCCTTGATGACAGATATGTAAGTGCTGGAAATCTAGATGAACAATTAGGGTGATTTGGAGCCAAGTAACATTTTCTTGAGAACACATTTTTTCCAATCGACAGAACAAAGCAAATAAACACATAAATGCACTTGTGGTTACTCAGCTATTAATTGCCTCTGAAGATAAATTCTTGTGTTTGCACAAATAAGCTCAAGATAATTCCTAGATACAAAGGTACAACTTTTATAATCACCCAACCATGCCAGTGCTCCACCTTCTGGCAAAGAGTTGTTCTTTCCAGAAGACACACAACCTTTCCTTCGTTGCATTTGACTTTGGGCCTCCAGACCTTAGTAAATAAGGTAATGATTTACAACATATACACATTTTAAACATCTGTCTCTTTTTCTAAAGTTATATTTCATAATTCAAACCAACTCCTCCTGATAAGAATAACCACATCCACTGAACAGCTTGGA
>PVIH01000907.1:10716-281687 GCA_004025045.1 Sigmodon hispidus
CACTCTTGAGGGAGGGGGGACAAAACTGGATTTGGCCAGGAGTGAAGACTGATCCAAGCATTATTGGGTCAGTGGGACCATAGGACTGTCTGCTCCCTGCCCAGGGAGGGGATGGGGAGTTGCAGAGAAGAAAAATGACCAGATGTGGTGGGAGGGGGAAGAGACCTTGAATAAGGATATACAGGGATGGAAAAAAAATCAGAGGGAAAGCTGAACACAAAGTAAATATATGTGTAGCAATCTTATTTGCATTTCCACCCTTGATAAGCCATGCTTATGATTCTTATCCTCTGTATAGTTATTGTTAAATCTTCCGCATTTTAAATTCTTTTTACTGTTTTTTTTTGATAAATACAAAATAAAGAAGGAAAAGAAAACACACAAAAAAAAACAAAAAAAACAAAAAAATGAAGCATTTCTAAAAAATTGGATGCTCCCACATTTCAGAAAAGCTGTGGGTGACCATTCAGCTAGCTGTCACTGTCTTCTCTTACTAAGTTTTAGAAGCTGCTTGCTTGTACTTCCAGCTTACTCAGGTAGTGTATTTTCCTTCTCAGGTCTTAGCTGGGGCTGAAAACTAGATAATTAAAGTTATGCTTATCTCATATCTTAGCTAAAAGCATTTAGGTACTAGATTCATATTTTCCAAGATAGACAGCTTTGGAGTAATCTCTGTTTGTTGCCACTTATCTTATTCTGGACATTTAATATATGTTTTGTGTTGGTTGTTCTTAGTAGTTGTAGTTTGGTTTGTTTATGTTATTTGCCTTTTTCCCCTCCTGGACTTTACCTTATAACTGTTTCTATTATATATAGTTTTATATTTAGGTTCAGAACTTTCTTAGTTACACAAAAATGGGAAGCAGGCAACATCACCTTGACCTAGAGGTTTAGTCTTTGAGGCCCCAGTGTATGGGGCATGGCCAGGCCAGTTTGCCATCTCTCTTCCTGTTCGCTCTCTTGTGCTCTTGGAGGAGGGGCCAGACTGTTTCTCCTGAGTGGACCAGTCTAGCTTTCCAGGAATCACCTGACTAACTGCTTAATCTCTTGTATCAGTGAATGTTTCATATAAACCCCATAATAAATATTAACCTTTGATCAGCTGATAATGATTTTTACTAACTACAGATTTCAAGTTTCAATTCCATGATGTATAAGCCAGCTGATTTTGACCAAGATCCTTAATCTTTCTCTGTATCTCACTTGTTCTCAACTCTAGCAATGATTACATCTAAGCATTAAGCAAGGTTATGGGCTGCAGCCCGTCCCTCAAGATGACTACTATTAACTATTAATGAAGAGGACTAATATGTCTGATGTGGACATTAGAAGCCTCTATCAGGCTTCTAAGAGTTAATTATGTTGATGAACTGGACATGGGTGAACAATGGAAAAAGTCCTTGGTACAGAGAGACATCCCATGGAAGACTCAAACAAGCCTGTGATTCTATTGTGAAACTGTGGGCACTTTATTTATCCAGTCTGGGTAACTATGTTCTGTAACTGTTCATGAAGGTATTAAATGCGATAGAAATGTGAAACAAAAAAAAATAAAAAAATAAAGCATTACATGAAAAAAAAAAAAAAAAAAAGAATCAGGACTTGATCCAAAAACTCAGTATTACCTGAGAGCCTATCAGAACTTCAAAATTTCAAACTTTATTCCAGACAACTGAAGCACAATCCTCAACTTAAGAGCTCTGGGTAAAATGTAGAGATACTTGGAAATGCACATAAAGGTTGTTATACATCTTAGTCAGTAATGTTTGCCTCCCATTCATATGAACCTAGGTTTGATTTCTACATACCAAGTTAAAAAATGCAAGCATTGGTATCTTGTGTTTGCAATCCTCTGTATAGGAATGGCAGAACAAGCAGGACTGTGGTGGAATGTTCTCCTTATGCTGTAAATAAAGGACTGTTTTGGCCTATGCACAGCACTGTAAAAGTGGGTGGAGAATCAGAGGATAGACAGGGAGAAGGAGGGTGGAGTTAGTCTCCATCTGACCCCCAAAGAAGAGAGACATATAAGGAATCCAAGTGAGCCAACACGTGGCAGACATATTAATAGAAATAGGTTGATTTAAGATGAAAGAGCTAGCCAGTAATGTGCTTGAGACATAGGCCAAACAGTATGAAGTTAATGTATGTGTCTGATTCATTTCTTTGGGGGACAAAAGCTACCCGCAGCCCAGGTACGAACCTCCGGGCACAAATGGGCCCAGGGAAACTTTTACAACACTGGATTCTGGAGACATTTAGCTTAACCTACTGACTTAGATCTAGTCCATAGGCAGACCCTGTCTTTTAAAGCTTAATGGATTATACTTAAATAAAATGACACCCTGACTATGTTCTGACCTCTACATACATATGCATACATATTCATTGAAATGCTTGCACACACATGCACAGGTACACACACACACACACACACACACACAACATACCCAAGAGAGAGACAGAGAGAAATTCATACATAAAAGAAATATAGATGGCTTGGTTTCCTAATGAGAAAAGTCTCTTGTTTTGTGATGAGTTTTGGGAAGTGTTTCTCAAAGTCTAGTACCTGAACAGATATTGGAATTTCTCAGAGTGAGAAGACCTTAGTATTATGTGAGATAATGCAGATGGCAATCTTCACCATTTTACCATCTCACAATGTGTATGTTTCACACTACCATCTGTAAATTATCAACCTGTGTGTGCAATATGTGTATAAAAATATACAACTTATACTCCATTTTTTTCTAAATCAGAATGGGGAATTTCACTAATATATTTCTCAAAATGTGATGCAAGCTATTCTGATGATGCTAAAAATTGAAAATACTTGATATCGGGAGTAATCCAAATTCATCAATGCACTCATACTCACCCCTAGAGTTTATGGAAACGCTACTTATACAATTTTAATCTTCAGTGATATTGATTCATTAAACAATTTATTGAAACAAAATCTTCTCTTGTCTGTATATGAGCGAAGAACAATTTCAACTTTCTGCCAATGTTAGTGAGGCCAACTGAGAAGTTACACTTTGTTCTTGGTTGCATTGGAACAGCTGTTATGGAAGCCTATCTCACTTTATCATGCTTTACATTTAAACAAGCTAATGATCTCTCTTCTAAAGTAATTTGAGTAGGCACCACTTTAAAATATAGGAAGTCATGGTATTCAGGCATTGTATGTGCTGGATAGAAAAGTAGAGAATTATACTGTGATGGACCATTTCATAATGTGATTCCAAATCTCCAGGACTAGAAACACACTTTTGTCAGTGGCAACATTAACTAATCTAGAAGATATTTTTTAGAAAAATTCCCTACTTCTTTGAAGCTGAATCTAGAAAAGTTTCTATTTTAGTTATCCCACATACTGGATTTCCCCATCACGTGACAACCTTTGAATGTAGGAAAGTATATCTGATACAAATTCCAATTTCTCTTCTTTAAGTAAATGTCTAGATAATTCAGCCTTAAGAACTGACACTGAATACCCTCTTTATGCTGGTCACATGGCCTAGAATAATAATAACTGTATTAATTTCTCTTAATTAGTGCCTCAGAAATAGATTCTGTATCACATGTGTGATATGACCCCTGGAGAAAACACACCAAGCTTTCTTTTGTGAAAATATTAGTTTGAAATAGACTAATTTAAAATACTCTCAGAAAATTTCCCCCAAGAAAAAATAGTGAAATCATGACTCTTGGTGGGGAGAGGGTTTTAAAAAATTCTTGTGAAAGTATTAATTTTCTTCCCCTAATTTCATATGATGGTCTCAACACTTAGGATTACTGTTCTTTGACTGATCATAAAAGAACTTTTTATCTGTTGTAGATTCCAGTTCTGACACTGAGAATTTTGTGAAACTAATTTATTACATATTGAAATTTGTTATATATTCAAATGTGGTTATTAACAATTATTCCATAATTGAAAGAACAATATTCAACTTCATTTGGAATAACAGGAAAGCCAGGATTGCTGAAACAATTTTGCTCAACAAAAGAAACTCAGAAGGCATCACCATCCCCAACTTCCATGTTATACTACAGAGATACAGTAATAAAAACAGTCTTATAATGGCATAAAAAAGACTTGTGAATCAATGGAAATAAATTGAGGAACCGGGCATTAACCCAAAAACCTATGAACACCTGATCTTTGACAAAGAGGCCCAAAATATTCAAAGGAAAAAAGATAGTATCTTTAACAAATGATGTTGGAATAGCTGGATGGTAGTGTGTAGAAAAATGCAAATAGATCCAAGCCTGTCACCCTGCACAAAACTCAAATCCAAGTGGATCAAAGACATCAACATAAACCCAGACACACTGAAGTTGATAGAAAAGAAAGTGAGAAACACCCTCCAACGAATTGGCACAGGTGACCATTTCCTAAATATAACACCAGTGGCACAGACACTAAGAACAACAATCAATAAGTGGGACCTCCTGAAACTGAGAAGCTTCTGTAAAGCCAAGGACACAGTCAATAGGACAAAATGACAGCTGACAGAAGGGGAAAATGTTTTCAACAACCCTACAAGTAATAGAGGACTGATCTCTAAAATATATAGAGAACTCAAGAAACTAGAGCCCAAAACCTTGAATAACTCAATCAAAAAATGGGGTTCAGAACTAAAAAGGAAATTCTCAGCAGAAGAATCACAAATGGCTGAAAGGCATTTGAAAAAGTGCTCAACATCTTTAAGCCATCAGAGAAATCAAATCACAACAACTTTGAGATACCACCTTACACCTCTCAGACTGGCTAAGATAAAAGACCCAGATGACAGCCTATGCTGGAGAGGTTGCAGAGCAGGGGAACACTCCACTATTGTTGGTGGAAGTGTAAGCTTGTTCAGCCACTCTGGAATGTAGTATGACATTTTCTCATAAAACTGGGAATCAATCTCCCCAAAGATCCAGTAATACCACTACTGGGCATATACCCTAAAGATGCACATTTGCACTCCAAAGGCATTAGCTCAACTATGCATTATTTGTACTAGCAAGAACCTGGAAACAACCTAGATGCCTCTCAACTGAACAATGGATTAACAAACGGTGGTACATCTACACAGTGTAGTGCTACTCAGCAGTAAGAAAAAATGATATCCTAAAATTTGCAGGCAAATAGATGGATTTGGAGAATATCTTCTTGAGTGAGGTATCACAAACCCAGAAAGATAAGCAGGTTATGTACTCACTCATTAGTGGACTCTAAACAAACAAGCAAAAAGCAAAGCATGTCCAAGCTGCAAACCACAAACACTGAACAGCATGGGATCTTAAAGACCTTGGACTGACACCTTGGATCATACTCCCTCCAGAGGAACATCTGACCCAGTCTTGAGGAAAGTGGATCTGCCAGGAGTGGATGCTGAACTAAGTCACATTGGGACCTGCTGTCCTCCTACCTTTGCTGGAGAGGAGATAAAGAAATGTAGAGAAGAGAGAATTACTGGAAGGGTTGGGACGGGGAGGGAGCTTGAACAAGGATATATACAGATAAAAAATATGACTTCATTCATAGTAAAAAATTAAATGAAAAACAATTATTCTGTAGAATGTTAAAACAAATGATTCAGTTCTCCTCTTACTTTAGCTGCTCTATTCCTTAGTTGTAGCTCTCTCTCTTTATATATACATACATATATATATATATATATATATATATATATATAAAAACTACCCTTCTGTTTATGAATGGTACACATATTAATAATGCACATATAAGTTGATTAGTTTTAATGTCTGGTGTATATACAGTGTTGAATCAAACCTTGGCTTAAAAATATTACACAGAATTTTCCTATTCTGATTCTATCTTCTTTACCTGACATCTGCTCATTTTATCCCTTTATTCACATTTCAAGCAGGTTTCATTCCACAACATGCTGACTGTCTCATGAGAATTTTGTATGTGTGTAAAACTGTGCATTGCATGTAGATGTTCATGAAGTCTTAGGGAGACCAGAGGTCAGCTCATGGTTATTGTTCCTTATGTACCATCCATCTTGTTTCTTGAAAAGGCCTGGAATTCTCTAATTATGCTAGCCTGTCTAGACAGTGAGTTATAGGGCTCCTCCTCTGCCTGTCATTCTTCTCTGGGATTACAAATGGGTACCATCATACTCAGACATTTATAGGACTGTTTTACAAGGTAAGAACTTTATGGACTGAATTATTTTACAAATCTCAGATTTGTTCTTTGATATTGTTTATAGTCAAATGAAACATTATAGCCCTTTACATGCTTTTTTTCATTTAATGCTTTCAAATTATATTCTTCTACAGTTCTTATGCACAATAACGTAGAACTTTATAATAATTAAATAATTAAATTTAGCATCATTTATAGGGTTCACTTTTTAGTGTACTTAAAATTTTAAATCCTGTTTTGTCAAGCAATATATTCATTTATGTTTTGCTTAGTCCTTAAGTATATCCAACTTAGAATGAAATTTCTGATATGAAGGAACTTATACTCAAGTAAAGATATAACCCATGCAAAGAATATCAGTAGAATAGCATAGGAACAAGTTAGAACATGAATGAGAAAGAAAAACCATAAATATTAGAGTCAGTCATATGAAAATGAAACTTAGGGGAAGACATTGACAGAACAAGAAAATTTTCATTGGTGGCTTGGAAGAAACTGCTTAATAACAGTCATTATAAAATAAGCAATAAGAGTAATAAATAAATTTATGCATGTATATGTTAAAATATATATGAATATTCAGAGATTGGGACAAGCACAGTTTGTATCAAGACACAAATCAAAATTTTAAGCTTTTCAAGCCATATATGTGTGATTGTGAGTACACACAAATACATATACATATATGTTTGTATACAAATATTTTGATTTGTACTTTAGTGTGTTATCAAAATTATCAAATGATTTGAAACAGTATAAATTCATGGATAGTTTTTAGTATACATTAATGAATTCAGAAATGTATGCTTAAGAATGATCGTGTGATTGTTCATGCTAGAAATTTACATACCAAAGAAATATACCAAGACAATGGAGGAACATTTTATCTAAATCTTTGAAGGTAGAAAAAGAAAAGAATTAAACTTATTGTTAAAAAGATACTTATATGCTTTGTTTTTTGTGATTAATCTTCTCTGTATTGTATGAATACCCAAAATATGCAGAGTACCATCTGGAAAACCAGCAGAGAAAGGCTAGAGGGCAAATGTTTTATGAATCTCCATATTCCAATATTTTCTAGTCTCTAAAGTATTATAAAATACACACAGAACCAGAAAACTGTCTTTTATAACTTTCTGCCTCATATTAGCTAGTTTTGTTATGAAACTCTGACAAAGTATGTGGTTCACCAAAAAACAAAGCTCTAAGTATTTTAAGGTATTTTCTTAACATATTGTAAATACAATAGAGGATCTATTCATTTGCAACAATACAATAAGACATAGCAAAAGCCCTCATTTTGAGGCTAGGCAAGGCAATCCTAAAGGAAAAAAAAGTCTCAAGAGCAGACAAAAGAATCAGAAATACATTCATTTCCACTGTTAGGAATCCCACAAAACCACAAATTAACAGCCATAACATATATGAAGAAGACTTAGTGCAGGCCTATGCAGGAGCCTTACTCATCACTATAGTATCCTTAAATATATGTGAGCACTGCTTTGTGGATTCAGTGGGCCATGGTCTTGTGTCCTTCATCCTCTTTGACTTCTATAATCTCTTCTCCCCTTCCTCTGCAGAGCTCTCCAAGCTCAGAGAGGAGGAACCAGTTGGAAGCAACCAGTTTAGATTCTCTTTTTGCTCAATGTCTGTCTGTCTCTGGATCCACTCTCATCTTCTTCTGGAAGAAGCCTCAACTGGACAAGGAATTATCCTAAGTCTCTGGGCTATCCAGTCCCAGTTCTAAGCCATCTAGGCAGCATAGGACATAGACTCCTTCATCTGGTGTGGGCCTCACTTCAAATCAGATATTGATTGGCCATTCCCACAAGTTCTGAACCCCAACACATCTTTTTAAAAAAAAAAAACAGATCATAGGTTGCAGATTTTGTGGCTGGCTCTGTGTCTAGTTTTCTTTTTCTGTAGCCTATAAAGTACTAAAGAAGCTAGAACATAGGGCTGAAAGCTTTAAGCAGGCACCAACTCAACCTCTCCCTATTCAATGGACTGTGTGGGTGCTGTCCTCAGCAAAGGAGATCTGCTGTCAGTTTTCAGATAGCTAACCTCTGTTTGAGCATCACCTTGGGTTGTTTGGACATCTTCACAAGACTGATCCCCTTGACCACCAACTTGAACTAATACAGTTATTATACAAAACTGGAAGCTTTACCCGGCAACAAATGATGGCAGTTAAGACTGTATGCTTCCTTACTAGGCTGTCTCACTAGGGTCACCCTCCTCAATTTCAGGAAGTTTTCACTGCACTTGTTTTTCACACTGCCCCCAAAGGTTTTCTGCTTCCATATGTTTCTCCATGAACTCTTTCCTTCCATCTCTATCCCAGACCTGATCCCTCCTGCTCTGGTTCCTACCCTCCACCCCACAATCCACCCACAAAGATGCACATTCACACCCCCAAAGCATCAGCTCAACTATACTCAAGCAGCATTATTCATAACAGCAAGAACCTGAAAACAACCTAGATGTCCCTCAACTGAAGAATGGATTAACAAACTGTGGTACATCTACACAATGGAGTAGTACTCAGCAGTAAGAAAAAATGATATCCTAAAATTTTCAGGCAAATAAATGGAATTGGAGAATATCCTCCTGAGCAGGTATCACAAACCCAGAAAGAGAAGCAGGAGTTGTAGTCAGTCATTAGTGGACTTTAAATAAAAAGCAAAGCACACCCAAACTGCAAACCACAAGCACCGAACAACTTGGTATCTGAAAATTACATTTAATATAGTCTTCTGCTGTTCATTTGAACTCAACACTATTCATTCTACACAATGGCAATGTTACATATTTCTTCTTTTCTTGTTACTCTATTTTTTTTAAAAAAATAATGTCCTTTTAATAATAAATTTAAAAGTTCTATTTTATTTCTTATTACCAAGGTGATACACATGTTTCACTTAGAGCTCTCCTTTTCACCTAACCTCTCTAGATCTGTGGATTGTAGCCTGATTATCATTACTTTACAGCTAATGTCCACATATAAGTGAATACATACCATGTCTGCCTTTCTGGGTCTGAGTTAACTTGGTCAGCATCCCTTTCTAGTTGCCTTCATATTTCTTCGGTTGAGGACTCTAGGGTTTTTTTTTCTGGCTATTATATATAAAGCCTCTATAATCAATAATTGAGTTAGTTTCTTTGTGATAGAATTGAATGTTTTCTTTTGAGTATATGCTCAAGAGTGGTACATCTGGGTCTTGAGGTACATTGATTCCCAATATTCTGAGAGAAACAGTACATTTCTCTAGTGGTTATATGAGTTTATTCTCCTACTAGTGATGGAGGTGTGTTCCTCTTGCTCTACGCCCTTGCCAGCATGAGCTGTCACTTGTGTTATTGATCTTAGCCATTTTGACAAGTGTAAACTGCAATCCTACAATAGTAAGATTAGTAGTTTTGATTTGCAATTTCAGATGACTAAGGATGATTAACATTTCCTTAAGCATTTCTAAGACATTTTAGATTCTTATATTGAGAATTCTCTGTTTAAATCTATATTCCATTTTAAAAACTAAATTATTGGGTTTTTTGATATCTAGTTTCCTGAGTTCTTTATGTATTTTGGATTAGTCCTCTAGCAGATATAGAATTGGTAAAAATGTTTTCTATTCTGTAGGGTGTTGTTTTGTCTGATTCACAGACTGCTTATCTCTCTAATTTGTTCAACTTTTGACTAGCTGATACTGAAAATTCAATGTGGCTTTATGATAGGAGTTTGTTATTTTTCTATTTTATGTGATGTCAGCATTTTTCTATTTTATTTTGACTTTTAAAAATAAATTAGCCATATATTTTTATGTTGTGATAATTTCATACATATGTACAATGTATTTAGGACATATTACTACCCAGTTCCCTCCCATTACAATGTCATTTCTTCTGTCAAGGATTTTTGTTTATTTTACATTATATTGCATAGCTTTTGTTTTTCTGCTTCTTTTTCATTATTTGTACAGGTGTGTGTGTGTTGTGTGGGTTGTAACATGAGGTATTCTTTGTCATTCTTCCTACTGAGTAATTATATTTTTATAGATTTCTAGCTGAAACAAAACAAATATGTTCAAAAGATACAGCATAGTGAAGGTGAGGACATGGCTGAGAGGAACTAGTAAATGCGGAGAAGGACCCTTTTACCCTTTTAGATTTAAAGGAGCTGGAAGCAAAGAAGTTGGTGCATGTCACTGTAGGTAATGCCAACTAACCAAAGCCTTTGTCTTCACAGGAACAAGGCAAACAACTGTGTACCAGAGAACTGTGAGCAGAGATGAACAGACTGTTTACATGCTCCTTTAACTTCGTTGCTCTTTATAAATATATTTATTTATCTTTGTGAGAAACATCACGAAAATATATAACAAGTGGCTGATCAAAGCAGCCCACAGCACTGTTTTGAGGTACTGTCTGTCTACCTTGTATTTTGAGACAAGATCTCCTATAGATCTTGAGGGTTGAAGCTTGCTGAGTAGCAAGCCAGAGAGTACAGGGATACTTCCTTTTCAGTACTGAAATTACAAGAATACATCACTATATCCAACAAATTTCCACTGGTTCTGAGCCTTACACTCAGGTTCTCTTGTTGCAGTGAAAGCCCATTATGGACAGAGTCATCTTGCCACAACTTGATTATTTATTATTTTATCATTGGACTTGTTATTTCATTCACACTAAACTTATGAGTCTTCTTTTCTATATATTAACTTCCTATTAAAAATAATTTTTCTAAACCATCTGCTCTGTTTTGTATACCTCCTTTCTTAACCCAGTTAAATAGCACAACATAAATATGAATGGAATTTTCCAGAAGGTACTAGAATGACAAGGATGTACTTGATTTGTCCCATTCGACCATATCCTTGTTACTGCTTTTATTAATTTTCTTCCTTATATTTATTTCCTTTAGTAGATATTATAACTGGACTTTTTTGGTTTTGTGTTACCCCTAAGTGTCAGATGGTAATTTGATTATTAAGAGTTTTAAATAAATATTTGTCCAAATCAGATTTGTAAGTCTGAAGATCAATGTCACTCATTCATACCACTTAATAAAATATTATTTATTTTATGTATCAAAAAATCTTCTTTTACATAGTTTTATAACATATTATCAAATTCTTTGTATTAGGGGTTATATAGTTTTCACTATGTTTATTTTTAACTGATTTATGGCTTCTTGGCCTAATCATGAGGTATTTTTCTCTTTATATTTTGATTTATTATATAAATAGTGAGAATATTGTGATTTATATAATGGCTTTATAATTACAGATCAAATTAACTTAAGAATCTCTACATATTATTTCTAGGAGGGTATTTTTGAAATGCAGGCATAGCTCAGCTCTTAAAGGCTTGGCTCACAACCATAAATATGTAGGAAAATTATAATCAGTATTCAGATAATTTTATTTTTGTCATGTTATGTCATGCTTTTAATTATATTATTTTAATTACATAATGTACACTTAAAGACTGATTAATATTGATGATAGTAATTTTCCATGTTCTGGTTTAGAGTTATTTTTACAAATTATATTTTAAAATGATGTGTATTATTTGTCTGGAACAAATAAATAAAATTTATACTAGGCTTTCTATCATAAACATTCTAGTTATATTAAATTTGACTTAAAATAAAATTTGTTTTTTTAATTTGTTGATAAAACCTTCATTCAGTATTTTTTATATATTATTATACTTAATTAAAAGACATTCATATTTTGATGGATTGTTATATAAATTTTTGTCATTCTCTTTGAAAAAACTTAATTTGTTCATGACTCATAAAAGTGGCCAATTATTTCTGTTATGTTTTAGGTTCTTAAAAGTAGTAATTGATTCATAATTACAATTTCTATTTTAATTAAGAATAAATACACAAATATTCTCATTGGTTGCAGACTTAGCTTAAGCTGATATTTTATTGGATTGTTACTTTTTTCTCATAGCCAAATGATTTATAAGGCTAAATTTATATTTATCAGTTTGTGTTTTTAATGTTTAGATGTTTTAATTGGGTAAAATTTTGTTTCTTTAAAATTATGGTTATTTGTTTATTTTGTTATGTTATCTAATTGAAATATTAGTGAACTTGATTATTAAAGTGTCTAATATTTGGAAGTTTAGATTTCTTTGTTGATAATATAATTTTTAATTGGATTTGTAAATTCTTTATTAACTTATGAAAACTATGTATGTATGTAATCTTGATAGAAATATTCATTCTCTGATGTGGTGGGACGGGAAAGGGACCTTGATTAAGGATGTACAGGTATAGAAAATGTGACTTCTTCATTCATAATAAAAAAATAGCAAAGTTGATATAAAATAAAATATTTATATAAAAACAGGTAATTTTTTTCTGGATATTTCCCTCGGTTTCATTGCTGAGAATTGTCCCTCTGACATTATACAAGTCACATTTATGTTTCACTTCTTTTTTTTATTTAAAAAGATTTTTCCATATCTACCACCATACCTTCTCCCTTCCCTCTTCCCAGTCCTCCCTCAGCATTCCTCCACCCCATCCTCACATCCATTTTCCAAGGAGAGCAAGGAGTCCCAAGGTAAGTCTCAGTCTGACATATTCAGGTGATGTAGATCCGAGTATCTCATTCCAGTATTAAGGCTGGGATAGGTGTTCCTCTGTAGGAAGTGGGCTCTGAGATGTGAGTTTATGTACCAGAAATATACTCTGATCCTACTGCAACAGGCTCCACAAACTGCCCACACCATTTTACTGTCATCTAATTTTGAAGAGTTTAGTTATTTTCCCTGAAGGTTCCTCAGTGTTTATTTCAGAGGCAGTGAGCTCCCAAAAGCTCAAGTCAGCCTACTCTGTGGGTCTCCTCTTCATGATACTGATCCCTTTTCTCATCTACTCTCTTCAGCTGGACTTGCTGCTTAGCTATGGATCACTGCTTCTGCCTCTATCCATTGATGGATGAAGGTTCTATAATGACAATTAGGGTGATCATTCATTTGATTATAGGGAAAAGCTTTTTAGAGACCCTCTGTACTATTGTTTGGAGTCCTAGCCAAGGATACTTTGTGGGTACTTGAAGGTTTCCTTAGCACCAACTTTCTTTCTAACCCCACAATGGTTCCCATTCTCAAGATACCCATTTCTTTGTTCTCCCTCTCTGTTGCTCCTCCCAATCAACCAACTCCTACTCTCATGATTTGTTTCTACAAAACAGGCATTTTACATTTACATTTTGTATAGTAAATACAAAAATAAACATTACAAAATATAAGTACATGCACATACATATGTAGTTTATTTTTTAGATTTACTTTAGTTTCTTTTATCTGTATTTGTGTTTTATCTGCATGTGCACATGTATAACCTATGTTTGTTTGATAAGCTGAGGTTAGAAGATGGTGTGACACTTCTTGGAATTGGAGTAACAATTGGTTGTGTTCCCCTACATGTGTTCTAAAAATTGGACCTGCACAAGTATTCAATACCATGGAACCATCTACAGTCCTCTTTGGTTCTTTTTATTTTAAATAAATTTTAAATCAAAATGTAATGTTTATTTTCTTTTTAAAAAATTGTTAGTTCTTTTAGTAAGTTTTATAGTGTGCTCAAATCACACTTACTCCCAACTCACATGAAACCTTCCCACCTCCTTCCTCACTCAACCAACTTTGTGTGTCTTAAAACAAACAAACAAACAAACAAATCAAGACTAATTTGTGCTGCTCAAATATTCTGGAATGGATGGCCTTCTAGTGTAATGTGGTCAACTTACCGGAGACTACAGCCATGGCAAAAACTGAATCTAACATATCGTTCTAAAGTCTGGAACATGTAAGCACACATAGTTTGTTCCATTTTTCTTTGAAGTAATCCTTCCACGATAGTACTGAGATTCAAAGAAATTCAATTTCCTCATTATGAAAGGACATTTCTCTATGCCTCACACTAGTAGCGCCTCATATTCCTATGCATCCTTTCTGCTCCAAGAGCCCTATTTTCTTGGGTTTATGTCTTTGCATAATGCCCTTTGGTTATGGGCAATGTTTATAGCTTTTTGTTACCAATAGAGTACAGCCACTGTAATCTGTAATCTAATCTTGAGAGTGATTGACTCTAGACAGTCTTACCACTGGCTTGATGAAGTTAATAACAATATTGAAGTAACCACCATGGTAATAATTTCAAGGTTATTTTTGGAAACTTGTGGAGGCATCCACAGGTAGAAGGTAACCAGGAGGAAGCAGTCTCATTCTTGAAAACATCATGTCAATATATTGTGTTAACAGTCTTCATGCATGTGGAAAGAGATCAACAATGCTGCAGTGGAAGAAAGTAGGTGCCATAACCTGGACTTTCAGGCATGATCTGTTGACCACTATAGATTTGGGGATCACCTATGACATTTAGGCACTTGATTAGGGGCATTGTTGAAGGCAACATAAGCTCAGGGCACATGTTCACAGAAGCCCCTTTTGCCTGTTCTCTCTCATGCTCTTGGATAAATGATCTGACCAGCTGAGCTTTGACCACTTAGACCACTAAAGCTTTTTAAGAACCACACAATCATTTAATCTCTTGTATCAGTGAGTTTTCCCTATAAATCCCTTAATAAATATAAACTTTTTAAAATCAGTTGCTAGTGATTATTATTAATAATAATAATACAAAGCAACATTCCAGATAATAATGCAACTGAGTCTGTTTTGTGAGTCACTAAGCAGAGGCACTAGCTAAACTATGTTTGACTGTTGACCTCATTGAAATCATGAGGTAATAAATATGTTGTTCTAAGCCATAAACTTGTGGTGAGTTGTTATGGAGACATATAGATTGAATGAATTCCTATTCTGAACTGGGACTCCAAATGTTTGCTTATTTAGACTGCATATACATAGAACCATTAAATGCCTAGCCATTTGATTTGGCTTCTGAAGCTCTTTTATGACTTCATGTACATAAATTTTAAATTGTATTTTTTCGTAGTATTTTTGTAGCTATCTAGGTATCTCCATCAGACTAGACAACTATGACTAGCCAATTACGGCTATTTCATGAGTCACAGTGCCAAGTAGGAGGCTGACAGAATGTGCAGAGGAGCAAATCACATTTAACAGAAGCTCTCTCCTGCATGTCTTATCCTATCACTAAATTATACTAAATAACAAAGTATATCTTTAATTTATAAATTTTATTTAGGTTTGAAATCATGCAAACAAGTTTATCTCCAGTTCTCATTTTTAATATTTTTCTCAAGCTATTTCGGGAAAGTGCTGCTTAGAGAATCCTGCTTATAAAAAGTTCTATTTTGCCACTAGCTAATATGGAGTGTTCTCATAGAGCTGCAAATGAGCTCAATATTCATTATGCAAATGAATACAACCAGACAAAATTAAATGGGTTCAGCTTGGTGGCATCATTTCAGGGATCTAATTTAGGGGTTTCAGGCCTCTGGCTGAAGAGAGCAATGGGAGCTACATTAAGATGCACTTGATAAATAATGAAACATTTCAAAAAGAAATTACATTGGAAGGGGTATGACCTACAGAGGACTACAGGAAACACTACAGGGACAGGGTGCCAGACAGAGAAGAGAATCATATACAGCTTCTTGCTTTATTGCTACTGCCATGATCTCTTTCACTTTATTTTGTTCTGTGATCAACTCTCAGTCTCAAATGTTTAGAGATTCATCTTATGTTGTTAGCAGCATCTTGTTCTTTGATAAACTAGATTGAGTTTGTCATTTCAAAATATTAGTAGAGTCAAACAAATAAGCATATTGTCTTAATGTGTTACATAGTATACTAAATTTAAGTACTCAAATGGATAGCTAAGTAACTTAGATAACATTAGCTTTTTAGGTCTATTTTTGTTGTTGATAAAATTAAAATGATAATAATATACTGAGGTGAATGAGGTGGTCTAATTCAAACTGGTAACACCTTAGAAATTAAATAGGAAAGGGTATTAAAAACAACCTCAGTAAGATATTACCCCCTCACCCTGTGTTCTTGTGTTGCTGTTCTTGTGAAGGAACTAACATGTCACTTAAACTGAGTGATGCCAAAAAAAAAGTAATTTATTCTATGAGGACTACTAAAAACAAAATCCCAGAGGTTTTTTTTTTTAAATTAAATTCCATTTTTTTTGTTTTCACTCTGACAGTAATTTTTAAGTATACTTACTTAAGCTTGAAAAGCATATATGATTTCATATAGGAATGTGAGAAAGTCCAAAAATATCTTCTATATAATTATCAGCTGGACTTTGCAATAACTGCCATGTCTGAGCTGGACTACAGGGGCAAACTTGCATTCTCTGAACTTAGGACACTGAGTTGAGACAATTAAAAAGAGTTCAAGACCCACTTCAACATCATAGTCATAGCAAGACTGAGGACAGCTTGGGCTACGTGAAATGCTATCTCAAAAACCCTATCCAAACCAACTAAAATAAAACAAACAAACAAAAAAAAACTGCTTCTCTGGTGTGAAATACAGAGAGTTTATCTCAACGGTCAATGGTGAGCCATGAAAAGAGACTTTGTCCTCACTCTAAGTAAACCTGGAGAGATAGCTGGAACTATAAAGTTCTAGTGTCTAAAAAAAAAAAAAAAAAAAAAAAAGAAAGAAAGAAAGAAAAAGAAAATAAAAAAGGTTTCTTATTGGGGAGCAATGGTTGAACTACTCTGGAAAGTAAATAAACTAGTAAGTTTTACTGACCATGTGTATTTTGCTTAAGAAATAAGAAAATGGGTAATGGGTAAAGACCTTTTAAAAGAAATGAGACTCCCTTTACCATTAAGAAAAATATCTGCATAAAATGTATATATATATATATTATCATTAAATAATCTATTGATTAACGCTGACAGTAGTTTATTATTATTATTATTATTATTATTATTAATCATTGTAACCCGGTATAACAATTCATCTGTATTTTGGGGTGAGAATTTAACCTCAAACATTGTCAAAACACCAAGAAAAGAAAAGTAAAGTAGCCTCTCTTTTTGTTTCTGAATATCTTAGAAAACCCAGCTTTTTATACAGAATTGTAATTATTTTAATGAAGATGTCCAAACACCTATCCATTCTATCTTTGTAGAATTAGATGCTTAAGAATGCAGGTATTTTATGCAAACCTGTTGCTAATCTCAAGGAAATATGTTCAATTGAAAGGGAAAAGTCACCATCAAAAGTCAGTCATCATCAAAAATCATTTCCAAGCCTTTTTATTAAAATTTTAGTTTTCAAAAAATTGTAATTTCAAATTAATCAGAACTATGCTTAGGAGAATGGTCGAATACTTACCTCCAATACATTGGAAAACTTGTAGTGGGATTATGTTGGAATAATGTAAATATTTGTTCATCTTACTGGTTTAATAAAAAGCTGATTGGTCAAAGACAGACAGGAAGTGTGGACAGTGCTACCAGACTAAGAAAACCTTAGGAACATCTAAGAGTAGATCAGAGATATCATAGAGAAGCCAGAGAGATGCTGCAGAGATACCGAGATGGGATGGCAGCAGACATAGAGAAAAGAAGTTGAACTGTTGCTCTAAGAAAAGGTATCAAGCATCATGGTTGAACAAGATAAGAATAATGGGTTAATTTATGAGTAAGAGCAAGCTAGCAATAAATCTAGACCTGAGATCAAACTGCATAAAAATAACATAAGTATCTGTGTGATTCTTTGGGGCTGCAAGACTGCTGAACTGCCAGACTGCCAATCAAACCTCTGGTTTAGGCCCAAAAGTCCAGGCCAGAAACCTTATACAACAAAGACTCAAATTTTTATGCAGCTTACACTTCCCATTGCCATCATCATGGGCCTTGTTTCTTCTTTATTCCCTTATTGTTATAGGCATTGAGACTGTGAGATAAGCAAAGTCAACTAACAGGTCACCAAAGGTAGTCTAGGTTGTCATCCATGCACTTTTAGCATCTGTAAAATGTCTAACCAGAACCTTCTTGCTTTCATTGTTCCATTGAGTATTATTCTGATGGGTCTCCCTTTATAGTTGATTTGACCTTTTTTCTTCCCAGCTCTTAGTATTTTTTCTTTATTCTGTAGGTTTAGAGGTTTGATTATTGTATGGCAAACAGACATTTTTTGTGGGTCTACTGTATTTGGTGTTCTGTAGGCTTCCTGTAATTTTATAGGCATTTCCTTCTTTAGGTTGAGGAAGTTTTCTTCTATGATCTTGCTGAATATATTTTCTGTGCCTTTGAGCTGGTATTCTTTTTCTTCTATTCCAATTATTCTCAGGTTTGGTCTTTGCATGGTGACCCCAAATTTCCTGGACATTACATCTTATGACTTTTTTGATTTTATTGTTTTCTTTAACTGGTATATCTATTACCACTATTGAGTCTTCCACCCCAGAGATTCCCTCTTCCATCTCTTGGATTCTGTTGGTTATGCTTGAATCTGTTGTTCTGAGTTGTTTATTCAGGTTTTCTATTGCTAGTTTTGTCTTTGTGCCTTTTTTGTTGCTTCTATTTCGGTTTTTATTTCTTGGCAAATTTCTTTCACCTGTTTGTTTTCTTTTTTTGTTTTTATTTTCTTTCAGGGCTTTGTTCATGTCTTCTAATTTTCTGTTTGTATTTTCTTCTATTTCTTTAAGGAAATTTTATATCCTCTTTAAAGACTTCTATTAGTTTTATAAAGCTGTTTTTAAGGTCATTTTTTTCTGTTCCCTTCTTGTTGATATGTTCAGGTCTTGAAGCTATAGAGCTACTTGCTTCTTCTAGTCATGTCTTATTGACCTTTGTATTGTTGTATGTATTCTTGCACTGCCATCTTCCCATCGTTTCCCCAATTCTCTCTTGGTTAGTCATTGATCAGCTACTAATGAGTTGTCATTCTGAGGGCTCTTAAGGCTCTTAATTTGCTATGTGCTCAGAGGATCAGCTATTCTTGTTAGGTTACAGTGTTAAAAGAAATATTGTAAAGGATACAACAGGCTTGAAGAAAGTTATAGAGCAAATGCTTTCTCTTTTGGAATAAACAAAAACTAATACAGGTGATCTTGTGACATGTAGCTGCAAAGACAGAATTAGTTTAGTGTCAGAAAAAGAAAAAATAATAGCTTGGATGTTTGAAGAAAGAGCCAGTGGAAGATGTTTAAGTAAAAATTAAAAGACCAGGTGTTGATAAATGTCTCCTATTAAGGATTCATTAGATGGAAGCTTTCTATGAATGTAAATAAAAATGTATTCAATGTTTTATAAGGACTTCAATAAAGTTGCAGTCTTAATAATGTAAAAAACAAAAAACAAAAACAAAAAAAACAACCAACCTTGTACTGGAATAGAAACAGACTTGTAAATGAATGGAATTGAACTGCAGACCCTGACATTAACCCATACAACTATGAACATCTGATTTTTGAGAAAGAGGCCAAAAATATTCAATGGAAAATGGTAGTATCTTCAAAAATGATGTTGGTATAACTGGGTAGTAGTGTGTAGAAAAACACATTGATCCAAACCTATCAGCCTGCACAAAATTCAAATCCAAGTGGATCAAAGATCTCAACATAAACCCAGCTACACTAAATTTGATAAAAATTAAAGTGGAAAATACCCTCCAATGCATTAGCACAGATGGCCATTTCCTAAATATAACACTACTAGCACAGACACTAAGAACAATGATCAATAAGTGGAACCTCCTGAAACTGAGAATCTTCTGTAAGGCCAAGGACACAGTCATTAATACAAAAGACAGCCAACAGAATGGGAAAAAAATTTACACCAACTCTACAAGTGACAGAGGGTGGATCTCTAGAATATATAGAGAACTCCAGAGCCCAAAACCCTAAATAACTCAATTAAAAAATGAGGTTCAGAACTAGAAAGGGAATTCTCAGCAGAAGAATTAAAAATGGCTGTAAGGCACTTAAAAAGTCCTCAGCATCTTTAGCCAACAGAGAAATGAAAATCAAAACATCTTTGAGATACCACGTTATACCTGTCAGAATGACTAAGATTAAAGACACAGATGACAGCCTATGCTTGAGGGGAAGCAGAGCAAGGGGAATACTTCTTCATTGTTGGTGGGAGTGTAAACTTTTTCAGTCACTCTGGAATGAAGTATGGTGGTTTCTCAGAAAACTGGGAATCAATCTCCCCAAGCATCCAGCAATACCACTACTAGGCATATACCCTAAAGATACACATTCACACCCCAAAAGCATTAAGTCTACTATGTTCATAGCAGCATTATTTGTAATAGCAAGAACCTGGAAACAACATAGATGCCCCTGAACTGAAGAATGGATTAACAAACTCTCCTACATCTACACAACAAAGTACTACTTGGCAGTAAGAAAAATGATATCCTAAAATCTGTAGGCTAATGGCTGGATTTGGAGAATATTCTCTTGAGTGAGGTATCACAATCCCAGAAAGATAAGCAGGGGATGTACTCACTCATTAGTGGACTCCAAACAACAACAACGAAAAAGATGTCATTGTATGAAAGAGCTTAAGGCTAAATCATGCTTAACTTATACAGTTCTTCACTTCTGCATTGAAGGACTCTGGAGGGTTGTGGGTGAGGAAGGACTCATTTTCTTTAAAAGGCTGGCCACAGAGAGTTTAATTATGCTCCAATAAGTAAAAATGAGCATCGTGAATGGACTTTTTTTTTTTTAAGTGGGGAGGTCATAAGAGTGGGTATGAAACTAAGAACACTGGTAAATGAGCTTGATGGATTGCACAATGCAAAATTACCAAATAATATATAAAAATACTAAAAAAGAGTTCTTTCAAGGGTTTTACATAAGAATTTAGGACAATAGTTTTTTTTTGTTTTTTTTTAAGATAAAACCAAAAATCAGGGTCTTATAAAGCAGGGTAGATTCTAATGAGCCATAAAGCACTAGGAGGAATATCTTCTTTATCAGGGAAAAGGAACAAACAAAATTCACAGACAAGGGCTGCTGATCTAAAAGGATAAATGAGATAATTTGCATTCCACAATTCCACATTCCACATTGATGGCTAAATGTCTATCAAAATGCATTTTTAAATGTGGATGTGGAGGAGTAAAGCTCATTTCAGATATTGATTATCAACATATAAGTAAGTGATCAGGCTTCTTTTTTTCATGTCATGTGTACTATTTTATTATAACCTCTGTGAAGACTAACCCATTAAATTCATATAGCTGACCACTGATAATAAAGTATAATTATGTATGACTTTTTTCTAATTTTTTTGTCTTTGTTTCCTTCAACTATTCTTTCCTGTTCTTCTCTTTTTTTTCTTTATTTATTTCGTATTTATCAAAAAAACAGTAAAATGAATTTAAAATACTGAAAAGTTAACAATAACTATAAAGAGGGTAAGAATCATAAGCATGGCTTATCAAGGGTGATAATGCAAATAAGGTTGCTACACATATATTTACTTAGTGTTCAGCTTTCCCTCTGAATTTTTTTTTTCCATCCCTGTATATCCTTATTCAAGGTCCCTTCCCCCTCCCACCACATCAGGTCATTTTTCTTCTCTGAAAATCCCCATCCCCTCCCTGGGCAGGGAACAGACAGTCCTATGGTCCCACTGACCCAACAATGTTTGGATCAGTCTCCACTCCTGGCCAAATCCAGTTTTGTCTATCCTCCCACAAGAGTGAGTCAGGTGTTCCTATAGTTGGAGTGGGGTCCGAAGGGTCAGTCCAGGGTGTTACTGATCCCAAGCTGTTCAGTGGTTGTGGTTTGCAGATTGGGCATGCTTGGCTTTTTTGTTTGATTGTTTGTTTAGAGACCACTAATGAGTGAGTACTTCCCCTGCTTATCTTTCTGAAATTGTGATACCTCGCTCAAGAGGATATTCTCCAAATCCATCCATTTGCCTACAAATTTTAGGATATCATTTTTTCTTACTGCTGAGTAGTATTCCATTGTGTAGATGTACCACAGTTTGTTAATCCATTCTTCAGTTGAGGAACATCTAGGTTGTTTCCAGGTTCTTGCTAATACAAATAATGCTGCTATGAATATAGTTGAGCTAATACCTTTGGAGTGTGACTGTGCCTCTTTAGGATATACACCCAGAAGTGGTATTGCTGGCTCCATGGGGAGATTGATTCTCAATTTTCTGAGAAACTGCCATGTTGCATTCCAAAGTGGCTGAAAAAGCTTACACTCCCACCAACAATGGAGGAGTGTCCCCCTTGTTCCACATCCTCTCCAACATAGGCTGTCATCTGTGCCTTTTATCTTAGCCACTCCAACAGGTGTTAGGTGGTATCTCAAAGTTGTTTTGATTTGCATTTCTCTGATGGCTAAAGATGAAGAGCACTTTTTCAGGCGCCTTTCAGCCATTCGTAGTTCCTCTGCTGAGAATTCCTTTTTAGATCTGTACCCCATTTTTGGATAGGATTATTCAAGGTTTTGGGCTCTAAATTCTTGAGTTCTTTATATACCTTAGAGATCAGTCCTCTATCACTTGTAGGGTTGGTGAAAATATTTTCCCATTCTGTAGGCTGGCGTTTTGTCTTATTGACAGTGTCCTTGGCTTTGCAGAAGCTTCCCAACTTCAGAAGATCCTACTTATTGATGGTTAGTCTTAGTGTCTGTGCCACTGGTGTTATATTTAGGAAATGGTCACCTGTGCCAATTTGTAGAAGTATATTTCCCACTTTCTTTTCTATCAAGTTCAAACTGGTTGGGTTTAAGTTGAGGTCTTTTATCCACTTGGATTTGAGTTTTGTGCAGGGTGACAGGCTCAGATCTATTTGCATTTTTCTACACACTTCCTTCCAGCTATGCCAACACCATTTGTTAAATATATTATCTTTTTTTCATTTTATGTTTTGGGCCTCTTTGTCAAAGATCAGGTGTTCATAGGTTTTTGGGTTAATGTCTGGATCCTCTATTCTATTCCATTGGTCCATAAGTCTGTTTTCATGCCAGTACCAAGCTGTTTTTATTACTGTAGCTCTATAGTATAGCTTGAAGTCAGGGATGGTGATACCTCCTGAGGTTCTTTTGTTGAGTAGAATTGTTTTGGCAATCCGGGCTTTCCTGTTATTCCAAATGAAATTGAGTATTTTTCTTTGAAGGTCCAAAAAATATTGTGTTGGGATTTTGATGGGCAGTGCATTGAACCTGTAGATTGCTTTTTGTAGAATTGCCATTTTTACTATGTTGATCCTACCAATCCAGGAACATGGGAGAGCTTTCCATTTTCTGATATCCTCTTCAATTTCTTTCTTCAGTGATTTAAAATTTTTGTCAAATAGGTTTGTTACTTCTTTGGTTATAGTTACTCCAAGGTATTTAATACTATTTGCAGCTAATATGAAGGGTAATGATTCACTTATTTCTTTTTCATCTCTTCTATCTTTAGTGTATAGAAGAGCTACTGATTTCTTTGAGTTTATCTTGTATCCTGCTCCATTGCTGAAGGTGTTTATCAGCTGTAGCAGTTCCTTAGAAGAATTTTGTGGGTCACTTATGTATACAATCATATCATCTGCAAATAGAGATATCTTCAATTCTTCTTTTCCAATTTGTATGCCCTTAATCTCTTTTCATTCCCTTATTGCTTTAGCTAAAACTTCAAGAACTATATTGAATAGATAAGGGGAAAGAGGACATCTTTGTCTAGTTCCTGACTTTAGTGGGATTGCTTTGAGTTTTTCTCCATTAAGTTTGATACTGGCTGTCGGCTTCCTGTAAATTACCTTAATTATATTTAGGTATTCTCCCTGTATTCCTGATCTCTCCAGGGCTTTAATCATAAAGGAGTGTTGCATTTTGTCAAAGGCTTTTTCAGCATCTAAGGATATGATCATATGGTTTTGTTCCTTTAGTTTGTTTATATGTTGGATAACATTTACAGTTTTTCATATGTTAAACTAGCCCTGCATTTCTGGGATGAAACCTACTTGGTCGTGGTGCATGATTTCTTTTATATATTGTTGTATACAGTTTGCCAAAATTTTGTTGAGAATTTTCGCATCAATATTCATGAGGGAAATTGGTCTGTAGTTCTCCTTTGTTGTGTCTTTGAGTGGCTTGGGTATTAGGGTGATTGTGGCCTCATAAAAGGAATTTGGCAATATTCCTTCAGTTTCTACTGTGTGAAATAGTTTGAGGAGTAATGTAGTAATTCTTCTTTGAATGTCTGATAGAATTCAGCACTGAAACCATCTGGACCAGGGCTTTTATTTTTGGGGAGGTTTTTAATGACAGCTTCAATTTCCTTAAGGGTTATAGGCCTGTTTAGGTAATTAATCTGATCTTCATTTAATTTTGGTAGATGGTACCTGTCCAGAAAGCTGTCCATTTCTTCTAGGTTTTCCATTTTTGTGGAATACAGATTTTTCAAAATATGATCTGATAATTCTCTGTATTTCCTGGGGGTCTGTTGTTATGTCCCCTTTTCATTTCTGATTTTGTTGATTTGGACACTCTCTCTCTGTTTTTTGAGTAGTTTGGCTAAGGGCTTATCTATCTTGTTAACTTTCTCAAAGTACCAACTCTTAGATTCGTTGATTCTTTGTATTGTTCTTTTTGTTTCAATTGTATTGATTTCAGCTCTAAGTTTGATTATTTCCTGCCGTCTATTCCTTCTAGGTGAGTTCGCTTCTAATTGTTCTAAGACTTTCAGCTGCACTGTTAGGTCTTTAGTGTGGGATTTCTCTAGGTTTTTCATATAGGCATCTAGTGCTATGAATTTTCCTCTTAAGACTGCTTTCATTGTGTCCCACAAGTTTGGATACGTTGTAGATTCATTTTCATTGAATTCTAGGAAGACATTGATTTCTTTCTTAATTTCCTCCTTGACCCAGAGATGGTTCAGCTGAGTGATGTTTAGTTTCCATAAGTTGGTAGGCTTTCTTTGGGTTTTGTTGTTGTTGAACTCTAATTTTGGCCCTGGTGGTCCGATATGTTACAAGGGATTGTTTCCATTTTTTTGTATCTGCTGATAATTTGCTTTATGACCGATTATATGGTCAATTTTGGAGAAAGTTCCATGAGGAGCTGAGAAATATGTATATTCCTTTGCCTTTGGGTGGAAAGTTCCGTAGATAACTATGAAATCCATTTGCATCATAACCTCTTTTAGACTCCTTATTTCTCTGTTGAAGCTCTGTCTGGCTGATCTATCCAGGGTTGAAAGTGGGGTATTGAAGTCTCCCGCTATAACGGTGTAAGAATTGATGTGGGATTCAAGCTTTAGCAGTGTTTCTTTCACATAAGTAGGTGCCCCTATATTAGGGGCATAAATATTTACGATTGAAATCTCCTCTTGACCAATTTTTCCTGTGATGAATAAGTAGGTCCCTTTCCCATCTTGGTCCCTTTTAATTGCTTTTAGCTTAAAGTCTACTTTGTTAGATATTAGGATTGCAACCCCTGCTTGTTTCTTAGGACCATTTGACTGGAAAATCTTTTCCCAACCCTTTATTCTAAGCCTGTGTCTGTCTTTGCAGTTGAGGTGTGTTTCTTGTAGGCAACAGAAGGATGGATTCTTTTGTTGTATCCATCTTGTTAGTGTGTGACGCTTTATAGGAGAGTTGAGACCATTGGTATTAAGGGAAATTAATGACCATTGATTCATATTTCTTGCCATTTTTGGTGGCAACTTGTTTGTATTTCCTTTCTCTAGTGTATTATTCTGTGGACTTATTGGTTGTTTGTGATTTTGTGGATATATCTGGGGTCCTTAGGTTGGAGTTTTCCCTCTAATACTCTCTGTAGTGCTGGATTGGTAGATAGATATCCTTTCAGTCTGACTTTGTCCTGAAATACCTTGTTTACTCCATCTATGGTGATTGATAATTTTGCAGGGTATAGTATTTTAGTTTGGCAGCCATGCTGTTTTAGCATCTGTATAACTTCTGACCAAGCCCTTCTAGCTTTCATCATTTCCATTGAATAGTCAGGCGTTATTCTGATGGGTCTGCCTTTATATGTGAGTTAGCCCTTTTCTTTTGCAGCTCTTAAATTTTTTTCTTTGTTCTGTATGTTTTGTGGCTTGATTATAATGTGGCA
This sequence comes from Sigmodon hispidus, assembly GCA_004025045.1. Classification (NCBI taxonomy): domain Eukaryota; kingdom Metazoa; phylum Chordata; class Mammalia; order Rodentia; family Cricetidae; genus Sigmodon; species Sigmodon hispidus. Next base: position 36,912 of record PVIH01000907.1, read on the forward strand.
CGCTGACTTTTTTTGGGATCATATCTATTTGGTGTTCTGTAAGCTTCTTGTATCTTTATAGGCATTTCCTTCTTCAGATTCGGGAAGTTTTCTTCTATGATTTTATTGAAAACATTACCTGTGCCTTTGAGCTGGTATTCTTCTCCTTCTTCTATTCCTATTATTCTCAAATTGGGTCTTTTCATGGTGTCTCAGATTTCCTGAACATTTTGAATTATGACTTTTTTAGCTTTACTATTTTCTTTGACTGATATATCTATTTGAGCTACTGAGTCTTCCACTTCAGAAAATCTATCTTCCATCTCTTGAACTCTGTTTGTTATGCTTGTATCTGTGGTTCCGGCTTTTTTCTTCAGGTTTTCTATTTCCATCTTTGTCTCATTTTGTGCCTTTTTTATTGCTTCTATTTCAGCTTTTATTTCAGCTTTTAGTTCCTGGCATGTTTCTTTCATAGATTTTTTCATGTCTTCCAATTTTTTGTTTGTATTTTCTTCTATTTCTTTAAGGCTTTTTTTCATATCTTCTTTGAGAGCTTCGATGATCATCAAAAAGGAATTTTTGGTGTTGCTTCCTTCTATTTCCTCTTCATTGCTCAGTTCAGGTCTTGTATTTGTAAGATCGCCACTCTCTTCTGGATTTACCATGTTATTCTTTGTATTATTATGCAATTTTTTGCACTGACGTTTGCCCATGCCTTCAGTGGTTCACGATTGGATGGCTCCTGGTCAGTTGTGGCACTCGGGCTTGTGTGCCTCCTGTCACCTCTCTGGGCAGGGTATGAATCTACCCTTCAGGGACCCCTGTAGTTGTCTGTTCGCTCAGTTCGATGTGGCGGTGAGTAGCCCTGCAAATTTCCTCAGCAGGAGCTGTGGGTATGATGACAGGCAGAGTTTATCTGCCCGTGCTCCAGAGTGCACTGGGACTCTGCAGACAGAACTTGTTCCCGAAAGCGAAACCGGAACCGATGAGAGCTCAACTCTCCCTCCCTGGCTGGGATCTGATCAGGCTTCTATTGCTTAATGTGAGCATTTTTTTATTTAGGATACTGTGGAGACACACACTGCTTTTTACTAAACTGATAATTTAATTTGACAAATTGTCACTTGATTCAGTTTTGCAAATGCAGTATTCAAATAAATTCTAAAGATATTAGGCACTAACTTTTAATTTAGAATAAAAAGTGTCTAAATTTAGAAATGATGACTAACTTGCTCAGATTTATACTGGAAAATGAGCATCATATATGTAAAAAATATATATCATGTGTATGAATAATATAAATAAAATCCATTAGATAAAATATGTGGTATTTATAAGCTCTTAGGTATGTAGCCTTACACCTCAAAGAAAACCCACTATGTCTCTTTCTAAAGCTATCAGTTGCCAATAGCTCCATAGCTACAGGTATAACTTCATAGCATGTACCCAGTTCACAATGGTAGAAATATTCCTGGCCTAAGCCTGTGATTGAAAGGTCTTGGTGTGGATGCATACAGTAAACTAAACTGCGGTGTTCAGGAAACAATGTTTCCTTGTAGTTATGTACTATCTAAGCCTCTTACAGTCATCCTATCTCCTCTTCTACAGTTTTCCCTGACCTTTATGGGGAGATTATGGTATAGATATATTTAGAGCTGAGCATTTCAAAGTTCCTGCTTCTGGACTAGTTGTATGTCTCTGTGTTAAATATTTTCTCTGAAAAAGGAAGCCAATCTATGAGAGTAAAGACATGAAGTCTGCCTAATACTATGTATATTTAGAAAAATAAGAATAGGTTTTACCATGGAGCCAAATCCTAAAAGGTGTTTAGACACAGGTTCTCAGTAGCACAGAATATATGGACTTTAAAGAAACAAGCAAAAAACAGGAGGTAGACACAAAGTTTGGTGTGTAGGGAAGAAGTGATGTATTTGGAAGGAGTATGGGATGGGGTGAATATGGTCAAAACACATAATATGGAATTCTGAAAGTACTTACAAAATAACTAATAAATTCCTGGAGCCAAATGGGGCATGGATGAGAAGCCCTGTCCAGCATTCTGAAAGTCCAAACACCATACAGTTCTTGCCTACCACCAAAGTTTGTCACCTTTATCTTTTCTTTGTTGAGTGACATTCTACTATGGTGATACAGCAGCTCTGTTACTGCCATGACTTTACTTCCAGAATTTTTTTTATCAAGTCTCAACATCCTATTAGTCTATCAAGTTGGTTTGTCACCCTCACTAATTAGGAAGCTTTCCCCTAAAAAATATCAGCCAGCTCCTTATTTGCACTTAAAAAATTCTTTTACTTAGAAGTCATCTTGCTGTATGTGAAGTGTATGTATTTTTGAATCTGAGAGTTAATCATCACCCAATTATCATCTTAGGCATTACTTGAGAACTCTGTTTTTCTTGTTTTCTATGCACCTGATAGATCATAAAAACAGATTATGTATGAAAATCAAGCATCCACATATTTATCAAGATGACTAAAAATGGTATCCAAATGGAATAGAGGATGGATCAAAATAGATAGGTGTTAAATATATTCATAGAACAAATGTATATATTTGGAACTCTCAAGTTGTGGAAAACCAAGTCTGGAAGACATTATGAAGGTCATGTCACCCCACATAGTCCCTGTCACTCAATCACTCTATTTTTTTTATGTACTAATACCAGGAGCTTGTCATTTGTAAGGGAAAGTCTTTGCTCCTTAAAATGTTTCTGAGCATGTTAGTCTTTTATTATACTTTATTTTCTTGTGTTATCTACACTGAAGCTAGGAATTTATGGCATAATACTCACAATTCTAGTTTCAGTACTTTCACTTGGAAACACAACTCAGGAAACACCAAATGTTATAACAGACTTACAGTCTTTCAGAGTTTATAAACTTTTCCAGAGTTTACAAACTTTCCATCTCAATTTCTTTCTCAGAATATATATCTATCATTCTTATTAAAACTAATAATAAGAAGTTATTAGAAAGCAAAAATAAATTATAAAAGGTCTGAAAAGTAGATATCAAAACCCATCTATCATTTAAGTACACAGCTAAAACCTACTACATCTCATGATACACAAGAGAAAACTTCCATCTGGAGATGTTGAGCACTAGAGACAAAACCCAGGGCTCTATGGTTCCCATTCAAGTATTCTACTAATATCTCCACTTCTGACTCTTGAAATTTTCATTTACAGTGGGCAAGAAATTTTACCCCTACCTTTAGTCTTTCAAAGGAAAAATACAAATGTCCTCCCTCTACCACAAACTCCCTATTCAAGGCAAAAAGAATAAAAAAAGTTCTGATGTCTAAAGAATCTTAGGCAAGGAGAACTGATGGAAAGTTTTGTTCTATTATGTCATATCTTTTCTTGAGGTTGTATTTGGAATACATCATTGCTGCCTTCCATCTTTTATCCAGATTCCTTTCCTTTTCAGTTACTAGTTCAGCTTATGTGAATGGTTTACCTGATGTTGTGATTCATGCATTTATTGCTGACACATTTGTATGCTTAGCTGGTTTACTTTTTAGAGTCAAAATTTTATGTGTTTATTCACACATACCATAGATATAGAAATATGAGCTGGTATTAAAACTTAAAGAAACCACCAAAGTCAGACATAAATTCTGGTGGTTTCTTACTTCACTGATTAAGGTATGCCCCCAACCTGGAATTTCTAACCTAAAGGAATAGGAGCCAGCTCCTCCTTATTTGTACTTACTAAAATTATTGTCTCTCTATGCTCTATAACCACTTCTTTGACAAGGATCATGGAATACAAAAAACAAATTGTTGTAGCAGATCTATAAAGATGAAGGAATTGGCTGTTCTTCTACCCATCAGTTTCACGCTTAGGTGTATTTGCTGTTGAGCAATATTGATTCAGTACACTGCATCTTGATGATCAGTTTCATGTTCCCAAAGGCTGTGTGTCAAGTCCCATCTTAACTGAACCCCCAAATTGCACTGTACTATTTTATATACACAGCCAAAAAGGTGTATTTATATGTTTCATGCAATAATTATTATGTATAGCAATTTTATGTAAAAAGAGGCTGCTTCCTCAAATTATTATGGGTGTGATGTCAAAAAAATGGAATAAGCATTTTACATATACTTATTTAGTTGTAGTATGATCCATGAGCATTGTGGTTGAAAATCTATAACACTACTTGGAATCATTTTTTATAAGAACGTATTTTTATTCTTTTTGAATTGAAGGGAATCAATTTAACTGAAATTACATTACAGAGTCAGTTGATCTGCAGGTACAACTTCATATGCAAAGATCACCTTATTTTTCCACATCTGATACTGTGCTATGGTATCAGATGAATCTTTATAACAGATGCTCCAGAGACTGAAGAAGCTCTTTTAACTTGTGCTAAACTGAGAAGCTTCTATAAAACCAAGAACACAGTCAATAAGATAATACAACAGCCTACAGAATGGGAAAAGATTTTCACCAACCCTACAAGTGACAAATGACTGATATCTGAAATATATAGAGAACACAAGGAACTAGAGCCCAAAACCTTGAATAACTCAATCAAAAAATGGGGTTCATAACTTAAAAGGGAATTCTCAGCATAAGAATTACAAATGGCTGTAAGGCACTTGAAAAAGTGCTAGACATCTTTAGCCATCAGAGAAATGAAAATCAAAACAACTTTGAGACACCATCTTACACCTGTCAGATTGGCTAAGATAAAAGGCACAGATGATAGCCTATGCTGGAGAGGATGTGAAGCAAGGGGAACACTTCTCCATTATTGTTAGGAGTGTAAGTTTGTTCAGCCACTCTGGAATGCTGTATGGCTGTTTCTCAGAAAACTGAGAATCAATCTCCCCAAGGATCCAGCAATACCACTACTGGGCATATACCCTAAAGATGCACATTCATACCCCAAAGGTATTAGCTCAACTATGTTTATAGCAGCATTATTTGTAATAGCAAGTACCTGGAAACAACCTAGATGCCCCTGAACTGAAGAATAGATTAACAAACTCTGGTACATCTACACAGCAGAGTACTACTTCGCAATAAGAAAAAAATATATCCTAAAATTTGTAGGCAATTGATGGATTTGGAGAATATCCTCCTGAGTAAGGTATCTGAAACCTATAATGATAAGCAGGGGATGTACTCACTCATTCGTGGAGTTCAAACAAAACCTAAGCATGTCTAAGCTGCAAACTACAACCACTTCACAGCTTGGGATCTGAAACACCTTGGACTGGAACCTTAGAGCCCATTCCTTCCAGAGGAACACCTGACCCAGTCTTGATGTTGGAGCAGGGAAAGCAGATCTGCCTGGAGTGGATGCTGAACTAAGCCACCTTTGGACCATGGGACCTCCTGCCCTTGCTGGGGAGGAGATAAAGTGGAGAAGAGAGAGTGGCTGGGGTGAGGAAGGAGGGGGAAGGGAATTTGAACATGAGGTTACATGGATAAAAAATATGACTTCATAACAGTGCATACACATATAAGCTATAAAAATAATTAAAGATAGACAATCATTCTAAATGGATCTTGTCCGTTTAAAAAAATTTCAATGAACTCTAAAATAGCTATCACCTTATTCCATTTACTCTCTTAGCCACTTCATATTCAGGGACACACCCTCTACTTATAATTCTTTCCTAAGATTCCCATCTGAAAGGCTCAATAGATATAAACACTCAACTCATCTCCAGAAATAAAACACTGCCATTGTGTCAGAATAGATCGATGTTTCTATCTACTTTTTACAGCTACCCCTGCTATCAACTCTTTAATCTTTTCTACTTCACAACTAGTCTATTTGTAATGTGAATGTGTACAATCTGCTATTTTATTCAAGGGTGCCAATCCCAGGACCCTCACTGAGAGACACAAATGTGAAATGAGAAGCATGCCTCACAAATATAATCAGTAAGCTGCAGGCCCAAGGACCCATGTCAACATTAAAGACCCAGCATTGTTGGCAGGACTTACATGTCTCTGTGGAGAAGCAATTCAGCAAGTGGAGTCTGGATAAAACTAATATGAATTCACCCTACATCAAGCTAGTTAGAGGTCATACATAGTACATTTCTGTAGCTTCCGTGAAAATTGAGACCTAGGTAGCACCAAGAAGCTTTGTTGCTGGGATATATTTTATGGTAGAACACATACCTTACTTTAACCCCTAAAAATCTCTCAAAGAAACTTTGAAATAGTACACAAGCAAGGCTTGAAGTAACAAATTCTCCTGAAATAAATTAATACATATTTATAGTTTATCTGAAAGACTGAAATAATTTGTCTTAGTTAGCCAATTAATTTATGATTGTCTTCTACTCCAGCAACTAGATTTGCTCTAACCCTCCCAGTGAGTGAAAAAGTCCATGAGGTCAGGTAAGAGTTGCAAAGGCTACAGTACATTATAAGCACATTTCCTCCCTAATCTGGCTTTAAAATATAGGCAACTTTCCTATTTATTGCCAGGAAAAATGTGCAAACACAGCAAAGAAGCATAAAAAAGTCTTACTTTGATTGCTCAAGCTCAGAATAATGAAAACAGCAAACTAATAGAAATTAGGAAATATAAATCCAATTTACAAAATACTTTCAGGGCTAATAAAACAAGGTGGAAGATCACTTCCACAACCAAGAGACTACTATTTTATTGTCATTTTTACAGCATATAATTCTGACACTGACAGCGTTCATTTTATGGGCTAGTTATATGAATATTCTATTCAATGTTTATATTTAAAAAAAAACAGAAAGGAAACAAAGTGTACAACTGTCTCTCCATGGCCAGAAACATGACTCACTCATGTAGAATACAAAATATAATGAACAACACTATTATATAGCAAATAATTTTAAAAGTCTTAGAAGTACAGTAGACTGCAGATCAGACATCATTCTTCCAAACTCAATAATTTCTGCTACTCCTATCTAGTGTTTTATGCACATCCTACGAATATGCTTTTCGCAGACTACTGAAAAAAAGAGTCTAAGGGAATCTTACCATAATCTTGGTTCAAATAAAATAAATGTTAGCATAAAAATTTTGTGTCATCTTAGCTACAAAAAGCATAATGTTAAGAGGTTTCTTTCTGTTGACACCTAAAGATTAAAGTGCATAAGATATATATATATATATATATATATATATATATATATATATATATATATGAAGAATGTGGGGGAGAGAGGAAAAATTATATCTGAGAATGAAATCATGCAAAGAGGATGCCAAAAGTCTACAGTCCATCACTTTGCAAGAAGGCTTTTCTTTGTTTACCTCACTCCACAGCATATGGAAAGGAGTTGTAGCCATATTCTAATATTCTATCTTGTTAGGATTTATGACCTTGTTCATTTCTTGCCCAATATGCATCAATAGCCACGTCTTCACAACTTTTATTGAAAGCTGGGCATTTTCCCCATACAGATAAATAAAAAAGGAAAAGCAATCTATAGTTATAGAGTCAAATTACAGTTGAATTTCAGAATGAAACAAAGTAGAGAAGAAAGATAGAAATCTGTGATCTTACAAAGACCTACTTCCTGATTCTAAACTGTGTCTGAAGTCCAGATACTATGAATAATAATTATGTCCATAAATTATTTTTAATATTTCATCTGGGTTTAATAGGACTTTAATGCCTTAGAGCTAAGAAATTAAAAAGTTCCATGGATCTACTCACTACTCACAACTAAAGGTTGTCTCCCAGAAAACCCTAGACTTTGGCCCTTTGAAGGACACAATATGTTTGAAACTATTTTATGAGTCTTTAGAGTAATCTTGTTTCTGTCTTTCCACAGGATGAGATTGATTTTAATGTGACCTCCACACTGCCATCTCATTCACAACTTACAGAAATCCCCACTCCCTCAGTGTAGTTGAGAACCTGCTCTGTGTATGCCAGTGACAAGAACAGGAGATAGAAACTGCCCTGGCCATTTTTAAGTAGGGTACCTCAAAGTAAGTGGTTTTTACTTTGGCAAAGCCCAGAATGTTCCTAACCTTGTCAGCAGTCTGTCCTTGCCAATACCTAGAGACATTTAAAATATTTAAACCAAAACATTCTTGGATCTATTCTGGACAAAGGTCAGACATGCCAGAAGGGAGGTCTGTTCTTTCCTTATCTCTCTTCTGCAAATGAACATCCTTATCTGATATCTGTATTCAAAGACACAAATGAAATTTGAGAGAAGGCAATGGGATATCTAATGATTAAACTGACTGGTATCAAAAGCCTTTTCCACTTGCCTTACGAATTCTTAGATTTCTTGGAATTCATAAAACAAGAACTCAAAGACCACTGATTCAGTGGATGTTCTGTGTGGTCATGAGTGTTTGTTACCCTAATGACAAGTTAAAGCTCATCTAAGAATAAAGAGAAGATCCCCTAGGAACTTAAAGCTATCTCACCTTTCTCAAGGCATTGTCATGTTACACGGTATTATCACAGGCTGCCTGAAAAACTTCAGTTCAGGGTCTAGTTTATTCTGAGGTGCAGTACTTTCACTATGCATACAAAGTTTTCTGCTCTATGGAAACACAATAATTTAAGTATAAAAAAAGAAAGATTTAGTATCTTTCTAATATCTCTCAGTATTTAGGCATCAAATTTGAACTTGTCTTTATAGTTACAATGTCTGAGTTTTAAAATTGCTATTTTAGTGGCTGACTTGAATTGAATAATGTTATAAATTTGAAATTAGATTTTTTTGAATTATCATAAACACATTACTTTCATTTTGTGCTATGTGTTTCTCTAGTGTATTATTCTCAACATTGGCAGTTATAAAATCAAAACATCTATCAACCCTGAAAATCAGTGAAAATGTTCTATATCCTGCAGTGTCATTGAGATTTAATTATTTATGTAAAAATAAACACATGCATTTCATTAGTTATGCATTTGCCTTCAATTTAAATAAATGATAAAATCTTATGTTTACCAAATGATTATTTTAAAATAAATTCCTTTATATTCAGCATTAGTAAATGTTTTATTTGCACATTGACTTTATGTTCTTATATAGCCAGAGTCATGCAAAAATTCCGAGGTGAAAAAAGTAATGGATTGAGAAAGCATTAAAAAGCTATGATCTAACCAATGATGTTTCAAAGATTGTGGTGATTTGTACAGAAGTAATCATCTCCTGCTCTTCTCTTGTCTCTTGACTGTCTGAGAAAATAAAGCCAACATTTTTAAGAGAGACAATTGGAAGTGCCACATTAGAAAGATGTACAATTGAGGCAAAGGAGGCTCCTCACAAACATTCAGCAAGATGCTAAGGAGATACTCCCTTCACCTTCAAGCTAACACATTCTGCAAACAACCAGAGTGTGCTGCCACTTGTATTTTCTCCAAGGCTGCTTCCAACTGACATAGATTTTGATATCCATTAACAGCCTTACAGACCTTGATCAGAGCATCTAGTCAAATTTTCTCTGTAGTCTGAAGCAAGAGAGATGGAAGTTATTAATGATGGTACATTAAGATTTTGTGCATTTGGAAAATTGTTATCAGCAATGGAAATCAAACATAAAAAAGACTAATCATTAAAACTATAGAATATGAATATATCTATGACTGAGATTCTAAGAAGAGAATGAGGGTCTAGCTTCAAGAATCAGCCTAACCCAGTTTCTCAGAAACTTGTTACTCAATATGAATCATGAACCAGGACCCAGTTATACTACTCCTAGTCATACCCAAAAGATACTTCATCCTGCCACAAAGACACTTACTCAACTATGTTCATGACAGTTTTGTTCACAATAGCCAGATAGTAGAAACAATTTATATGTCCCTCAACTAAAGAATGGATAAAGGAGAAGGTGTGTTACATTTACAAATGGAGCATTATTTAGCTGTTAAAAAATAACATAGATTTTTCAGGTCAGTAAATGGAGGTAACTCAGACCAAAAATTACAAATGTGACATGTACTCACTTACAACTGGACATTAGCTGGAAAGTAAAAGATAATTGTGTTACAATCCACAGACCTAGAGAAGCTAAGTAAGGAGGATTTCTCAAGGGTGGGTGGGGTGGGGAGGGTGTCTGAATCTTCTTGAATAGAGAAAAGAGAATAAATTTTGAAGATGCACTGGGGATAGGTGGAGATGAGAACAGAAAGGATCAGTTAGGGAGTGGATGAAGAGACTACGAAGAGAGACAACTGGAATTGGGAGTATTTGGGAAACAAGGTAGAAACCTAGTGAAATGAAATCTCCCAGAAATCCATTATGGTGACCCGAGAGAAGATTCCTAGCAATGGGGGATATGGAGCCTGGACCAGCCATTTTCTATAACCAGGCTAGGTTTCCAAAAATTAGGGCACAAATCTAGCCACAAAAACTTCGACCTATAATTTATTCTTCCTGAAAGATAAATTAGGGTAAAGGGGCACTGAACTGTGTGAGCGGCCAACCAATGACTTGTAAGGCTTTAGAGCCATGCCACAAGATAGTGGGCCAGGAAACAGAGGCTGACTCTCCCAGTGACCTACGATAGAACCAAATATGATCTGCAAAAATAAAATAAGATAATTGTAATAACTTGGCTATATTTGTAGGCCAGAGCCTAGTGTAATTGTCATCAGAGATGCTTCACTCAACAATTGATGGAAGCAGATGCAAAGACCCACAGCCAAACATTGGGCAGAGCTCAGTGAATTCTTCAGAAGAAGGGAAGGAAGGATTGTAGGAGCCAGAGGTCTCAGGGACACCACAAGAAAATGGCCCACAGAAGAGACTAACCAGAATTCACAGGGACTCACAGACTGAACCATCAACGAGAAAGCCTGCATGAATCTGACCTAGGTCCTCTGCATATATATCATGGTTGTGCATCTTATTTTCATTTGTGAGACTATTAAAAGTGGGAATAGGGACTGTTTGACACTTTTGCCTGCTTTGGGGGACCCTTTATCTCACACTGGGTTGCCTTGTACAGTCTTAGTATAAAGAGATGTTCCTAGTCTGATTATAACATGTTATGCCATATTTGGTTGATATCCCTGGGAGACCTCCTGTCTTACAAATGGAGAAGAGGAATGAATGTGATGTAGAGGGAGGACAGGACTGGCAGGTGAAGATAGAGAGTAAACTGCTGTCACTATGATAGAGAGATTTAAAAAAATAAAGACTCAGTCTAATTTTGATCTATGTTCATGGTAATTCTAGAGTCATCTTTTAGTAATAGAGATTTTGAAATATAGAAACTATCTATAGAAAGCCATGTTTGCTCCTTTTAATGATTCCAGGGTTTTGGTTTTTACATGCTCTGAAGTCCCTTAACAGTGTAAATTTTATTTTAACTTAGAGAATCAAACATAAAAATATGAATCAATAACTAATTTGAAAATTAAACTCATAGGCCTGGTCTGAAAATTTGCAAATAGCATCAGTGAGGGAGCAAGAAATGAAGCAGGCTCTCCAGGAAAGGGGTCACTTCCTCAACTGACTCTCTTGGGGCAACCTTTGCTTTGTCAGAACTGGAAGTACTTCGAATTAGCTTTAACCCTTTACAACTTCTTTGGCTGAACACAATGAAAATAACCTGTTCCCGCCAACTCCATTGTATGAGAAGATGAAGTGGTACAATAGTTCCTTTTCTGGCTTCTTATTACAAGTGGCAGTAGGGTACCACTAATGGCATCCAATTCCAATTTTCCCCCTTTCACTCATTCAACTGAGTGAACCATGTAATTTCTTTTAGTCCCTTGTACACCTAGCATGGTGGTAGCAACACTTAGATGGTCATCTTGTGATAAAGCTTGAGGTAAAAATATATATTGATTGTGATCAGAAGCTAGGACATTCAACAACCCCCTAAGTTGGATTTAAAAGTTCAACCTGTTAGGTATATTGGTGAATAACTACTTTCCCACATGAGACTCAAAACTTCTTGTGTATAAAAGGGACACTAGACTATCTAATGCTTTCAGTGCTTATGGACTATGTAACATAATACACATTTCAATCCATGAACTAATTGTTCAATGAAAGTTATCCACTAATATCATCTGAAATATCTAGTATATTATGTACTTAGTACATAGCTCTTTTCCCATATATTTTCTCAATCTTTTCTGTGTATCACTACTATGTTTCACTCAAGAGATGTGGTTTTTTAAAGTAAGAATGACTTCCACAAACTCATATATTTGAATGCTTAGTCCCCAGGTGTTGGAAGGATTAGGAGGTGTAGTCTTGTTGGAGGACATCACTGTAGGTGGGCTTTGAGATTTCAAAATCACTCACCAGGTTGTTTCTTTTTTTTCCTGATGTTCTGCTTGTGATCAGAGATCACATGTGAAGTCTCAGCTACTGTTCCAGTTACTGCTGCCAACATGCCTACCTGCTTGTTGCCATATTACTCACCACAATAGTCATAGATTCACTCTCTGAAAATGTAAATAAGTTGCTTTGGTCATGGTGTCTGTTCATGGCAACAGAATAATAATTTACAGATAATTTTAAAATTTCCACTATGATGGAGATTTGACAGTGGAGAGTATGAAGGAAAGTAGATCTTACAAGGTTGAAGAGCTGGTTTAGTAGATAAAAGCACTTGCTGTTCTTACAGAAAACTTGAGTTTATTTCCCAGCATCCATGTGACAGCTCCGTTTCTAATTCCAGTTACAAGGGATCTGATGTCCTCTTATGGCCTATGGACACTGCACACATGTGATGTGGATACATAAATGCAAAAAATGAAAGTAAATAAATAAATATAAATTGATAAGATGTAGAATCACACATTTTCAGAAAAATCAAGTATACTGTAAAGGAAATGCTCAAAATTTAGATGTGTTCAAATAAATAAATCATAGCCTTTCAATTTTATGTTAGAATTGCTCTAGACCATTTGAAAATAGCTGTGATCAAATCTATAAGTATTCATAAAATATAGATCCTCTCTAAAGTATTATTTGATGACTTTTAAATGCAAGCCATTTAATTCCATTAATTTGCTTTGTAATTTAAGTTAATATGATGATCTTTGACACAACTGAGTTAATGAATGCAACCAAAATTAAGGATTGCTAGCCTAAACATTACCTTTCATCTTTAGTCCACTTATTTGTCCTAAAAAGTTGGAAATTATAAAATATATCCACAACACACATAAAAAAATACATGGTCCTCCTTTTATTTTATAGTGTTTTGAGCTAAATAGATAATATGAAGTAGAAATAAACTGGTTTGTTTTAAATAAAGAAAATGAAAAATTATAGAACATTTTAAAAGACTTATAATGGGAAAAGTGAAAATAGCTTTATATTATGTAAAAGAAGCAAAAATCAATATTTGATTTAGATAAGTTAGTGAATTCTGAATAGTTAATTGAGAAATATTTTATTATTAGCCTCCTGCCTTCAATTCAGGTGAAAAATAACAAGAACCATGATGGTAGGGCAAATTTTGAATGGCTCACAGAGCAATAGTGATAGCATTTTGTATTCACCTAGATGGAAGACACAGGAATTTATTCTTAAAAATTAGAAAATTCTCCCACTGCCAGAGCCTCCACCAACTGCCCAAGCCACACAACTCTCATTCATACTCAGAGGACCTAGTTCTGTTGCATGCAGTTTCCCCAGGTGTCAGACCAGAATCAGTGAGCTCCCAATAGCTTTGATCAACTGTCTCTGTGAGTTTCCCCATCATGATCTTGACCTCTTTACTCTTATAATCCCTCCCTCCTCTCTTCAACTGGACTGGGAGCTCAGCCCAGTGCTTAGGTGTGTATCTCTGGATCTGCTTCCATCAGTTGCTAGATGAAGGTTCTATGATTACAATTAGAATGATTATCAATTTGATTATAGGACAAGGCAATTCAGGTACCGTCTCCATCATTGTTTGGAGTTTTAGCTAGAGTCATCCTCATGGATTCCTGGGAATTTTCCTAGCATTTCCAGGATTTATGCCTAGTACATGAAGTAGTTTATGGAAGACCATTTCCTATATAGGGATACTTTGCTCACTGTTGATACAAGCTGGTGGGCTTGGTACTTCCTCAATTGACATGCCAGACTTTGTTGACTTCCCAAGGGAAGTCTTGCCCTTTTGGAGAAGTAGATGGTGGGGGGAAGCTGAGGAGTAAGTGGGAGAAGGAGAGGGAGGGGATCTGTGGTTAGTATGTAAAATGAAAATAAAATATTTAAATAAAAATTCAATTAGAAAAATATCAATACAGTTGTGGTGGTTCATCTGTATGCTGTAAATGAAGGAACTGTTTTGGCCTGTGTCAGGCACCATCGAAGAAGTAGGCTTTAGGTAGGAAGACAATGAGGTTTAGGTAGGAAGTGTGCTGAGTCAGACAGACTCCATCCAGCCACCCCAAAAGAAGCATGTAGGACCCAGGTGAGCTAGGGGCTGTGGGCCATGTGCCAGAACAAATTAATGAAAATGGGCTGAATTAAGATGAAAGAGCTAGCTAGCCATGTGCCTGAGACATAGGCCAAATAAGAGAAAATTAATGTAAGCTTCTGAGTCATTTTGGGGGGATAAATTCGCCACCATGGGCAGGTCGGACCTCTGGCCCAGACTGGGTCAGGAAACCTCTTAAAACATACTGTAGTGAACATCTATAAAATTTATGACATTTTAAAACAGTAATATTTTAAATTTATATATTATATTTGAGATGGTTGAAAATGTATGTAATAAATGAAGAAATAAGGCAAAGAAGTGTACCATTAAGCCTTTAGATAGCTAATTGTCTTTCTTGAATTGTAGTGTCATATTCTAAGCATGAAATGTCTCTAGGGCTTATATATTGAACTGTTGTTTAATATATAGTTAGACTCCAATAGATAGTGTCATTTGGAAGGCCATGGAACATTTGGGAGGTGAAGTGTACCTGAAAGAGACAAATCCCTAAGAGGTAGCTGTAAGAGTTACAGCCCAGGTTCACTTCATGTATTCTCTCTGCTTTTTGGTCACCAGAGATAAGAGCAAGCAGCTGCCAAATGTTTTCGTTATCATAGAGACACCAGATTGTATTCCTTCTGTGTCACAATGGACTATATCCTACTAAAACATGAGCCAAACTACAACTATTGCTCAGTTACTTGTCTGATGTTTGATTATAAAACAACAAAAACAGATGACCTATTGATATTTGGAGCACAGTTTGTGAGTAGACTATCTGATTGTAAATCTTGGCTCTGATGATATATGATCCATAGACAAGATACCTGAATCAGCATCCTCAACTGTAACACTTGATAATTGTCCTATATGTTATGGTCACTGCGAGAAGTAGAAAAATCAATATTATCAAAAAAGGAGTGGGTCTGTCTCACCTCAGTTGAACTTTCTATTCTTTTTTTCACTATTGCTCCTGCAAGAAATTTTGTGTATCTTAAAGACTAAACATTCTTGTGTTTGGTAAGTGGGATATTCCTGAAGGATGTAGATGCAAAGGATAGAAGTGAAATTTTGCCCCTTAAATGCCCTGTTAGGCTACAAATAGATGATGTTGCAATCATCTGCCTAAAGCCAAGATAGTACCAAATGTCAAACTTTCAGAGCATGCAAGGCAACTTTTATAAAGGAAAAACATTTAATTGCAGTATCTTACAGTTTCAGAGGTTTAGTCCATTATCATTATGATGTGACACAATAGTAAACAAATAGACATGGTGCTAGAGAAGTAGCCAAATGTACTATATCTTGGCTTAGACAGAACAGAAAGTGGTCTGAGATACTAGGTGTGGCTTGAGCATATATGAAACCTCAAAGCCCACCTCCACAGTGATACACTTTCTCCAACAAAGCCATGCCTTCTAATAATGCCACTCCCTTTAGAGGCCATTTTCTTTCAAATCACCATAGTTACTATCTCCCATATTTTCCCTTCTTATCTATGAGATACTAGGGCCTTCTACAAATAGCTGAGGTGCTTTACTGTCCCCTGGTGAATTGCCTCAATTTATATATTTTCACTTGCTTAAACTCATGGCCACTCGTTATTTTTAATGTGATGTTTCTTTAGCAGTGGGCATTCGCATGCTTAAAAAAGTTTTAAACAGAACAGCTTAAATAAATATTATATATTTGAGAAGCCACAAAAATAGGAATAGATATTTCTGATAGGCACAACAATCATCACAAAAAAGAAATAAACACAAACACTTTAGGAAGTAAATTACAATTCTAAGAACTGAGAGGTCTAGTGTGCTGCTGTATCCTAGAAATAGCATCAGGAGACAACTGGCTTTAACATGAAAGGAAAGAAAGAACTATCAAGAGATAAAGCAAATGAGCACAGTGAAGACTAGTTAGTAATAAGAATAGATATCTCATTATATAAAAATAATATATTCACCTATTTTAAAAACATGAAATACATGAGAATAAAAACAGTGTAACTGTGAAATTAAGAATTGTTTTAAAATTATTTTAAAAGTGGATATACTAGAGAAGGGATATTTTTAAAATTTATTTTCTAACTAACACAAACTATTACATATCCTTCTATATAAGTTTTTAATAGTCTTAGGTGAAATGCATAATGCCAAGGTGGTTTAAAAATATCTATTCTCATTCCCTGGGGAATATGTCAAATAACACAGAAAACATGTTGAGAGAAGATTATAGAAATGAGAGGATGGTGAGCTTTCATCCATCTTATTAAGAATTTAAAAGTGAATAATAACATTGTTATTTGTGGGGGGAAAATAAATGATCATGAAAACAACAGATAATTCAGCTGCCAGCTTCAGCTTGCATTCCATGCATTTAAATGAGCAAGCCATTGCATATGGTAGTATATATATTAGAATTTTTATTTATTAGCACTTTCCCTTTTTATAAACACAGAAGATGCAAGTTCTTTAACATTCTTGTCATCTATTTTAATAAGTTATACTGAATTTTATCAGGAATTTGCTTAAAATATATATACATAAGTAGAAGTAAATGCCAGACTAAACATCAATACTGGTTTGTTTCTGTGAGTCTGCCAGGAAGGATAGCATATTTACAAATGAAAAACACTTTATTATTAGGTTTTAGTGTTGATGCAGTACTGCAGTAAAATTTCCTTTAATAGGAGAAAAGAGACCAAAATATTTCCGTTTACAGAGAACGGTTTCTTAAGGGTGAGAGGACAAGAAGACTATGCCCCTTTTATCAAAAATCCCTGCTAGGATGAGCAGGTAATATATTTAACCTCCTATGCAGTTACAATTTTAAAAATCTTCTTTTTTCTTTTTTATTTCTTTTCACAACTATACATAATTTTGATTGCCATCTTCCCTGTATTGGTCAGATGTCATTGTTGGTAATTCTCCTGTTAAAGCTGAACGATGTTCCTGTTTGCTTTCAATCTTTCAATCTTTTTGTTGAGAACAACACACAGACATATATATATATATATATATATATATATATATATATAGAGAGAGAGAGAGAGAGAGAGAGAGAGAAGGATAAAGAATGGAGGGAAAGAGGAAAGGAGGGATGAAGAAAATGAGAGAACATCTGTTTAATCAAATGAAATTTAAAGTCAAATAGAAAAAAGGTTCTATATCTTTAGGCAATGAGAATAAGCCAAATTGGATAGATAATGTGATGTTTATATACTTATACCAACTGGTATTTATTAGGAAAGCTCAATGAACTTGCAAGCCATTTGTGTGCTTATATTTCTTTGTACTCAAGAAGCTTATTCTTATGCATAATTGGGGGAGCAGTGAAGAACTTCACACTCAGCACTAACTATGTACTATATCTTGGTACAATCTTTTGCTAAGTACTGAATTTATGTACTGGATGTTGATGAGGGAAAACTGCAGCTATTCTAAGTTGTAGATTCATTTTAATAATGTAGGAGAAGGTGCAGTTGGCAGAATATCAATGTAGAAACTTTGTTTTCCAAATAGTCTGTCTGTCTAGCTACTCTCTGTAATTAATCTCCACATCATTGGATTCTGATCTTTCTCTCTACAATTGATAGTGAAGCTGCGTTTGGACTCAGCAACATTAAGTAAGAGAGAGATGCAGTTCAAGATTCTTCCATGAAAGCTGGATAGATAGTATTTCCTGTGTAAACAACTGCAATAAAAGGTGACAAGCAACCTCATGTGACATCAATCAGTAGGTTTGAATCTGAACAGTTTGCAAAAACAGATGGAGATAAAGACTTTGATAATAGGCTCATACATCTTAAAACAATAAAAAGTAGTGATTAGAAATTCAGTTTGGTGTTAAGCATGTTGCATTTGTGTCTGAATTTTTGGAGAGTGTTATAGTTATCTGGTAGATGTGAGGATTAGCATCTTATATCATCCAAAACTGAACTGCAGTATCATTCACAATGTTTACTCAATTCCTGTATTCCAAGATTTCTTTTCTTTCTACTATTCAAATGAGTAGAGATTCTTTTTTAAAAATAACCTTCATATAATTTCTTTTCCCATATCAGAACACTGCAATGGAACCAAATTGGCCAGAGAAATAGTAAACAAACTGAAGATGTTCAATATCCCCCTCTCCTCCAAGTCTAGGAGAACAGAAACAGTAAAAAAATGAATAACTTCCTTAAAGAAATTTAAGAAACCACAAATAATAGAAGGAAATAAAGAATACTGTCCAAGACTTGAAAAAGTAAAAATAGAAACAATGAAGAAAATATGAATGAGGAAATTCTGTAAATAAAATATTCAGGAATTCATATACCTGTAGAGGTAATCTTCACCAATAGCATAGATGAGGTATGTCTCAACCAGCGGGATGAGAAAACGCGGACCCACGACATAGAGAGGAGGAATGAAAGAGGCAAGAGACACAAAGAACAACACAGCAAGACAATATTCCATTCAAGCTTTTTTTCTTGCATGGAATGTTTTGTTTTGTTTTTTTCCCTCGGGAGTTTATATAGGAAAGAAGGAGTTCTGCAGGGCAGAGGATCATGGGGAAGGGTTTGTATGCAATCTAATCATGGAACGCCTTAAACGCAGGTAATTTGCATAGGTGTTCCTTTCTGTCAGAAAGATAAAACTATTCCTGGTGACATAGGGCAAGTCACTTAATTGCTGGTTAATGGCTAACTATAAAGAAAGGGGAATAGAGGCCTATAAACATGGCTAGCTCATAAACTGAAAATGGCTAAACTAACATGGCTATAGTAAAGGCCAAATACAGGCTTTGGCTCCTGGCAGAGATAGAAAAGAGAATCTCAGGAAGTGAAGATCTGATAGAAGAAATGGATATATTTGTCAAAGAAAAAGTTAAATCTCAATACCTCCTGATAGAAAACTGTGGAGGGATAGATTTATCCTTACAAGGCTTTGTTTTGGGAAAGAAGTGTTTGGTGCCTGAGGGTAGGACCCAGGTCTGGGAGTGCACCTGCCAGCCAATAAATTAAAAGGTGCAGCCAGTGGATTCAGGGCTTGGATTCAAGACAGAAAATTCAGCCAATGGCTACTGTACCCCATACCCCTTTCTGCTTACATAGGTTTTTCTTTAAACCCCTCTCACCTCTGGGCTGAGGGCCAGTAACCCTAAGAGGAAAAAAAGAAATAGAAAAAGGAGACGTCAAGCTCAAAAACCCTAAAAATATTTTCAACAAAATCATAGAAGAAATATTTTCTAACCTAAAAAGGAGATGCATATAAAGGTCCAAGAGGCAGAAAAAACAATAGACAGATTGGACCAGAAAAGAAAGCCCATCTCCACTACATAATCATCAAATCAGAATGAAGAAAGAATATTAGGATCTGCAAGGGGAAATTGGCCAGGTAACATATAAAGATAATATCCACAGTAATTACACCTTGCTTCTTGTTTTTGTTCTTGTTCTTGTTCTTCTCCTTCTTCTTCTTTCTTCTTCTTCTTCTTCTTCTTCTTCTTCTTCTTCTTCTTCTTCTTCTTCTTCTTCTTCTTCTTCTTCTTGTGACAATTCATTTATTCCTCCACATGGAACTTACTAAATCCCCAGTTTTGTTTATAGTCCTCCCCCCAAAAAATCCCCTGGTTTGTGTGTATGTGAGAGAGGGGATGGTGAGGCACAGGAGAGGGGGAGAAAATTTTATGTCTGAAAGAACCTACTAGAAGTAATCTCAAATTGTCTTGAAAAATTGAACCCAGAGAACATCCAACTGAAGAATAAACAAGGATTTTAAGAGACCATTTGTAAATAGATAATCCAAAGGAATTAATTCAGAGACTTTAAAATACTCTGAAGCAATAGAATAAACTGGCACTATAAGCAGAGTTACTTTTCTTGAAATTTCAGTATCCTAAATTCACATGATTGACTGAAGGAATCAGGACATCTGAGAAGTTCATGGAGATGGAGTGGGGGAGAGTAAATCAGATTTCACTTATTTCTTATCATGCATTTTTTATTTTTATAGAATAAGGACTCATTTTTTATCCATGTATCCCTTGTTCCAATTCTCTTCCCCATCTTGAACCCTCCTGGTCTGTATTCAGCCTCCCTTCTCCCTATCCTACCATCCCATCTCCAGAAAGGACAAGAAGTCCCAAGGTGAATCATCTCAGCATCCACTCCAGGCAAGTCTGATTTCCTCATCCTAATATCAAGACTGGGTTAAGTGTTCCTCTGAAGGGAATGGGCTCCAAGGCGCCAGTCCTTGCACAGATACAGTCTGAACCCTCCACTTGAGGCTCCTCTACATATTGTCAATGCCAGTGGACAGTTGCCTATTCTTGGATGACTTAGTTCCTTTTCCAGATGGTTCCCAGGTGGCTGTTCTTGATTGAATGAGCTCCCCAGAGCTCCAACCAGCCATCACTGCGAGAATTTTCCTCATAGTCTCTATCCCTTTGGTCATATAGACTCTCCTCCCCTGCTATCAGCTGGACCAGGGACTCAGCCCAGTGGTCAGCCATGTATCCCTGCCTCTACCTCTATTCATTGTTGGATGTAAGTTCTGTGATGGCACTTAGGGTGATTATTCATTTGATTATGGGAAAAGTCCTGTTTAGGCAACACCTTCACTATTAGTTGGAGTAACGTAGGCAGTTACATCCTATGAGTTCTTGGAGGTTTCTCTAGCACCTGGTCTTTTTCCAAAACCATATTTGTTTGCTCTATTAAGATCTACATTCTTTTCTTTTTCTCTACCTCCTTGTTTCTCTCACTTAATCATCTCCTTCTCTCATGATTTGTTTCCACCTCTTTTTTGTTGCAACCTCTTATGCTCCCAATTAGCTAAGGATATCTTCTCTATTTTCTCTTTTTTGGGGGCTCCCTGGATGTCTCTCACTCATTAGTGGACTTTAAACAAAAAGTAAAGAACACCCAAGCTGCAAACCACAACCACTGAACATCTTGGGATCTGAAGAAACTTAAGAACATCTTGCTTCTTAATGGAGACTCTAAAAATCATAAAGGCCTGGAAAAATATGCTACACATTCTAATAGATCAGAGATGCTAGATGCCAGCATATATTATATATCTTGCAAAACTATCAACCACTTTACAGAAGGAAAATAAGATATTTTATGATAAGGCAAAATATAAATAATCTATATCTACAAATCCAGGCCTGTGGAAGGTACTAGAAGGAAAACTCCAATCAAAATAAATTAACTGTTCTTATGAAAACACAGGAGAAAAATCTCATATCAGCAAAATCAAAAGAATGTAAACAATCTATCATCTATCTATCTGTCTCTCATAAATATACACACATATACATACACACACAGTATCACTACTACCACCACCACCAAAATAACAGAAATAAACAATTATTGGTCATTGGTATTTCTTAATATCAGTAGTCTCAATATCTCAAGGAAAAGGCATAGACTAACAAAATGAAAGCAAAACAGGATTCATCTTACTGTTGGATACAAGAAATTCACTTCAATACCAAAAATAGACATTACCTCAAGGTAAAGGGTTGAAAAAAGATATCCCAAGCAAATGAAAATAAGAAAAAAGCTGGTATAGGCATTTTAATATCTAACAAAATAGACTTCAAACCAAAGCTAATTAAAAGACATAGGGAAGGAAATTATACACTCATCAAAGAAAATACCCAATAAAATAGAATTTTAATTATCATCAAAGCCCCAAATACAAGAATATCTCAGTTTGTAAACAAAGACTACTATAAATTAAGTCACATATTGATCTTCACACACTAATAGTGGCAGACTTTGATACTCTATTCTCATCAATAAGCAAATCATCCAGACAAGACCGAAATAGAAAATAAAAACCAAATAAACCTAATAGATATTTATAGAACATTTCACACACACACACACACACACACACACACACACACACACACACACAGTCTACTCTGCACTTCATGGTACTCTCTCTGAAATGGACAAATGGACACAAAGCAAGTCTCAACAAATACAACAACTTTAAATAACTCCCTGCATGATAAAAGCCCATCATAAATTAAAACTGGATATCAACAACAGAATCCAGAAAGCATACAAACTCATTGTCATAGTTAGGGTTTCTATTGCTGAAAAGAGACAACATAATCACACTAACTTTTATTTTAAAAAAAACCCAACACCATTTATTTATGGTATCTCAGTTACAGTTCAGAGTCCCAGTTCATTACCATCATGATAGAAAAAAAGAGTAAGCAAGCATACACAGTGCTACGGAGGTTATGTAGAGTTTTACATCTTTCAGACAACAAGAAGGGAACTGTCTCACTGGGCATGGCTTGAGCAATAATGAGACTTCAAAGCCCACCTCAACAGTGACGTACTTCTTGTAACACAACCACACGAACTATAACAAGCCCAAATCTCCCATTAATATCACTTTTTTGGAGGCCATTTTATTTCAAAATACCACATGGTATTCTCTGATTCCTAAAGGCTTGTACCCATATCATAATGCAAAAAATACATTCAGTCCAAATTCAAATGTTCCGATAATCTGTCACAGTCTCAAATATATTTAAAAGTCTAAAGTTCATAGTCTATTCTGAGATTCATACAATTTCTTAATTGCAATCCCCTGTAAAATTAAAGTAAAAAGCACATGATATACATTATCATTTTAAAACTTAAAAAAGAAAGCACAGTGAGAAAATACTGAACCAAAGCAACATCAAAAACCAGCTAGACAAACTCAAAACTTGGTGTTTCCATATCTGATGTCAAACATTTTTCAGATCTCCACCTTCTTTTAGCTTTGCAACATGCTTTTTCTCCTTGTTCTGGTTCCACTCCTTGTTAGCAGCTCTCCTGGGCAAGTATCTCACAGCTCTGGCATCCTCAAATTACTGGGATCTCTGAGGAAATCCAGGCTTCAGCTTCACAGTTTTACACAGTGGCTTTTCTAGATCTCCTTTCAGATACCCTGCCATATCCCTGGATTCAGTAGTTTTTCTTAGTGACTTCTTGACTCTGAAGCCATAACTGTGTAGTCAAAACTATTAATTTCTGCTGCTTTGGGGGCTATTACATGTCCCCCCTTTCAATTACATCTTTACCAGCTTTTTTTTTTCTTACACTGCTTAAGCTTGGATGTTCTGAAAATGAGTCTGCAGACCTGGTGATCGTTGAATTAAAGATCTTTCAATTACATTCTCACCAACTTTCTGTTTTCAATTTTTACCTTCACTGCCTAAGCTTGGATGTTCTGGAACTTGCTCTGGACCCAAACTCAGAGATATATCAGATTCTGCCTCTGTATTTCTGGAATTAAATTAAAAGTGAGTATCCCCACAGAGAGATCTAATTTTTCTTTTATTCCTTTTCACAAGTTGTAAACTCAGCTGGGTGGGATCTTGATCTGAGGTTATTATTTTCTTTATTCCATATCTTAATCTATTTATTCTTTTGAGCACAGGATTTAACTCCATTCTAGCTCCATTTAGCTCCCATTGCTCCTTTCTACTCAATGTACATTTTGTAATTTACTGTTCTAAGATTGTTTCTTTTTTAAATAAATCTTCATTAGAATTACAAAAAAACAAAATAATAGATTTTATACTAGACTGTTTTGAGATTTCCTCTTTCAATTGAATTAATCCAAACACCTTCACTTTAGCCTCAGTCATACTCTTTTGACAAGAGCAAACAGCAGTCACATTCTTCACCAAAATATCACAAGGTTGGTCTCTATGCCACATGCTAACATTCTTTTCCTCTGGAAACTTCAGGAACTGGGCACCAACAGTTCAAATCATACTCAGCACCACTGTCTTCTATGTTCCTACTAGCAGAAAGCTATACATCTTGGAAGAAGCAGAAAGTGAACTTTCTTACTGGGCTTTGCTTAAGTATAAATGAGTCCTCAAAGCACACCTATACAGTGACACATTCCCTCCAACAAGACCATACCTACTACAAAAAAGCCATGTGGCAGGACAGATTAATTGAAATGTATTGAATTAAAATGTAAGAGTTAGCTAGCAATGTGCCTAAGCCATAGGTCAAAAAGGATAATATAAGTGTTTGAGTCAATGGGGGTGGGGTAGCCAGGAAGGGTCTGTACCTCTGGCTGGCTGGGGTCAGAAACCTCTGCACAGGTGTGATATCCATTGAGTTAAAGACCATCTTGGTCTACAAAGTGAGTTCCAAGACACCCAGGGCTGTTATACAGAGAATTCATGTTTAAAACCCAATAGAAATAAAAAATAGAGAAGGAAAGAGGAAAAGAAAAAATAAAGGAAAGATTGAAAGGGCTTGCAAGTCTTTTAGCATGAAAGGAATTAAAAGTTCTTAATAATGAACTCAATGAAAATGGCACTGAAAAAGCTATAGATTATCTCAAGATGTTCCCTTTTAATCAAACTTCCAATAAAAGAAGCTTAGCTTCAAAGGAAATATAACTGACCCATAAGTTGAGTATCTTAATCACATAAGAACTTTGTTAGCATGGTCTATAAGTTGGTAATGGCTGTAAAGGGAAATGAGATGGAGGACAGATCCCTGAAAGAGGAGAAATATTCACTTGATGTTTGATCTGACCACTCATCTGTTAGGGAATAATAAGCCCTGAAAAGAGAAAAGGCATCAAGAGAGACACATATTTGCTCTCATGGATCTTTCATTCGACTGAGAAGAGATATGCAGTGAACCAATAAGATGGTAGCCTACACAGTTATTGCAATATCTGCAACTCCATTACTGGGGAGACAGAGACAAGAAGACTATGGTGTTAAAAGTGTGGGCTATAGAGTCTTCAATGTCACAAACAAAGACAGAAAGAAAAGAATTGTCTGGTAATGATAAGTTCTATGAAGTAAATGCTGTAATATGGAAGAGTGTGTGTGGTATGAAATAAAGAGGAATCTCCTAGACCAGTCAGTCAGATATGAATCTGTAATGGGAAAATATTTAAACTGAGACTTGAGTTGGGAGAACTCAGCCTTCTAAACTCCTACCAAGAGAAACTTCTCATGAAAAACAGATCAGTCTTCCAATATACAGAAGTCAGTAGAGAAGCAATTGAGTCAGAATATAAGTCAAGGATGAATTTGAATAGACAGTCTAGACCAAGGACGGGTTCAGAGAGCATGTTATGATGGTTTGAATCTAGATTTTTAAAAGATAAATAGGGAACAGGGGATACAAATAGACTGTATGTGACATAAAATCAGATGAAATATTATTTCCATCAACTAGGAGACCAGTGAAAGAAGAATAGTGGGAAGAGAATTAACAAAGTGTGTGTGTGTGTGTGTGTGTGTGTGTGTGTGTGTGTGTGTGTGTGTGTATGTAAGAGATACAGAGAGAGACAATGCCACAAGGATATGGATTATTTTGTATGCATCATCAAAGTCAAATGTAACAGAATAGATTTTAATCTAGATAATTCAGAAGTTATTAGAAACTCTTAGGCCTCTAGGATTTCCCTAACAGAATACTAAAGACTAAGCACATTATATAAGAAAAATGTTTCTACCACTATTTTGAAGATGCATGTCCCTGGTTAAGGTGACAGATGGACTGCTTTGTTTAAGGCCTCTCTCCATGCTGCTTATCAGCCACCCTTAAGCAGATCCTAACATACACATACACTTGCTGTTTGTCAGCTAACCACCTCTGACTGAGTGCCAAGGTGGCATTTTCCTGTGCACATACACTCTTGCTGTTCCTCTCCTTTTCTAACAAAGAATTCTACTGAATTATCATCTGACCTTTATAATATCACTTAATCATATTTATTTCCCAAATGGTCTTTCTTCAAAAATACTACTATAAGGGTTAAATCTAAAAAGAATTAGCTTGGGAAGCATAATTTAGCTCATAGTACAAGAACTTCATGAAGGGACTTATGTTTTATTGGCAAAATGTCTCTCTAGATACTGTAAGGATTTTGGTTGTTGGAGTCATAATAATACATGAGGTATTACCTTACCATATTTTCTACAGGTGTCTTCTTGAAATTCTTTGTCATTAAAGGCATGTAAACTAGCATATGGAGTCCTTGGTCATTAGCAGTTCACAGTAGATCTGAAAGTCAAATTTCAGTATAAATGAAAACTCTGGATGTACTCCAACAACAAAAAACCTACAACGTAATTCTGTGAATGTTTCTTTCTCTCTTCTTGTAAGGATTACAAGGTCATAGATTTCCTTCACAATAAATTCCAAGAAAAGCATTTTTGGATCATCAGTAGCAAAGTGAACACTGTAAAAGCCTTATCAATCATAAAGGGCCTGCCACCCATATGAGGCAATTTGCTATTATGTCTTGTTATCCCAAAAATAGCAATTTGTTGACTAGGACTCATTTGCCATGGATTTGTCAGAAATAACCTCTCACATAAATGTTTTGTAACTAGTCAAACAAAAACATGTATATTTTTCTGTATTTTCAAAAGATGCAATTATTTGCCAGACTGATATCTGTTGTTCCATAAATTACAGAGGAAATACAAATACTTTTATATAGGGTATCCTTGGGAAAAAATTCAACTGCTTCAACAATTTTCTCCAAATAAACCCTTCATTTAAACCCCTACAGCATTTATTTTGTCTTCTTAAAATCCTTACAGAGAGTCTAGTTGCTTAGATCTCATTGGCAGATTTGAATTGTCTCTTACAAGTTCTTAGACCCATAATGAAACTGAGTCTGAACATTTGTATGATTAGAAACATTTATGAAATGGCATGAAGCACGCTATAATGATAGGTCTGAGGTATTGATTTAGTTGGAATCAGAATTTATGTACCATTTGTCTTTCTTAGCATTGGAGATTTATTACGCTATAGTCTTAAAATGAGATATTTTCTATAAAAAGAGTTTCCACCTTATCAGTGAGCAATTACAGAGGAACTTCACACAAATAAAATGCTGATTTGAATGTAGCTGTTATTAATATGGTTATTAGTATTATAATTTATATTTCGGGAAGTAATTATTCTGAGTTTTTTGGCAAGACAATCTGAAATTTTCCACAGACATATTAGTAAATAAACAAAACTATTCCTTCCTGAATTTCTGTCAAATGAGGTCAAGAAAAGTTAAATACAACAGTGAATTTCTGAGATTGCCATAATTTATCAGCAGCAGTAAGAAAGGAAGAGACAGTGAGGAACTGAGAGAGACCGAAATGACCCTGTTATCATATGCTTTACCTAAAATGGTCATTAAAAGATTTTGCCTTGGGAAGACTTAAGCAGATACTCAAAAGTGAGCAAACATAGGGAGAAAATCTAGAGATAAAAATTATCTGGAAAAAAAAAGACTATTTCTCAAAACAGGAATGAGACATGTTTGTAGAACAAGTAAAATAAGATTTGCTAGGATAGAAAGTTAAGGAGTCTTATATGTAAGCATTACAAAGGTACCAAGGACTTCTATCTACACAGTCTTGCTATCTATGGCTTAGCTTTAATTCAGCTTTAAATACAATTTCAATTTCATTTGGTAGCCAATGGTAACAGATCATACAACATAAACATATACAAAGTGTGTGTGACCATGTGGAAAAATTACTTTGCTTTAAACCCATAAACATCTTTCTTTACTGACTTTTGTGATGGCAAATTTTGTGACTGTCTCATTCACTGACACAGCTCCAGGATACAGCAGATGACATGGCACAAGTGCTTTAACAAAGGTTGCCTGACTGAGTAAATAAGTGAATACATTCCACCAACATTATATAGCAGCTAATGTCTTCACCAATGGAATATAATACTCTTGTATTTGATGTTTTCCCAAATTTATTAACTGTGTGTCCTTGTTTAAATATTTGATTTCCATGAATTTACGAATTATTTTGGTTTGACTGAATTCCTGATCATTAGTCTTCCACAGCAAACATAGCTCTACTATAGATGACTAAATTCAGGTAATCAATCACCTTTCATGAAGACTATGGGTCATACTGGAGCTACAGGGTCATATAGATCATATATAGATAAACCCAAAGCTCCTGAAATAACTAGAGGGATAATACCTGCTATTTTAGTCAATATGTGGGTTATAGCTCCTGCTTGTGCTTAGAGAAGGGGTTAGTTCTTCACCAACCCTGGATACTGAGTTGCAGAAACAGTGTTTAGATGCCATTAGTTCATAACATTACAAGGGGCAATCCCACTTTCATCAGGGAGACTGGTGATTTTTCAGCTGCATAGCTATAAATTCCAACAACACAGCAAAATTCCTTTTTCACATCTGGCATTTGGTTGAAGCTAAATCCTTGTGCACTATCTGAAGCAAAACAGTGGACAAGACCTGTATTATTTTGAGCAAAATGCCTTACAAATATTTTTATACCCACAGAGTAGGGACAGAGATACAAGTTGTTAGGCCATTTGTTCTTTAGTGCTTTAAGCCTCAGTTTTTACGAAAAAAAAAAAAAAAAAAAAAAACCATTTTGATGCCAGCTTTATATGGCAGACTAAATATTAACCTAGAAAATTAATGAAAAAATCTTACTGTCTTAATATTAAATTACTTAATATTTTCTCATTGTAGTTCTTTTGCAGTCACATAGACTTTTCTTTTTTCTTTTTTCTTTTATTATTTTTATAATGAATAAATTTTTTAACCTTTTATCCTTGTTCTAGCTCCCTTCCCCTTCCAGCACCTTCCAGTTACTCTCACTTCTCCACATCTCTTTATCTCCTCCCTAGCAAGGGCAGGAGGTCCCAAGGTCCTAATATGGCTTAGTTCAGCATCCACTCTTGGCAGAACCACTTTCCTCATCCCAACATGAAAATTGGGTCAGGTGTTCCTCTGGAGGAATGCAATCCAAGATGCCAGTCCAGGGGTTTTAGATCCCAAGCTATTCAGTGATTGAGGTTTGTCTCCAGGTTCTTGCTATTACTAAAAATACTTTTATGAACATAGTTGAGCTAATGCCTTTGAAGTGCAAATGTGTATCTTTAGGGTATTGCTGGATCTTGGTGAGATGGATTCCCAGATTTCTGAGAAACCACCATACTGCATTCCAGAGTGGCTGAACAAGCTTATACTCCTACCAACAATGAAGGAGTGTTCCCTTTGACTGGCAATCTCTCAAGCATAGGCTGTCATCTGTGTCTTTTATCTTATACAATCTGACAGGTGACAGGTGGTATCTCAAAGTTGTTTTGATTTGCATTTCTCTGATGGCTAAAGATGTTGAGCAATTTTTCAAGTGCCTTTCAGCCATTTGTAATTCTTCTGCTGAGAATTCCCTTTTTAGTTCTGAACCCCATTTTTGATTGCGTTATCCAAGGTTTTTGGCAATAGTTTCTCAAGTTCTCTATATATTTTAGAGAGCAGTCCTCTGTAACTTGTAGGGTTGGTTTTCCCATTCTGTAGGCTATCGTTATGTCCTATTGACTGTGTCCTTGTCTTTACAGAAGCTTCTCAGTTTAAGGAGGTGCCATTTATTGATTTGTCTTAGTGTATGTGCCACTGGTGTTATATTTAGGAAGTGGTTGCCTGTGCAAATTTGTTGGAGAATATTTCCCACTTTCTTTTCTATCAAGTTCAGTGTGTCTGGGTTTATGTTGATGTCTTTGATCCACTTGGATTTGAGTTTTGTGCAGGGTGACAGGCTCAGATATATTTGCATTTTTCTACACACTACCATCCAGCTATGCCAAGTTCATTTGTTAAAGACACCATCTTTTCCCATTGAATATTTTGGGCCTTTTTGCCAAAGATCAGGTGTTCATAGGTCTTGGGGTTAAAGCTCAGATCCTTAATTCGATTCCATTGATCCACAAGTCTGTTTTTATGCCAGTTCCAGGCTGTTTTTATTACTGTAGCTCTGTAGTATAACTTGAAGTCAGGGATGGTGAGGTTTCCTGAGGTTCTTTTGTTGAGCAAAATTGTATTGGCAATCCTGGCTTTCCTGTTATTCGAAATGAAGTTGAGTATTGTTCTTTCAAGGTCCATAAAATATTGTGTTGGGATTTTTATGGGAATTGCATTGAATTTGTAGATTGCTTTTGGTAGAATTGTCAATTTTACTATGTTGACCTTTCCTATCCAAGAACAAGGGAGATGTTTCTGTTTTCTGTTATATTCTTCAATTTCTTTCTTCAGCGATTTAAAGTTTTTGTCAAATACATCTGTTATTTCTTTGGTTATAGTTACTCTCATTTATTTGATGCTATTTGCAGCTATTATAAAGGGTGATGTTTCCCTTATTTCATTTTCAGCCCTTTTATCTTTAGTGTGTAGGAGGGCTACAGATTTCTTTGAGTTAATCTTGTATCCTACTACATTGCCGAAGGTGTTTATCAGCTTTATAAGATCCCTGGTAGAATTTTGTGGATCACTTTTGTATACAATCATATAATCTGCACATATAGTTTCGCTTCGTCTTTTGCAATTTGCATCTCCTTAATCTCCTTTTGTTCTCTTATTGCTTTAGCTAAAACTTCAAGAACTATATTGAATAGATAAGGGGAGAGAGGACATCCTTTTCTAGTTTCTGATTTTAGTGGAATTGCTTTGAATTTTTCTCCATTTAGTTTGATGTTGGCTAATGGCTTCTTGTATATCGCCTTCATTATATTTAGATATTTTCCCTGTATTCGTGATCTCTCCATGACTTTTATTATAAAAGAGTGCTGGATTTTGTCAAAGGCTTTTTCAGCATCTAAGGATATAATCAAATATTTTTTTTACTTCATTGTGTTTATTTGATGGGTGACATTTATGGTTTTTCATGTGTTGAACCATCCCTGCATTTCTGGGATGAAGCCTACTTGATCATGGTGCATGATATTTTTTATGTATTGTTGTATTTGGTTTGCTAGAATTTTGTTGAGAATTTTAGCATCAATATTCATGAGAGAAATTGGTCTGTAATTGTCCTTCTTTGTTGTGTCTTTGAGTGGCTTGGGTATTAGGGTGATTGTGGCCTCATGAAAAGAATTTGGCAATATTCCTTCAGTTTCTACTGTGTGAAACAGTTTAAAGAGTAATGGTAGTAATCCTTCTTTGAATGTCTGGTAAAATTCTGCATTGAAACCATATGGACCCGGGATTTTTTTACTTGGGAGGCTTTTAATGACAGCTTCAATTTTCTTTAGGGTTACAGGTCTGTTTAGGTAATTAACCTGGTCTTCATTTAGTTTTGGTAAATGTTACCTGTCCAAAAAGCTGTCCATTTCTTCTAGGTTTTCCATTTTTGTGGAATGTAGATTTTCAAAGTATGACCTGATAAATCTCTGTATTTCCTGGGGGTTTGTTGTTAAGTCCCCCTTTTCATTTCTGATTTTGTTGATTTGATTACTCTCTCTCTCTCTCTCTCTGCTTTATGGTTAGTTTTATTGACTTTCTCAAAGAATCAACTCTTTGATTCATTCATTCTTTGTATTGTTCTTCTTCTTTAAATTGTATTGGTTTCAGCTCTATCTTTGATTATTTTCTGCCATCTGCTCTTTCTAGGTGAGTTTGCTTCTAATTGTTCTAAGGCTTTCAGCTGTGCTGTTAGTGCTCTAGTGTGGGATTTCTATAGGTTTTTTATGTAGGCATCTAACACTATGAATTTTCCTCTTAAGACTGCTTTCATTGTGTCCCACAAGTTTGGATACGTTGCGGATTCATTTTCATTACATTCTAGGAAGTCTTTGATTTCTTTCTTAATTTCTTCCTAGACCCAGGGGTGGTTCAGTTGAGTGATGTTTAGTTTCCATGAGTTGGTAGGCTTTCTGTGATTTTTGTTGTTGTTGAACTCTAACTTTAGGCCCCTGTGGTCTGATATATCATACAAGGGATTATTTCCATTTGTTTGTATCTATTGATATTTGTTTTATGACCAATTATGTGGTCAGTTTTAGAGATAGTTTCATGTGCTGCCGAGAAATATGTGTATTCCTTTGCATTTGGGTGGAAGCTTCTGTAAATATCTATTAAATCCATTTGCATAATAACCTCTGTTAGACTCCTTATTTCCCTGTTGTGGCTCTGTCTGGTTGACCTATTCAAGGGTGAAAATGGGGTATTGAAGTCTCCCACTATTAGGGTTTGAGAATTGATGTGGGATTTGAATTTTAGTAGTGTTTCTTTTACATAGATACATGCCCTTATATTAGGGGCATAAATTTTCAGGAATGAAATCTCCTCTTGACCAATTTTTCCTGCAATGAATAAGCAATGTTCATCTTGGTTCCTTTTAATTGATTTTAGTTTAAAGTCTACTTTGTTAGATATTAGGACGGCAACACCAGCCTGTTCCTTAGGGCCATTTGAAGCAAAAATCTTTTTCCAATCCTTTATTCTGAACCTTTATCTATCTTTTGGTTGAGGTGTGTTTCTT
The DNA here is from genome assembly GCA_004025045.1 of Sigmodon hispidus. NCBI lineage: Eukaryota > Metazoa > Chordata > Mammalia > Rodentia > Cricetidae > Sigmodon > Sigmodon hispidus. The sequence continues at coordinate 69,597 of PVIH01000907.1, forward strand.
GTATTCAGCAGAAGGGTGGCTTCTGTTTTTGTATCCATCTTGTTAGTGTGTGTCTTTTTATAGGTGAGTTGAGTCCATCGATATTAAGGGGTATTAGTGACCACTGATTGATATTTCCTGTTATTTTTGGTGGTAGCTTTTATGTATTTGCTTTCTATGGGCTTTTCTTCTGTGGGATTAGTGATTATTTGTGGTTTCTAGGGTGTATCTGGGATCCTTAGTTTGGAGTTTTCCTTCAAATGCTTTCTGAAGGGCTATATTGGTAGATAGGTATTGTTTCAGTCTGACTTTGTCATGAAACATCTTGTTTACTCCGTCTATGGTGATTGATAATTTTCCTGGGTATAGCAGTCTAGGTTAGCAGCCATGTTCTTTTAGTGTCTGTATAACTTCTGACCATGCCTTTCTTGCTTTCATCATTTCCATTGAATAGTCAGGAGTTATTCTGATGGCTTTGCCTTTATAGGTAAGTTGGCCCGTTTCTTTTGCAGTTCTTAAAATTCTTTCTTTGTTCTGTATGTTTTATCGCTTGATTATTATGTAGCAAGCAGACTTTTTTTGGGAGTCATACCTATTTGGTGTTCTGTAAGCTTCTTGTATCTTTATAGGCATTTCCTTCTTTAAGTTGAAATAGTTTTCGTCTTTGATTTTATTGAATACATTATCTGTGCCTTTGAGCTGTTATTCTTCTCCTTCTTCTATTCTTATTATTCTCAGGTTAGGTCCCATATTTCCTGAACATTTTGTGTTATGGGCTCTTTTGTTTTTAGTATTTTCTTTGACTGATGTATCTATTTCCACTACTGAGTCTTCCACTCCAGAGATTCTCTCTTCCATCTCTTGGATTCTGTTGATGAGGCTTGTATTTGTAGTTCCAGCTCTTTTCTTCAGATATTCTATTTCCATCTTTGCCTCATTTTGTGCCTTTTTATTGCTTCTATTTCAGTTCTTAGTTCCTGGAATATTTCTTTTATTTTCTGGTTTATCTTTTTTTGGTTTTCTTTCAAGAATTTGTTCATCTCTTCCAATTTTTTGTTTGTATTTTCTTCTATTTCCTTAAGGTAATTTTTTTATATCTTGTTTGAAAGCTCTAATAATCTTCATAAAGCTGTTTTTGTTGTCGTTTCTTTCTGTTTCCACTTCATTGCTCTGTTCAGGTCTTGTAGTTGTAGAACCATCAGTTTCTTCTGGTGTTGCCTTATTGTTCTTTATATTGTTATATGCTTTTTTGCAGTGATATCTGCCCATGGCTTCAGTGGTTTTCAATTAGTCAGCTCCTAGTCAGCTGTGGCAAGAGGACTTGTGTGTCTCCTGTCTTCTCTGAGCAAGGGATCTGTTTGTTCTCTGACTCTGCTCTGGACAGAGGTCTGAATTTCAAAGCCTCATTCCCTCTCTGATGATGCAATTCACCCTGGAGAAGGAGCCTGCTCATGCAAGGTCCCCTCTTTTAAGTATTGCTGGAGGGGCCCCTCACAGCCAAAGCCTAGTCCTGTCTGATAAGGATTGACCCAGGTACTGTAGAGGGAATTTCTGGATGGGTGGTCCAGGTGCTGGAATCTGCTTACCTCTGACTCTGCTCTACACTGGGTGGGGGGGTCAGAATTTCCCACATAGACTTTTCAAATATTGCTTTAAAATATTTAAAATATTGTCATGATTAGTCTTTCAGATTTTTTTTTCAAATTTTGTTATCTAAATGAAGACCATACTTTGTGTTTTCTAGGCCAGTTATGACTTACTTATCTGACCCTTAATAAACACAAATAAATATCACACATCTTATTTTTGCTGTTATTTATTATTGTATTAATGCCATTCTACTATCTCTCTCTCCCCTCTCTTTCTCTCATCTTTTTTCATATACATATATGTGCTCATGAAAAGATTCAATAGCTTTTACTACAATTTTATACTTATACTTGTCATAGCATGATTTCTGAAATAAAAAGACTACACAGATTATTTAACTTAGGAAGCCTTTAATTTGTATCACTCCATATTCTTATATATAACCCGCATTACTCAGTAAAGGATTTAATGCTGGGGTTGCAGTGGATAAGAAATTATCTGTACATACATACTACTGTTTTGTGACAGTTCCTTCTAATCTCATCAACAAGTTTAGAATTGTGCCTTGGGAAACATGCACAGATTTAGCTCTGCACAGCTGATTACAATTTCCAGTGTTAGAAGATACTGAAGAAAAGCTCTGATATCTATTGGCAGGGAACATTTTGCCTGGTAGTTTAGAGAAGGAAAGACACATGACCAAAATTTGCATTAAAAACTTGTACACTGAGAAAGCAGTCAGCTACTTGTCACTTAGCAATTTCATTACTATTTCCTACGCTTTAGACTTATTTTAATGACTATTAGTTTACCTACACTCATGCTCCATTACATCCTAATGTCTCTGCTGTGTTCCACAGGTAAGCCTCCATAGTGTGGCCATCTCAAGAGCAACAAAAGGAGTGAGCCATGAAAGAAATCAATAAAAAAAATAGAAGAATATGGATGCAACAATCCTGTCCATAAGCAACACAACATTTGAGTGCAGTTATAAAGTCTGAGAATCAGTTTGAGTTTTATAGACAATGAAGTTCATTCTGAGGTAAATCAGGTACATTAATAAAATATGAAATCCAGACTCAAAATGTGATCTTGCCTGGGTATCCAAATTTTCTGGTAAAAATTAAACATAAAGTTTTCTCGGTGATTGATGGCTGGGTTTGAATATTATCACAGGTCTGCTGTTGCTATTTTTCTTCAAGTAAGGAATAACTTTAAAGATTTTTCTCTGGTACTAGTTTAATAAAGCTGCTGTTTGGCCAGTCATTAGGCAGAAAATAGAGGACGGGCAATCAGACTAGAAGAACTCTGGGAAGAGAAACAATCACTAGCCAGAAGCAGAGAAAACAAGATGAGAATGCTGTACTGAACAAAGGCACCAAGCCAAGTGGCTAAATATAAATAAGAATTATGAGGTAGACCTTGGTCCAGAGCTGCCTAAGAGTCAACTAAGAGCCGACTAAGAGCAACCCCTATGACACATAACCCCTGGACCCACATATGATTAAGAGTTGATTCAAAGCTGATTAAGAGTGAACAGAGAAAGCAGTGGTCAGATGCCAGTGCAAGAATACATATAACAATATAAAAAAAACAACAAAACACCATCAGAAGAAGCTGATGGTTCTACAACACCAAGTTCTGAGCATAGTAATGAAGACAAAACTGAAGGAAACAACCTTAAACACAATTTTATTGAAGATTATAGAAAACTAAAAGAGAATAAAAATTCCATTAAAAATAAAAGGAAATAAAACAAAAAATTGCAATAGATTAACAAATTTTTGAAAGAGAATAAAGAAAACCAAGAAAAAGAAAAACAACTGGTGAAAAAAATATTTCATGAATTAAAATTGAAATAGAAAAAATAAAGAAGGCTCAAACCCAGGCAAAACTGGAAATAGAATACCTGAAGAAATGAATCACAATTAGAGATGCAAGAATAACCAATAGAATGCAAGAGATGAAAGAGAAAAATCTCTGGAGGGGAAGATTCAATAATGGAAATAGATACATCAAAGAAAACACTAAAACTAAAAAAGGCATAACACAAAACATCTAGAAAATTTGGGGCACCATGAAAAGACCAAAAGAAAAAATAATTGAAAGGAGAATAGCAAGCTCAAAGGCACAGATAGTATACTCAATAAAATCACAGAAGGAAACTTTTCCAATTTAACAAAAGAAATGCCTAAATAAATAAAAGAAGCTTACAGAATTCCAAATAGAATAGAATCCCCCAAAAAGTCTGCTGGTCACATAATAATCAAGCTACTAAACCTATAGAACAAAGAAAAAATACTAAGAGCTGCAAAGAAAAAAGGCCAAAGTACTTATAAAGGCAGATCTATACTAAGGATAAAAGCGCTGAAAAAGAAATAAGGGAAATATCACCCTTTATAATAGCTGCAAATAACATTAAATATCTTGGCATAACTCTAACCAAAGAAGTAGCAGACCTATTTGACAAAGTTTAAATCAATAAAGAAAGAAATTGTAGAGGATATCAAGAAACAGAAAAAATCTCCCATGTTCCTGGATAGCTGAAATCAATATAGTAAAAGTGGCAATCTTACCAAAAGCAATTTACAGATTCAATGCAATCCCTATCAAAATCCCAACACAATTTTATACAAAGCTTGAAAGAACAATACTCAACTTCATATAGAATAACAAAAAAGCCAGGATTTCCAAAACAATCCTGCTCAACAAAAGAACTTCAGGAGGCATAACCATCACTGGATTCAAGCTATAGTATAGAGTACAAGTAATAAAAGCAGCGTGGTACTGGCATAAAATTAGACTTGTGGATCAAAGAAATTGAATCAAAGACCATGACCTTAACCCACACACTTATGAACATCTGATTTTTGACAAAGAGTAAAAATGATTCAATGGAAAAAAATAGTATTTTTGACAAATGATGATGGCATAACTGGATGGTAGTATATAGAAGAATGCAAATAGATCCAAACCTATCACCTTGCACAAAACTCAAAACCAAGTGCACCAAAGACTTCAACATAAACCCAGCTACACTGAACTTGATAAAAACGAAAGTGGGAAATACCTTCCAACACATTAGCATAGGTGATCACTTCTAAAATATAATACCAGTAGCATAGACACTAAGAACAACAATCAATAAATGTGACCTCTTAAAACTGAGAAGCTTCTGTAGGCTAAGGACTCAATCAATCTGACAAAACAACACCCTGCAGAATGGGAAAATATCTTCACCAACCCTACATCTGACAGAGAACTGATCTTTAAAATATGTAGAAAACTCAAGAAACTAGAGTCTCAAACCCTAAATAACCTAATTAAAAAATGGGGTTCAGAACTAAAAAGGGAATTCTCAAAAAAATTATAAATGTCTAAGAGGCACTTAAAAATTATCCAACATCTTTAGACATCAGAGAAATGAAAATCAAAACAACCTTGAGATGCCACTTTAAACTTGTCAGAATGGCTAAGAACAAAAACACAGATGATAACCCATGCTGGAAAGGATGCTGAGCAAGGAGAACACTCCTCCATTGTTGGTGGGAGTGTAACCTCATATAGTCACTCTGGAATGCAGTTCTGAGGAATTACTCAAAAAACTGGGAATCGATCTCTCCAAGGATCCAGCAATATCACTATTGGGCATATACCCAAAGGGTGCACATCTGCACACCAAATTAGCTCAGCTATGTTCACAGCAGTATTATTCATAATAGCATGAACCTGGAAACAACCTAGATGTCCCTGAACTGAAGACTGGATTAACAAACTGTGGTACATCTACACACTGGAGTACTATTTAGCAGTAAAAAAGAATTACAGTCTAAAATATGCAAGCAAATAGATGGATTTGGAGAATAACCTGAGTGAGATATCACATGCCCAGAAAGATAGGCATGAGATGTACTCACTCATAAGTGATTTTAGACAAAAAGCGAAGAATATCCAAACTGCAAACCACAACCCCTGAGTAGCCTGGGAACAGAAGGAACTTAATGGAAGCATCCAGAGATTCTCCTAGGAAGAGAAAATAGAAAAGATCTCATTAGCAAACTTGGACCATAACACGTAGCAACCAAGGAGACGTGGGAAAATCGTGAGAGAAGGAGATGGTTGAATGAGAGAAGCAACAAAGAAGGAGAAAAAAGAGACGGATATCTTGATAGAGGAAGCCAATGCAGGGTTGGAAAGAAATCGGGTGCTAGGGAAACCCCAAGAACCCACAAGATGGCTAGGTCCCCAACCAATAATGGAGGGGGTGCCTAAGCAGGACTTCCTCTTTAATCAAACGAATAACCACCATAAGTGTCATTACAGAACCTACACCAAACAATGAGTATATGTAGAGACAGAGATCCATGGCTGAGCACTGGACAACACTTCTATTCCAGCTGGAGAGCAGGGAGAATAGTCTGTATGAACAAGGGAATAGGAATTATGAGGAAGAGTCCCATAGACATGGCTGGCTGAAGCTCTCGGGAGCTCAATGAATCAAGAACAGCCCCTGGGGAACCGTAGGAGAAAGAGCTAGCCCCTTTAAGGGTAGGCAACTGTTGATTAGCATGGACAGTATGTGGAGCCGAGAGGGGAGGAATCAGACCATGTGCCTGTAATTGTGATGACACCTTGGAGGAGTGCCTACCCAATCTTAATATTGGGATGAGAAAATTGAACTAGCCTGGAATGAATGTGCCAGGCTGAGCTGATTCACCTTGGGACTTCCTGCCCTTTCAGGAGAGGGGCATGGGGTGGTGTGTAGGGGGAGGTCAAAGATAGACTGGGAGGGATTGGGAGGAGTTAAAAATAGGTGAGCATGGGGACACATGGGAAAAAAGACCTTTTTTCAAATATACTAATTTTTTAAAAAAAGAATTATGAACTAACTAGGTATAGGGTCTGGAGAGTGATATGCTTGAGCTACTGGCCTAGCAGTTACTATAATATTAAGGCTCTTAGTCAATTATTTGCCAAGAAGCTACTTGTTATTTGAGACTTTCTGGCTGGGCCAAAAACTTCTGACTAAATTAGGATTAAAGCAAGCCAGACATGGTATCATTTTCAGCCAAATGAACTTTCACCACCAGAAAGCAGAAGCTTTGCTCATAATAGGAAGGCACTCTTATCATCTTGAAGTAGGCGTTGTATTGAAAAGCAGATAAAATTTATGGAGCCCCTGGTAGAATGCTTTAAAAGTATATTTTTCTATCATCAGAGTCCGTAGAATTAGAGAGTACTAAAAGAGAGAAAGGCTTTCATGAATGGTTAAATAATCAAAGAAAATAATATGAACAAGAACTATAAGCAAACCCAGGATGGGCATATACTGGGCCTAACAAAAGTGACTTGATATAACATCTGATGGAGTGTTTGAATTTGGGTTTACAGATAAGCAAGGGAAGAATTAATGTGGTTCTTTTAGAAACTGGTTTTCTCTGGACTCTATAGAGGGGCAATCTCCCCAAAGAGGATTCTATCTTTATGTACCTGGGATCTATTCAGAAACCCTTTTTGTCTCTGTTACTCTTACCTTTCTCTAAAGTGAATGAGAACTCAAATTTCCACAGTGAAGGGAATATGTATAGTTTCATCTTATGTATACGCCAAACACTGTGTTAATGCTGATGATTTTGAACATAGTAGAGTTAAGAAGTATTCAATGGTTCACTTTCATTATTATCTAGTCATCAAACTTTTCCCTGATATCAAAGTTGTATATTGTGCACTGTTTGCTTTCTAATGTAATAGAAGCATCCTTTATTATAGTAGAATTTTAATAAAGATATATTGGCTGATGAACAAAAAAGCTAACACTTTCAGTGTACATTAGAATAGAAAGTTAAGTCTAACAGTTTGGATAGTTTTGAAGTAAGTTTTTAATTGGATAATCTAGCAAAATCAAAAGTCAAGTAAAGTCAAACCATTTTATTTTTTCTCTAAATACTGAAATAGATGATTTTTTATAGTCAATTAGGTGTGTCGGGTTACCTACATTTTTAGGATGTTTGTTTTGCAAATGCTTGTGAGACATAGAGAATCTCTAAACTTATTAGTGAATACACAAAACTCCATCATTCAAGGAAACCCTAGCTTTAAGTTACCGCGTATAATGTAATGAAAAGAGAACCATTCAGTGCTTTTACTGTGGTTTTCCAGAGCATAGATCTCATTATTTACTAAATCTACAGTCCAGTTATCAGTAAGCCACTAAAAATCACACCTCTATTTTTGTCTTAATAAGAAAGCATTCTTATTCTGTTGTACAGTCTGCTTTTGTTAGTCTGCTTTCTTGAGAAAGTGTCTTTCTGGATAAAAGTCTCAGCTAATCTTGCATTCTTGGACTTCCAGCCTCAGCCTCTGGAGTGCTGCTGTTCTATCCATGAGCCATCACATCCAACAAATTCAATCTTACGAAAGTAGAAGATGGACATTGATTGATTTTTCAGTATATAGAGAAAGAATATAACAAAATAAAATACATAGGTAGTTTAGGTTTCAAAGTAAACCAGAAAATACTAGTGCTTGATATACACAGAAAAGATTACCTGGTCATTTGGAGACAACTTTATTCTGAGACCCATGGTGGGCACTGTAATGACACTGATTTCAGACATGTCCTTGCCATAGAGTATAGTTTTCTATATTTAGGTTTGGAAACATTTTCTTGGGAATCAAAAACCTTCTCAAAGGGTTTGAGGACCAAGTGCTACTTGGCATTATTAATATGATGGAATGATCTTAGGAGAGACAATTATTATTGCTCCTTTACTTTTATTTTCTGAGCTCTTCAGATAATATGAAGATGAATAGGTCAATTAATAGATCATATTGATCTGTTACATCCATCTGCCTAGATTTCCAGAGAATTTTCTAGGTTAAAAGAAAATATGCATTTTCCTGCAATAATTCTCAGGTACAGGAGAAGGCAAAATATGAAATTTTAAATATTATTTCTCTATATCTATCTAAGAATTTGAGTTTCTAGAACAAGAACACATACTAAACAAGTATATACAGGACTCAGTAAAATAATAAGAAAGTGATATGCATATCCAAATAGATACCATGGGTTAACCCACACTCTGCATCAGAGGCACCCACACTGAAAAAACTCAAAGACACTCTTCAATGTCTTCTTAGGAGGTGGAGCATGCAAGACAAACAGAAGCACAACACAATTTCACAATTTAGTATTTATCTAAGTAACTGCAACTCCCAAACTCAACAGCTTCAAATGAGAAATGATTCAGAAGCTCATTGAGAAAAAGCAAAGGAAAGATTCTAGGCAACTGAACATGGAAATAAAGCAAAGTAAAATATGTAATTGGCCACAATTACAGGCAGCTTATTTGATCAACCCTTCGGAGAAATCGTCACTTATATGCTTGTCAACAGTTCCTGGTTAGAGGAACTCAGTTTTTGTCTCAGAAAATTTAAAGAAATGGTAGGTGCTCTTGTAAATCAACCAAGGTTAAGAACATTTATGAAATCAACATAGCTTTCTCTCTTCAATATTTTCCAGGTTTGTTGTTCTTATAAATGTCTTTGCAGAAATCAAAAATGATAAAAAATGAAGTAACCTAGAAGCTCTGACCTTGAGGTTGTAGTTCAGTTGGCTTAGCATGTGCTAGACTGCACAAATCCCAAGGTATGGTGGTGAGAAATTGCAATCCTAGCTGGCATTTGGAAGACAGAAGCAGAAATACCAGAACTTCAAGAGCATTTCTGACTACATTGCAATTTCCTAGCTAGCTGAGATACATAAGACATTTTCTTCTACCCTACCTTTTTTAAAAAATAAGCCAGGTACTACAATTAAAATTTCCTTGCCTCAACTGATTCAAAATTGGTTTTGTGGTGCCATTCAGATATCAATCAGTCTGAAGAGCTGAAATCACTGTACTACACAGAAATTTTCATTACTACTTGTGACACCATTGGACTCTAAAGTTGAAACATTTATCCTAACATTCAAAGCCTTGACAAATCATTCTACCTAGATTTCTACTCTAGGTTTGTTCTTAATGGGTGAGTCTGCTTCCCCATCTAGTATTCAACCCTTTATTCCTTTATTTGTATTGCATTTTGCCCAGTATCAGATATTGCTCTTCCTTGACATATATCCTAACATAACCTCTTATGAAGAAAAGAAACATAAACTTCACATGATGTCACACCAACTTGTTTTTCTTTGCTTTGCTCAGTTATTTGTGACTTCTAGAAGGGATTACATGATAAAGACAGAGTAGTTTTTAGAGAGTTTGTATGTTGTACTTCCAAGGATTTTATATAAATAATTAAACATTATCTACTTATGTATAAGAAAACTTATCCACAAATATTTACTCATAGCTTGCTAAATGGTAAGTACATCAAGTAGAAGAACTATTATATACTTGTTTATTAAAAGCAAATACTTTGTTTTTTCTCCATGTGCCATATCTCTCAGAGCTGGTACAGAGTATATCACATTTTGTATTATTTAAGAAATGTTACAATTATACATGTCTTTCACTTTTTGAGTTTTATTTCAAGAGATTTTTAGTGGATATATATTGAATTTTTCTTTTAAAATTATTTTGCCTAAGGGATCAATGTATTATTGCCTTTATTATATTGTATATGATCCATATATTGCTAGTTTCTCCAAAACTTTTATCATAAACAGACATTAAATTTTTTTCAAAGGCCTTTTCTGCATTATACAGTCATGTGTCTTTTGTCCTTACATCTATTTTACATGTACTACATTTTTAATATACACCTACTGATCAATTCCTCTATTTCTGGTATGGAGACATCCCAGAAAAATATATAATTTTTTTTATATTTTATATATGACAAATATATAAAAATCATTGTCATTAATTTTTATATATTTCTTAATTTAAGTATTTTGCAAGTACTTTTGAGAAATTTTGCATTTATATTAACCAAAGCTATTAGCTTATAGTTCTCTTTTTTTATTTTTTGTTTGTTTGCTGTTTTTGGATCTTTGGCTTTGGTGTCAGGGTGATACTAAGTTCATTAAAAAAACAATTTGGTAATATTTCTGTTTTTTTCTTTTACTAACTAGTTTGATCAATATTAGCATTCTTCTTTAATAATCTCATGCCAAAAATTGTATGCTCAATTAATATAACCCTGAGGGTTTTAGTACCTGTTTGAAGGAATATATATTTTTAAAGCATATTCTAATGATTCTCTAAATTTTCTCAGTATTTGTTGCCATTGCTCTCTTTTCATTTCTAATTTTATTACTATAGGTCTATTTTCTTTCTTTTGCTTAATATGGTTTCAGATAATGAATCTTTTCAAAAGTTAATTCATGGTTTAACTTTTGTAATTTTTTCACTCTATTAATTTCAGGCCTAAATTGAATTATTTCCCCCTGTCTAATGTGTGGGTATTGTTTGCTCTTTCTTGTCCTCAAGGATTTCAAGTGTATATCAAATTAGTATGTGATGTCTCAAATTTTTCACTGAGTGATAAATAGTGATATAGACTGTGCTCTTAGATCTGCTTTTATGTCACATATTTTTGTATGCTGTATTGTCATTTTCATTCAATTCTAGGCATTTTCCACCTCCTTTTTGATTTCTTTAACCCAGTTTTCATTCAGTGCTGTGTTGTGTCCATGAGTTTGCATACGTTCTCTTGTTATTGAAATTCAACTTTATTTTATTGTTACTATAAAGAATGCAAGAACTATGCGCTATCATATAATTGATATTCTTTCTTCTATATTATAACTCTATAATTATAATCGATTTGTATGTAGTTTGGTAGTAAGAACATTTGCCTTTCATGCATGCATGAAGCCCTCTATACTGCCATAAAAGTTAGATTTATCAATAAGTATTATCTATTTGTCTGTCTATCTATCTATCTATCTATCTATCTATCTATCTATCTATCTATGGATTTAGGTAAATGTGTATATATATATATATGATATAAATGTATTTGTTACAAACACAATTTAAAACAAATGGGTTTCTTGAAAATCTTTGGGCTTATTTGGTACTATTCTCAGACTTCATTGCTTTCTATACTCTGCCTACTTGCAAAATCAGCATTCTGACATGCTCACTCTTTATTAATAATGTGGTCCTACATCAGTCAGTTTAATTAACTTTGTAAAATAGCATTAATTTTTTTTTACTAGGACAGAGCATGGCTCCTAGTGGTCTACTGCAAAGTCAGTGCCTAAGCCTGAATCATTTTTCAAATACAGAGCCCTAACTTTGTTTTATAGTAAGTGATGCAAATGATTTCCTTTAGGCCTTTAATCATCTTTGGATGATAGAACCTCTTAATCTTTTCTTTGCTGAGTTCTGCAGGGTTCTGATAACTAAGGGAAATGATTGTAAAATGGATTTATCTCCATGAGGAAGGGATAACATCTTTCTTATATTAAAAAGACAATATAGTAGATGTAAAGAGATGACAGACCAATTATTAAGTGCAAAGTACTTACAAAATGTTGCTACCCAATGATTATATTCAAGTTTTGAGTTTTGTATAAAAATATGTTATCTTGGTAATACCTAATCTCTCAGACAAGGTGAAAAATCTTCACAAATGTATTTTATAGTCAAATCTGAAGATCTTCAATAGTTACTCTTCAAAAGCTTATTTACTGTCATCTACAATCAATGGAAAGAATATGTCCTGCCTCCTCCCTTTAAAAATTCTAATTACTCAAATAACTGCTTGGAGAATAGCACAATTTACTCTGCATACCAAGAAAAAACAACATTTTTCTCCACAAGGAATATTGCATTTTATGTCCTCAAAGTTGTAAATCTAGTTTCACTACATTAGTACTGGGTATGATGGAGATGATGTAAAATATCACCTTGTTATGAATATGCAATTGTAAGAGTGTCCTTGTTCATATCTCATGTTATCTATGTTTTACATGTGATTTACAAAAAAGGAGAGAGAGAAAGAGAGAGGCAAAAAGGCTTCTTTAGTTTATATTGTAAATAAATGTTAAAACATAGAACACACCCTAAGTCAGTGGTTCTCAACTTGTCTCAAAGAATTGCTTATCAGATATTTACACTATGATTCAAAACAGTGACAAAATTACAATTATGAAGCAGCAACAAAATAACTTTATGGTTGGGATGTCATCACAACATGACATCCTGTATTACATGGTCACAGCATTGAGTACCACAGCCGTAAGTCATTGGTACTTTGCAGATGACATCATCCAAATAAGTATTAAGCTTAATAATTATTTTAAAAATCAACTCATATTTCTGAGGACATATCAGTTTTAAATTACCTTTTCTGCAATGAGATAAAAACCAGTGGTGTGATGTGTTGAGCTGCTGTAAATATGTACCTCTAGTTATCCCCAAAGTATAATGTCTTCTGATTTGAACTTCGACATTTTTACCACATACTTGTCCATTATATTTGCCTTTATTACTTGATTCTAATAAAGACCAATTACAAAGGATATGTATATATATACATATATATACAAGTTTTTTTATAACTAAACTAGAATTTTATTTAGAAAAGAAAGTGGTTAGATACAGAGTAGAGATGCAAGAGATGAATCCTATATTACACAAATAAGCCAATAGGAAATATATGCTATTGTTCATCTTCTGAAATAAGAAATGTTAGCATATATTTTAATTTGTTAAATATTCATAGAAAACATTTCTAGAACTTATTAAATCTATTTATGTGCCTTTATTTTCATGCTCAATATTATGGACATTATAGATATGCAGTTAACGTACTTTCTCATTTCATGGAGGTAGCATGCTTGAAGAGTAAACATTCTTCTATACACGTATGAAAACAAGAGGGAGACAAATGTATTAGTATTTGGAGGTTCACTGAGCAGATAAAGTTTCTTTAGAGTAGAACAGTGACTGTTCTATGACTTTTGGATATTTATGATTTCATAAAGAAACACACACTAGGATATGCTACATGGAATTCTACATCCAACAGTCTAAGGAAACAAACTTTCAAATAACAAGAAGTGACAATTTTCTCAGGGAGTGTAGAACTGTATGGATAGCCCCAGAAGTATCTAGACTTCCTATAAATGAACAATGGGATGGATTTGCCAATAGTGATGGGTAATGAGTTCTATGGCCAACCAAAGTCAAGTGAAGTAAATACTGCTATTTCATCTTTTTTTTTTTTTTTTAGGTTAAAGTTAATTTTAGTTGAATAATTTTGAAAACTATGTGAGATAACTAGAATATAATTAAATGTGTTTTTTAAATTCTTAACTGTTGAGAATCTAAAAGATTATATTTATATATAAATATAATAAAATATATAATCTTACCTAGCTCGATTTTTTTTATTTTTTAATAACTTTTTATGAATAAAGTCATATTTTTGATCCATGTATATCCTTGTTCAAGTTCCCTTCCCCTGAAGGAAAGGTATTTCTGAAAGTACCTGTGTAGATGTAGAAGCAAGAAAATAAAACTTCTGGTGACAGATTTACCTCCCTTTGTTGCATAGCAGTGCATGTTAGACCTGGCCACTTCAAGACATGGGAACCTTCTCCTCTTGTTTTGTCTCTGACCAGTATTCAAACATCACTTTATTTCTGCAAAAATGTGTAGATTTTATTTGCTACTGTAAAGTTTCTCTGGAGCCATTCTATGTCATCAGAGCCACAGAATAGCAAGAAAGGGTACAGAATGATTTAGATCTATGTTGTCCAGACAGCCTGATGCACAGAGGCACAATTTCAAGTAACAACCCCACTGTCAAAGCACACACAGAACTCAATCACTGATGAGAAAAGTCTTAAAGTGTCTGTTATATTTGTGGAATTTTCTACAAAGGAAAAAAAGCCAGAAGCATAAGGTGTGGTGGGGATGTCATTTGGCTTCAACTTCTACTTCATGACCTCTGTATTGTACAATAGTTTATTAACTACTTGTGTTGTCTACTAAATGGCATCTGGAGGTCTACACATGAATCAAAAGTAATCATAAAGTTTATTGATCAAATCATCAAAATATTGATGAAAATTCATATATTAGAAGATATGAAAATAGAGCAAATAAGAGAATTGTTTACAATTATATTAAATACTGTTTTATAAAAACTTATAAAGAAAATAAAAGTAACTGTTCTTTTATTGTAGCTATTTTATTATTTTTTCTTTTTGTTAGGTTGGTTTTTAAAAGTTTTTATTATGAATAAAATCATATTTTTTATTTATGTATATCCTTGTTCAAGCTCCCTTCCCCCTCCTACCCCTTTTAGCTATTTTATTTTTGTTTTATTTTATTTTATTTTTTATTTTTATTCCTTCTTTATTTTGTATTTCTCAAGAAAAACAGTAAAATGAATTTAAAATGCTGATAAGTTAACAATAACTATAAAGAAGATAAAAATCATAAGCATGACTTATCAAGGGTGATAATGCAAATAAGATTGCTACACATATATATATTTACTTTGTGTTCAGCTTTCCCTCTGAATTTTTTTTTCCATCCCTGTATATCCTTATTTAAGGTCCCTTCCCACTCCCGCCACATTAGGTCACTTTTTCTTCTCCACAACTCCCCATCCCCTCCCTGGGCAGGGAGCAGACAGTTCTATGGTCCCACTGACCCAATAATGCTTAGATCAGTCTCCACTCCTGGCAAATCCAGTTTTGTCCCCCCTCCCTCAAGAGTGAATCAGGTGTTCCTATAGTTGGAGTGGGATCCAAAGGATCAGTCCAGGGTGTTTCTGATCCCAAGCTGTTCAGTGGTTGTGGTTTGCAGCTTGGACATGCTTGGCTTTTTTTCTTGTTTGTTTGTTTAGAGACCACTAATGAGTGAGTACATCCCCTGTTTATCTTTCTGAGTTTGTGATACCTTGCTCAGGAGGATATTCTCCAAATCCATCCATTTGCCTGCAAATTTTAGGATATTGTTTTTCTTACTGCTGAGTAGTACTCCATTGTGTAGATGTACCACAGTTTGTTAATCCATTCTTCAGTTGAGGGACATCTAGTTTGGTTTCAGGTTCTTGCTATTACAAATAATGCTGCTATGAACATAGTTGAGCTAATACCTTTGGAGTGTGAATGTACATCTTTAGGGTATACACCCAGAAGTGGTATTGCTGGGTCCTTGGGGAGATTGATTCTCAATTTTCTGAGAAACCGCCATATTGCATTCCAAAGTGGCTGAACAAGCTTACAATCCCACCAACAATGGAGGAGTGTTCCCCTTGCTCCACATCCTCTCCAACATAGGCTTTCATCTGTGCCTTTTATCTTAGCCAATCTAACAGGTGTTAGGTGGTATCTCAAAGTTGTTTTGATTTGCATTTCTCTGATGGCTAAAGATGATGAGCACTTTTTCAGGTGTCTTTCAGCCATTCGTAGTTCCTCTGCTGAGAATTCCCTTTTTAGATCTGTACCCCATTTTTTGATTGGGTTATTCAAGTTTTTGGCTCTAGATTCTTGAGCTCTTTATATATCTTAGAGATCAGTCCTGTATCTCTTGTAGGGTTGGTGAAAATCTTTTCCCATTCTGTAGGCTGTCGTTTTGTCCTATTGACAGTATCCTTGACTTTGCAGAAGCTTCCTAGCTTCAGAAGATCCCACTTATTGATTGTTGGTCTTAGTGTCTGTGCCACTGGTGTTATATTTAGGAAGTGGTTGCCTGTGCCAATTCGTACAAGTCATTTCCACAAAAGAACACAACATAACCAAATTATCAATAGCAGAGAAATTTTCAAAAATATAATTTTCTTTTTTATTATTATTATTATTATTATTATTATTATTATGAACAAAGAAGTCAGACTTTCTATCCTTGTATATCCTTATTCAAGTTCCCTTCCCCCTCCCAACACATCAGTTCATTTTCTCTTCTCCATAATTCCCCATCACCTTCCTGGGCAGGCGGCAGGCAGTCCCATGGTCCCAATGTCCCAATATTGTTTAGTTCAGTCTCCACTCCTGGCAGATCCAGCTTTCTCCCCCCAACCTCAAGACTGAGTCAGGTGTTCCTCTAGGGGGAGTGGGATCCAAGGAGTCAGTCCAGGGTGTTTCTGATCCCAAGCTGTTCATTGGTTGTGGTTTGCAGCTTGGGCATGCTTTGCTTTTTCCTTGTTTGTTTGTTTGTTTGATTGATTGTTTTGAGTCCACTAATGAGTGAGTAAATCCCCTGCTTATCTTTCTGGGTTTGTGATACGTCGCTCAGGAAGATATTCTCCAAATCCGTCCATTTGCCTGCAAATTTTAGGATATCATTTTTTCTTACTGCTGAGTAGTATTCCATTGTGTAGATGTACCACAGTTTGTTAATCCATTCTTCAGTTGAGGGACATCTAGGTGGTTTCCAGGTTCTTGTTATTACAAATAATCCTGCTATGAACATATCAAAAATAAAATTTTCTTAATTTAGTTAATGTTTTCTACTTTAAAAGAAATGTTAAAAATAGAAAAAAAAAACTATCCAAAAATTTTGCAGTTAATTGTCATGTCTCAGAATAGTTTTTAAAACAGTAGATCTAATGTAACAGTTATAAAAGAATTTAAGAAAATTGAAGATAATATGCTCTAAATGCCACATTAGGTGATATAACTGTGGCAACTATGATAACAAAAACACAATAAAGAGTTTAGAGAATAAAATTTTTTAATAAATACATAAAAACTTCAATAGGGAAATAACCTTATAGAAATTAATAAATATGTATTTCTTATTATAGTTCAAGTATTTAAATTTGCTCCAGAAAGCAGAATGTTAATGTGCATAAAATCACTAATGTTAACTGTTGCTAACTGTTGCTAACTGTTCTGACATCTTTGTTAAATCCCACCCACTTGGGGTCCACTTGGGGTCCACATCATGCACACTTAGCCATCTTTATACTTCTCATCTTGTCTGTGACTTCTTTTTTCTAGATTTGGCTGTGTTACATGACATTAATTTTATTCATTTTTATTGATTTAATGCCTTCTCATGGTTATATGGAGTTTGTAAAATTTTAGAATATACAGTGAAGAAGTGATGAACCTTCAGAGCATTATCAGTATATGCTTTATATAATTTTTTAGTTGTTGTTTTAGTTTATTCTGTGTTACCATAGAAAGAAAGTTGACTATGAATGATATATATATATATACATATATATATATAAATAATTACATTGCCTCATGATTCAGTACTGGCAAAGTTCTAACAGCACAGCATAAGTATCAGGGACACAAGAGAAAGACCACATGATGAAAATATCAAAAGGACCAGAAAAGGGAGTTACTTGCTATGTATTATTATCCTTTGGAACTGATTCTCTTGGTGAGAAAAGCTGTTCACTAAAGCAGTCATGACAGTAATCACCTGTAAACGCTGTCGCTGTCAGTATAATTGACAACAGGAAGTGACCAAACTTCCAGCATATTAATCAATGAACAACAAACCACACACAGACCAAAGCACTGAAGGTGTCAGTCTTGATCACTTGAATGATGTGGTATCTGCATACTTTTTCATCACAGATTTGTTTTTTCTCCTTGAGACTAATTTATTTTTTGCAAACATTTGTCATTTGTTACTTTCTTTTTTAACTTAACAAAGTAAAATATGATAAAGTAAAACAAAAATCATCAAATTGAATTTGGAAATGGCAAATCAACATAGAAAAAGAGCTTTAAGAAAAATTCCAAGAATTAAAGATATATTCCTTCACACATTCAGGAGTCCTGTACATATACTAAAGTAAAAACTATGATATATACACAGAAAATATGGCAGAGACCCATGTTGGGCTTGTGCTTGCTACTTCAGTTCTCAGAAAACAGACAGCAAGGCCCCATTTCTGAAGACAACATCACCACACAGTTTATTAACATGGAAAGCATGGCCTGATGTATACATAAAATCTTTACCCCTACATTCTAATTTCTTTGCTATGGGAAGGTACTCTGCAGGTTATACAAAATGAAATGTAAACATGAACTCAGCACACAGAACCTTTTGATCTAAAATCTGTCCTGCCTTCAAAATATGTTAGGACACTGGGGGTACAGTTTGTGGGAGTAAGTAACCAATGTCTGATATGGAATAAGGCCAACTCCCTGAGCTAGAAATCATACTCAACACTGCCTGCCTATCTGCAAGGACCAAATACTCCAGTGACCTCGGGTAAACCCAAATACTATTGGTGTAAAAACAAATAAATATAATTACTTCTAATGATATTCTGCTATACTTATAAATAAGTGCCTTACTCAACCAGATTTCTGTCTGTCTTTTCTAAAATATTTACTGTTGATGAATATTATGTGATGAACATAAGCTTTAATATATAAAAAAATATTACATTTAAATTATTTTCCAAACAACAAGAAGATACAACAAATATGTACTGAGAAATATGGAGTCTGTTTTCAAAATTCTGGGGCCCTTGCTTTCTCATCAGAGTAAGAAGAAAATCAAATTTATGCTCTAACATATTTTAATAAGGAAAGAATATCATACACTAATTCCTTCATCTGCATTCATGTGGGTGTTTGTGTACAGTGTGTCACAGAGCACAAAGAAACAAAATAATTTGTATTTTGCCACATATTTCAGTTGTTTACATCATTCATGTTATATTGCCAAAACATCAAGCTATTTAATTAAATTATTTCCTCTCTCACTTTAATGTTTACATCTCTTTTGAGTATTTATGAACTCTTACACTTTTTACAAATCCATAGTCAAAAACAAAGGGAAATGTTTATGCTTCTTTCAAATGAAGAATGTTAAATCCCCTGTCGCCATTTGCTAGTGCCAGCCTCATAGTGTGTCCATTCAAGAGTTCATTCCCTTAACGTCTGTCTTTCTTCTGAGTACATCTCATATTAATATCAGTCACACTGCGCTTAGGGAAATTCCCTTGTTGCTGCAGTCAATAGGGCAACATTAGCAGTGAAACTGTCAATCACAAGAAAAATAATAGCAACTGCTTTCAGCAAACCAGCAGTGTGAGTCACAGTGTGATAAGATCAGAGTGCAACATCCACAGCTAATGAGGGTCAGAGAGAGAGAGCAATGTGAAGAGGGATCAGACACAGCAGAGCACTGGATTAGACAACAGTCTGGATTCCTCAAAGGGAGCCCGTCTGTGTCTGATCCGTGGTTGGTTTCTTTTATTGCTTTCAGTCATATAGTTATTTCTAGACAAAGGTAGAAGACAAGTTCATCTTGCTTGTTTCCTTCCAGCAGCTGGATGTGGATTATGGAACTTTTTTAGATTATAAAAATGATACATCCCATTTTGTCTAGGGTATTGCCATTCCACACTTTTTTATTTAACATATAGATCAATAATATTTTCTTTGATTCTCAGTTTCTAATTTCAGCAAATAATTATATTGAGAACTCCCTTTGAGAAAGACTGTGGTTCTTTTAAATTTCTCTAATAATGCATTCACTGATTGACAACATCTTTTATTATGAATAGTCATTTTTGTTTTTTTTATTTAAAATTTGTTTTTACATAGTAACCACTGGTTTCCTTTTACCAATCTCCCCTAGCTTCGCCTCACTCCACTCCTCTATCCACTCCTCAGAAAGGGTAAGGACTCAGAGAAAAAGGCAATACAAGCCCCCCCACCCCTCCCACCCACCCTGACTCTCCCACCCCCGAACCCCCAGCATCAATGCTAAGTAAGGTATCCCTCTATATATAAAAGATGGGTTCCAACCTTAAGTGGTGGGATCAGACTGTGTTCCTGTGCATGGGTTGGTACAATGGAGCTGATTCCCTGCAGAGGAGCGCCTAACCCAGTCTTGAGATTGGGATGAGGAAATCGGATGTGCCTGTAGTAGATGTACCTCGATGAGCTTACTCATCTTGGGACTTCTTTTCCCTTTTGTGGAGGGGAGAGGGAGAGGCTGAAGGCTAATGGGGAGGTATTGGGAGGAGGAAAGGGAGAGGGAAGAGGGGCATATGTAGAAAAAATGTTCCATCCAATGGGGAAAAAAAGAAAAAAAAAAGAAAAGAAAACCTAGATTCCACAAAAAAGAAAAAAAAAGAAATGAAAAGAAAAGAAAAGAAAAAGAAGTAAATAAAAGGAAATGGGCTTCAGACGCCAATTCTGCACTGGAGATAAACCCTGGTCCCACTGCCAGAGGTCCCACAAACTGTCCAAGACACGACTTTGAATGTACCCAAGCCAAATTCAGAGAGCTAACTACAGTCCCATAGAGGTTCCCAGCTGTCAGTAGAGTCAATGAGCTTCTAGTAGCTCTGGTCAACTATCTCTGTGGGTTTCTCCATCATAAAATTGACCCTTTTGCTCATATAATCCCTCTTACCTTTCTTCAAATGGACTGGGAGCTCAGCCCAGTGATTAGTGTCATGCCCAAACTCTATCCTCAGAAAGACCACCGGAGAGAGGGATGTCTGGAATGCAAGAGCAAGGTTTATTGGCAGTGCAATACAAATGAGGCAGGGAACTTTACTCCAATCTTCTGTAGTAACCAAGCAAAAAGAAAAGTTGCAGTCCTTAGTTACAAGGGGTTTTCTTGTAGGCAAAAGCTACAACGAAGTTGTTTGCTTGGGGGTGTAGTGCTGGTGTGCTACTGACTGGTTTGTGCCAAGGGTCTTTTCTGCCCCAGAGCATCTTCGGAGCCCACCTGGAGAACTGGGCAAGCAAGAATGTGTCCCCCTTGCAGAACTGGGCAGATGTCTTGGCTAATCTCCCAGAACTAGGCAGGCAGGAAGCTATTCTTCTTTCAGAACTGGACAGGCCCCCTGATAGGTCTACTCTTATAGGACATGTTCTTATCCCAGGACTGGTCAGGCGTGACTATTCTCCCAGAACTGGGCAGGCCCCTGCCAGGAACCCATCCTTCTCCTAGAATGGGGCAGTCTCCCCATGCCAGAAATGCAAATCTAAATTTTATTTTACCTTTTTATAAAATAGCTACTAGAAGGCAAAGTGGGGTTTCTTGAGCTAAGTTTTCTCTCTTCCCTCAGCTGTGGATCTCTGCATCTGCATTCATCAGTTGTTGTATGAAAGCTCTATGATGACAGCTTGGGTGGTCATCAGTTCGATTACACGGGAAGACCACTTCAGGTACCTTCTCCACAATTTCTTGGAGTCTTCACTGGGGTCATGTTTATGGATTTTTGGTTATTTCTCTAGCTGAAGGGTTCTTCCTAAGCCCAATGGCTCCTTCTATCAAAGTTCCTATTTTGTTGTTGCTTTCCCTATCTGTCCCTCCCCCAACTCAACCATCCTTTTCCTTCAGGTTCTCTTTCCACCTCTAATAACTCCCTCCTCACCATGTTACCAATTTGCTCAGGAGATCTTATCTGTTTCCCCTTCCCAGGAAGATTCATTAACCTTCTTGAGTTGCTCCTTGTTATCTAGCTTCTCAGGAGTTATGGATTGTAGCCTGGTTACCTTTTGCTTTACATCTGTCTAAAATACACTGATGAGTGAATACATACTGTGTTTGTCTTTCTGAGTTTTTGTTACCATACTCAGATCTCACTCAGGATATTTTTTGTCAAGTTCCATCCATTTGTCTACAAATTTTCAGATGTTATTTTTTTTACAGTGTAATACTTTATTTTGTAAATTTATAACATTTTTTTGGTGGTTGAGGAGCATCAAGGTTGTTTCCAGGACCTGGCTATTTATTACAAATAATAGTGCAATGAACATAATTGAGCAAATATCCTTGTGATATGAATATATATCTTTTGGTTATATGCCCAAGAGTGGTATTGCTGTATTTTGAGGTAAACTGATTCCCCAATTTCTGAGGAAAAAATCATAATAATTTACAAAGTGGCTGAACAAGTTTATATTCCCACCAGTAATGGAGGAGTGTTCCTCTTATTCCACAGCCCCTCCAGCATAGGCTGTCATCAGTGTTTATGATCTTAGCCATTCTGACCAGTGTAAGATGGTTTTCCAGAGTTGTTTTCATTTGAATTTCACTGATGACTAAAGATATTGAGCAATTTTTAAATTGTCTTTCAGCTATTTGAGATGGTTGGTTCTGTTAAGAATTCTCTGTAGAACTGTACCCATATTTTAATTAGACTACTTGGTTTGTGATCTCTTTTTTTGAGTTCTTTATATATCTTAAAAATTAGTTCTCAGTCAGAGGTAGGGTTGGGGAAGATCTTTTCCATTATAGAGGTTATAGTTTTCTTTTATTGACAGTGTCCTTTGTCTTACAAAAGACCTTAGTTTCAGAAGGTCCCATTTATTAATTGTTGCTCCCAGTGTCTCTGCTACTGGTGTTATATTTAGGGAGTGGTCACCTGCACCAATGTATTCAAAGATGTCTTAAAATATTTATTAAATTTAAACTAATATTTACAATGGCAAATATTTACAATGCAAAAGAGCATAATGCCACACACAGCATTTCACCTTTTTTCTTTTTATAACAAAACTCCAAATCTTATTTCCTTTGTATAGACTTTTTTCTTCACTATTATCTGTAACAACTTGTAATCAACACTGTAAAGCATGAACACATCCCTAATCCTAACCCTAACCCTAAGGATGCACATTTGCACTCCAAAGGCATTAGCTCAACTCTGTTCATAGCAGCATTATTTGTAATAGCAAGAACCTGGAAACAACCTAGATGCCCCTCACTTGAAGAATAGATTAACAAACTATGGTACATCTACACAATGGAGTACTACTCAGCAGTAAGAAAAAAATGATATCCTAAAATTTGAAGGCAAATGGATGGATTTGGAGGATATCATCTTGAGCAAGGTATCACAAACCAGAAAGATAAGCAGGGGATGTACTCACTCATTAGTGGACTCTAAACAATCAATCAAACAAACAAAAAAGCAAAGCATGCCTAAGCTGAAAACCACAACCATTGAAGAGCTTGGGACTCACTCCTTGGATCTCACTCCCCCTAGAGGAACACCTGACTCAGTCTTGAGGTTGGGGGGAGAAAACTGGATTTGCCAGGAGTGGAGGCTGAACTGAGCAATATTGGGGCAGTGGGACCTTGGGACCACCTGCCCGATTGGGGGGAGATGGGGAGTTGTGTTATGAGAGAATGACCTGATGTGGTGGGAGGGGGATGGGACCTTGAATAATGATATACAAGGATAGAAAATGTGACTCCTTTATTCATAATAATAAAAAAAGAAAAAAATCTTGCATCCTGCTGTATTGCTAAAGGTGTTTACCAGCTGCAGAAGTTCCTTGGTAGAATTTTGTGGGTCAGTTATGTATAGAATCATATCATCTGCAAATAGAGAAAGTTTCACTTCTTGTTTTCCAATTTGTATCCCCTTAATCTCCTTTTGTTCTCTTATTGCTTTAGCTAAAACTTTAAGAACTATATTGAATAGATAAGGGGAGAGAGGACATCTTTGTCTAGTTCCTGATTTTAGTGCTATTGTTTTGAGTTTTTGTACAATAAGTTTGATGCTGGCTGTTGGCTTCTTGTAAATCATCTTTATTATATTGAGATATTTTCCATGTATTCCTGATCCCTCCAGAGCTATTATCATAAAGAAGTGTTGAATTTTGTCAAAGGCTTTTTTAGCATCTAAGGTTATGATCATGTTGTTTCGTTCCTTCAGTTTCTATGATGAATGACATTTATGGTTTTTCCTATGTTGTACCATTCCTGCATTTCTGTGATGAAGACTACATGATCATGGTGGATGATAGTATTTTTAAATATTTTTGTATATGGTTTGCCAAACTTTTGTTGAGAATTTTAGCATCAATATTCATGAAGGAAATTGATCTGTAATTCATCTTTGTTGTGTCTTTGAGTGGCTTGATTATTAGGGTAATTGTGGCCTGATAAAAGGATTGGTAATATTCCAGTTTATACTGTGTGAAACAATTTGAGAAGTAATGGTAGTAATTTTTCTTTGAATGTCTGGTTAATTCTGCACTGAAACCATCTAGACCTGTGCTTTTTTGCAGTGGGGGGGGCTTTTAATGACAGCTTCAATTTCCTTAAGGTTTATAGGTCTGTATAGGTAATTAATCTGTTCTTCATTTAATTTTACTAAATGGTACCTGTCCAAAAAGCTGTCCAATTCTTCTAGGTTTCCCATTTTTGTGGAATATAGATTTTCAAAGTATGATCTTATAGTTCTCTGGATTTCCTAGGGGTTTGCTGTTATGTCCTCCTTTTCATTTCTGATTTTGTTGATTTGGATACTCTCTCTCTGCTTTTTGATTAGTTTGCATAAGGGTTTATCTATCTTATTGACTTTCTCAAAGAATAAACTCTTTCATTCATTCATTCATTCATTCATTGTATTTTTTTTGTTTCAATAGTATTGATTTCAGCTCTAAGTTTGAATATTTCCTGCCATCTACTCCTTCTAGTTGAGTATGCTTCTAATTGTTCTAAAGCTTTCAGCTGAGCTGTTAGTTTTCTAGTGTAGCATTTCACTAGGTTTTTCATACAGGCATCTAATGCTAAGAATTTTCCTCTTAAGTCTGCTTTCACTGTGTCCTGCAAGTTTGGGTTCATTGTGGCTTCATTTTCATTACATTCTAGGAAGACTTTGATTTTTTCCTTAATTTCTTCCTTGATCCAGAGGTGGTTCAGCTGAGTGATGTTTAGTTTCCATGAGTTGGTAGGCTTTCTCTGATTTGTGATGTTGTTAAACTCTTATGTTAGGCCCTGGTGTTCTGTTATGATACAAGGGAATATTTTCATTTTTTTATTTGTTGCTATTTCCTTTATGACCAATTATGTGGTCAGTTTTAGAGAAAGTTTCATGAGGAGCTGAGAAATATAAATATTCCCTTGTATTTGGGTGGAAGCTTCTGTAATTATCTATTAAATCCATTTGCATCATAACCTATGTTAGACTCCTTATTTCTCTGTTGAGTCTCTCTCTGGTTTATCTATCCAGGAATGAAAGTGGAGTATTGAAGTCTCTCACTATTAGGGTGTGAGAATTGATGTGGGATTTGAGCTTTAGTAGTGTTTCCTTTACATAGGTAGGTATCCTTATATTCAGTGCATAAATATTCAGGATTAAAATCTTCTGTTGACCAATTTTTTCTGTGATGAATAAGTAATGACCAACTTTGTCCCTTTTAATTGATTTTAGCTTAAGATCTATACAGAGTAATTTAAAAACTTAATTAATTAAAGTCTATTGTTTCCTGAAGTAAATAAACAATTACTTTGGCAGAAAGCACAATAAGTTTTCTACAAATTATCATTAGCAAAATTTTACTAGAATAAAGTAAATAAAGTTTTGTAATTAATACTTGAAAAAAGAAAAAAGTGTATTGATAAAATCTACACTATTCTAGATGTCATAAAAGATAGAATGACTTTCATATATAAAACAAAAAGTCAGAAGCAACAAAGAAACAACTATTTTTAACAAAATGCTTTAAACCATCAGAGAACCAAGCTAAAAAATACATATAAATGGCATTAAATTTGAGGATTTGGTAGACACAGGTATAGATGTAACAATAATTTTAGCGAAATCATGACATGCAAGGTTTTTTTTTTTTTTTTGAGCTAAAACAAGAAAACAAGTGCAAGATGGGTCAAGTAGATAAACCCAACGAGACATAGGAAAATTGAAACCATATACAGCTACCAAAGAAATGAATTTATGAGGATGTGATTTAAGTAGCAACAAAAAATATAGATTAATATTTTGCTATTCTCAGAAATAAACCATACAATAAAAAATGATTCTGAGAGAAATATTGAAAGTTCTTATCAATAACAAATACATGTCACTCAGGTTGTACATAAGCAGGTCATAACAGCTTGTAGTCTTTCAGTGGTACTAATAGTCCTAACTTTAAAATGGTTAACTGATAAAACTTTTTAAATATGAGAATAACTTCTAGCATCAGAATAATTACAGGCACTAAAACAACTGGTACAGGAAGAGACAGATGTTTAATATACTGAAAAAATGGCCAGTCCTTCAGTTTCTCTGATTGTGAGGCCAAGAGTCTTGAAGGTAATTCTTGGAACATCTCCAGAGCTTGGACAATTTGAACTGATCCTTTGCTGTCTTTTGTGAAATTTGCAACACCATTTCCTCCTATGTTTTTGACATGTTTGATGTGTGAATTTCTTGAGTTTAAAGTTCCCTCACCAAAAGCTAGAGCTAGTATAATGTAACAATTCTTAAAGAAGCTGTTGAGAATAAATAGTCCCCTAGTTCTCTATGAAATCAGTGATGCAAGAATTTGATTCTTCTAATGAACCTAAGCGGTATTATTGATATAAGACATGGGTTATAAAAAAATCATTTAAAAAGTACCTAGGGAAATTTTAGAAGCTGAAAAACTGTAGCTGAATCATTAAGTTTTCATGCTTTGCCTCAAAAATATAGAACTAGCATGCTCAAGAAATATTTTGATTATAAAATTCTTTTTCTTTTTTTTCTTCTTTATTTATTTTGTATTTATCAAAAAAACAGTAAAATGAATTTAAAATGCTGAAAAGTTAACAATAACTATAAAGAAGATAAAAATCATAAGCATGACTTATCAAGGGTGATAATGCGAATAAGATTGCTACACATATATTTACTTTGTGTTGAGCTTTCCTTCTGAATTTTTTTTCCATCCCTGTATATCCTTATTCAAGGTCCCTTACCCCTCCAACCACATCAGATCATTTTTCTTCTCCACAACTCCCCATCCCCTCCCTGGGTGGGGAGCAGACAGTACTATGGTTCCATTGAACCAATAATGCTTGGAACAGTCTCTGACAAAACTTGGTACCCTCGTGGAGGCAAAGTAATAAGTTTTAGGGATTTTGGTATGTTGTAGTAAGTTTTTCCCAGCCTGTTTTGGGTCTGGGAGGTTTGTGAACTTGTGTGCATGGTGGTGGTTGGAACTTGGTATGTGGCAATTTTGTCCCCCAAAGAAATGAATCACACGCTTATATCCTTTAAACTGTTTCGCCCATGTCTTACGCCCATTACTAGCTAGCTCTTTCTTCTTAGATTAACCTATTTCTATTAATCTTCCCACCACGTGGCTCAGCCCATGGCTGGCCGGTACCTCTTACATGTATGTTCCTCTTAGGGGTCAGATGGAGACTGACTGACTCCACCCTTTCCTACCTGCCTGCTCTCTGATTCTCCACCCACTTCTACAGTGCTGGACATAGGCCAAATCAGTTACTTTATTTACAGCATACAGAACATTCCATCACAGTGGTATTATTTTACCCTTTTCTGGATTGTAATAAAAATATAGACCATATTAAAACAAGAATTTGGGACAAAGATACAAAGAGAAACATTTTGGCTCAGTAAAGTACCTGGATTCATGAGCAGACTTGTCAGAGCAGAACATTTCTGATATTGTAGAAAGAATAAAGAGCAGAAAATAGTACTTAAAAAGTCAAAGTTAAGAATAGTGGTCCTCTGTCAGATATAAAAGAAAAAAATAAACTAGGGACTGAAGGATTAAATTCCTGTAGAAAAATTAATATTCTTTATAGTAGATTAATAGAATAATATAGGAGAAACACCTGATGTGGTGGGAGAGGAAAGGGACCATGAATAAGGATATACAAGAATAGAAAATGTGACTTCTTTATTCATAATTGTTGTATAAAGTTTTTTCTGGGCCCGTTTTGGGTCTGGAGGTTTGTGTGTGGTATGGCCTGTGGCAGCGGTTAGAACCTGGTTTGTGCATGGTGGCTTTTATCTTCTAAAGAAATGAATCACACGCTTATATCTTTTATACTGTTTGGCGCATGTCTTAAGCACATTACTAGCTATCTCTTTTATCTTAATATAACTTATTTCCATTTATCTTTCCACCACGTAGCCCACAGCCCATGGCTCACCTAGATTCCTACATGCTGCTTCGTTGGGGGACAGATGGAGACTGACTAACTCCACCCTTTCCTACCTGCCTGCTCTCTGATTCTCCACCCACTTCTACAGTGTTGTACATCGGCCAAATCAGTTACTTTATTTACAGCATACAGAACATTCCATCACATTTCCTTTTTTCTGTCTAATTAAAAAGGAAGGTTTTAATTTTTATATAGCAAAATTATAAGAGAACAAGTCTTAAACAGGAATTACAGTCACAATATCTAGTCTATTTGTATTTTAAAATTAAAGAGAACATTTTATTATCTCTCTTATCATTGTGAGTTTAAAGTTTTATATCTAATATATCTTTTAAACTAAAAAGAACTATACCTATAATTATTAAACTTTTAACCACATCAAAGACCACAGAAGGATATATTATTATATAAATAAACAGGAAGTGCAAGCAACTTTCAAAGTCTAGAAAATGACAGAGATGATCCATGTTTGCCTGGACAGTCATCTAAAGTTCCTTTGTAATGTTGGGGCATTTATGTTTAGCCTATATGGCCCAAAGTCTCCGGTATACCTTGTAATGATGCAGGAAATCTGACACAGTCTGTCAGTCTCTTTTCTTTGTGTCCTGAAGGATGTCTGGCAATGTTTTTTGCAAAGCAGGAACCTGAAGGACCATTTCGGCTTATCCTTTCAACATTCAGAGGTCACTTTACTATGGAACTTGTATATCTAGTTTATACAGCATATTATCAAGCAGTCAATCCCAGAACAGTTTTTTGTCTAGTGGCTGTTGCCACAAAATAAATTTTACATGAAGTTTTTTAATCATTTTTATATCATATCCTCCTCCTTCCTTTTTTTTAAAGATTGACTATGACCATTAACCATTTATAATGAAAACAAACATTAATAAGTAGTATTTTGGGGGAAATTAGATGAAGTTTTTTTATTGCTTTATGTTGTCAAAGGACGTTGATCTTATGGGGTTTTGAAGCTGGATTATCTCAACTGGCTTCTTGGAAGCTGAGAATGTTTATTTAGGTGGCCTTGGCAAATGGAACCACATTTGCCTAGAACCAATCAACAAGTTTTGATCTTTTGTGGAAATAAAAGTATAAACTCTTTTTTAAGTAACATATTTTTATAAACAGATTTATTGCCTTCATAGAGGAGAGGTCTACATTGATTAGAGAGGAATATAGAGCTTATATTGATGAAAAATTTAGGAAACTGGATCAGAAAGTACTAGAACTTGTAGATGTGGGGAATGAGAGAATTTTCCACTCTATAAAATTGTTGGAGAGGTCATTTATAGAGGACTTTAAAACACTGGAAATGACTATTACTGCTAGGTTAAAAGACCATGAGGGTCATATGGAGATTTTAGAAAAGGATTTTGAGGCAACATCTGCCCAAGACAGCCCATAGCCCCCTCTTAAAAGATGCTGAAGTAGGGAAGGTGCCCCACCTAGAGTGGTTACAATGAGGGGACTACCCCCTTCTACTCCAACTCTATTCTCAGTTGTGGCAGAGACCAAAAAAATCACAATCACATGGAAGGGCTTCAGACAATGTAGGATATACTTATGAACCTATCCACATGAAGGATCTAAAAACAATAAAGGAAGCCATAGTGACATATCGCATACAATCGTCTTTTGTGAAGCAATACATAAATTCATGGTCAGCACAGTATCGGGTAATTCCTGATGATTGGAAGAATTTGGCAACCACAGTGTTGAATGCTAGTCAAAGCTTGCAGTGGAGGAATTGGTTTATGGAAGAGGCTAAAGCCTTGGAATCTTGAGATCAAACTGGGAATGTTACCATCTCCAAGGACCAAATCCTTGGGGAAGGCCAGTTTGCTGATGTATCAATTCAGGCTACTTATGAGGACCATGCTCTGTTGCTGTGTTGTACTGCTGCCTTAAATGCTTGGGAAAGGGTTTTAGACCCAGGACAGAGAACTGAGTCATATACTCATATTAAACAAGGTCCGAAGGAGTCTTATACAGACTTTTTACAGAGGTTGACTCAGGCTGTAAATAGAGCAGTGTCAGATTCAGAAGTTTGGAAACAATTGATACTCTCTTTGGCCTTTGATAATGCTAATATGACATGTAAGAAATTGATCTTGCCATTAAAGATCAAAGGTGCACCCATAGAAGAATGGATTCAACTTGCAATTAATGTTGAATATCTACACTCTGATGAAGAGAATTGGGTTGGACAAGCCATTGCTAATGTTAAGGTGAGAAATCAAAGCATTATTTGTTTCAACTGTGGTAAGCCAGGCCATATAAAGAGGAATTGTAGGCAACGAATATATGAGAATTATCCCAATCACAGGAGTGACTTAAACAGAAGGCCACTACCTCCTGGACTATGTAGGAGATGTAACAAATGAGTGTAGATCTGTATGAGACATAGATGGCAAGCTTTTAACATTGGGAAACGTAACTCAGGGCTTCCCCCGGGAAACCCCCAAGAGTCAGACCTCCAAGTCAAAAAAGGTTCAGTCATATCCAGTCACAGTGGAAGAGCAGTTTCCTCAGGATGAGTAAGAAATCCCAAGCCTGAAACAGTAGACCATGTAGCCATAGACAATAGATCGCCTTTACAAGAGAAGTTGATGGTATCCAGTAAACCAATAAAACACATATTTTGGCAACCTCCATAAATGAGCAAAGACCAAAGTTGACAATAAGAATAGACAACATTTTTATGCAAGGCTTAGTCGACATGGGAGCCGATGTTTCGATCATAACTCCACAGGTGTGGCACCCCAAGAGGCCTCTGAAGGAGGTAGACGTTCAATTTTTAGGTCTTGGGACATTGTCTCAGGTAAAACAGAGTGTGAGATGGCTCGAATGCATAGGACCAGAAGGACAGAGAGGAAGATTGAAGCCATACATGGCCAACATAGCAGTGAACTTATGGGGTCGTGACCTACTACAACAATGGAACACTCAAATTAAGATCCCTCCTGGCTTAAATATCAACCAAAGACTCAATCATGGCCTTGAAAGCAATACCTCAAAAGGCTATGTAAAACAGCCGCCAGTTATTCAGGTTGCACAACAACGCAGTCTCAAAGCTGCAGGCACCCCAAAAGCACTAACAGCCCTGCCTTTGAAATGGTTGACAGACAAACCTATTTGGGTCAAACAATGGCCTTTGACAGAGTAGGAATTGCTAGCCCTAGAACAATTGGTACAGGAGTAGTTACAAGCTCAGCATATTGAAGAATCAACCAGCCCATGGAATTGCCCAGTATTTGTGGTCAAAAAGAAATCTGGGAAATGGAGAATGGTGACAGATTTAAGAGCAATTAATAAGGTGATCCAGCTCATGGGCACCTTACAGTCTAGTATACCTTCTTTGCTACCTAAAGGATG
The DNA here is from genome assembly GCA_004025045.1 of Sigmodon hispidus. NCBI lineage: Eukaryota > Metazoa > Chordata > Mammalia > Rodentia > Cricetidae > Sigmodon > Sigmodon hispidus. Next base: position 101,375 of record PVIH01000907.1, read on the forward strand.
GCCTATTGTAGTTATTGATCTGAAGGATTGTTTTTTTACCATACCTCTACAAGAACAAGATAAAGAGAAGTTCGCTTTCACTGTACCTACTTTCAATAATGCCCACCTAGTAAAAAAGGTACCAATGGAGGGTCCTTCCACAAGGGATGTTGAAAATCCCCACCGTATGCCAATATTTTGTCTGACAACCATTAGAAGTAATACACAAACAATTCCCACAATCTACCATTTACCATTATATGAATGATATATTGTTAGCGGACCCAGACATAAACATCTTAGAAAGACTGTTTGAAGAAGTGAAGAAGATGTTGGCTGATTGGGGACTTCATATTGCCCCTGAAAAGATACAAAGAGGGGATTCTATCAATTATTTGGGATATAAAACAGGCTTGCAAACAATTAGACCTCAGAAGGTACAACTTAAGAGGGACAGATTAAGGACACTTAATGATTTTCAGAAACTATTAGGGGATATCACCCACATATGACCAGTTATTGGTATTAAAAACTATGAACTGGTTCATTTGTTCAAAACTTTAGATGGAGACAAAGATCTGAACAGTCCCAGGGAATTCTCTGCTGAAGTTGAGAAAGAATTAGCATTGGTAGAAAAGAGATTACAAGAAGCACATGTTAACCATATAGACCCAGACCTTGACTGCATCCTGGTTATTTTGCCTTCTGAATATTCCCCTACAGGAGTCATAATGCAAAGAGAAAATATTATATTAGAATGGATATTTCTGCCACATAGACCAAATAAAAAACTGAAAACATACATTGAAAAGATTTCAGATCTGATCTTCAAAGGAAAATTCAGGCTTCAACAATTGACTGGAAAGGATCCTGCAGAAATTGTTGTACCTTTGACCAATGAGGAAATTGATCAATTATGAGCAGACAATGAACCTTGGCAAAAGGCCTGTAGTGGTTTTCTGGGGGAAATTAATAATAAATATCCCCAAAGCAAAAGGATTCAGTTCATAAAGAAAACTAATTGGATTTTCCCCCATGTGGTACAGGATAAACCTATTTCTGGAGCTCCTACGTTTTTACTGATGCAAATAAAATGGGAAAGGCTGGTTATAAATCAGAAAATTTGAGTAAGGTGACACAGAGTCCTTATGATTCTGTTCAGAAGGCCGAACTGTATGCCATTATTATGGTGTTATTGGATTTTACTGGGCCTCTTAACCTGATAACTGACTCTCATTATGCAGAAGGAATTGTATTTCATATTGAATCTTCTGACTTTATTCCTGATGATACAGAATTAACCCTTTTGTTTGTACAGCTACAGGTTATCATCAGAAATAGAACACATCCTATGTATATAACACATATCAGGGCTCATTCAGGCCTTCCTTGCCCTTTAGCACAGGTTAATGATGAGATTGATCGGTTATTGATAGGAAATGTGGTAGAAGCCTCAGAATTTCACAAGAAGCATCATGTCAATAGCAAGGGATTAAAGAAGAGTTTTCCCATCTCTTGGCATCAGGCCAAGGAAATTTTGTGCAAGTGTGACAAGTGTTCCCTTTACAATCAACCATCCGTACCCGCTGGGAGTAATCCTAAGGGTACAAGGAGCAATGGGATTTGGCAGATGGATGTGTTTCACTTCCCAGAATTTTGTAAGATGAAATATGTTCATCATACCATTGACACCTACTCAGGAATGCAGTGGGCTACCGCCCTGAGTTCTGAGAATGCTAATGCAGTACTCACTCATCTTCTGGAAGCCATGGCCATATTGGGAATTCCTGATCAAATTAAGACTGACAATGCTCCAGTATATGTTTCCCAGAAAATGAAGCAGATTTTTGGATATTATGAGATAAAGCACCTTACTGGGATACCACACAATCCCACTGGACAAGCAGTTGTGGAAAGATCCCATCGCACCTTGAAAGAGACGCTTCATAACAGAAAGGTGGTATGGAAAAACCTAGGGAGAGATTACATAGTGCCTTGTTGACATTAAACTTTCTTAATGCTGATGAGAAAGGGACTTCAGCTGCAGAGAAACAGTGGGTAATAGAAAGGACTTTTGAGTTGAATCAACCTGTTTATTTCAAGGATGTACTAACTTCAGAATGGAAGCCAGGGCATGTGCTTCATTGGAGTAGGGGTTTTGCTTTTGTTTCCACAGGAAAAGAGAAAATATGGGTATCAACAAGATTGATAAAGAACTGATTCAAAAAGGAGAACCCTCCTGAGGAGAAGGAGTAATGGCTCATCTACCAATCAGACAATTGGATATGTGGTAAGGAACATTTATTTAACTAAGGTAGGGCAGGGTTTTAATTTTGTTTTTACAGAAGAATGGATACAACCCTTTTCACAAAGCTAAAAGGATGCTGAATGCTCAGACTTCTGAAAGGTTATAAGGACTACAGAGGATTACAAGGATGCCTGACACTGACAGGCGCTAAGGGTAATTTCTCTATTCTCACAACTGTACATCTATATCTAATGATTATGTATTTATGTATATAAAGGAGGTCCTAGTTTGGTAACAAAGAAAAGGCTGGCGTTGGGGTGGAGCAAGTGGCTTTCTTCCTCTCTAAACCCAAGCATATTGGTAAATAAAACCTTAGAGACTCTGTCTCACATCAGAAAAGCCACCTGAGGTGAGACAGAAAATAGATGAAATATATAAGGACCAATATTATCTCACTTTTGTTTTAACTCTTAACTCTTACTGCTTTCTACATTTCCTACTCTCTTAATCTAAAAATCTTATCTGTACACAATTCTTTCTGATGGTTCAATATCTTCAGTTAGTAGTATTCATTGGATTCCCCACTATAAAAAACATTTTCTCCTACCAGCACTCTCCAATGCATCTAGAAGGAAGATGGGGCCCCCACTGAAAGAAAAAAAGCAGAAAATGAAAGACCTTTGAGACAGAGAAAGAAGGAACCTGCTGCATGTCACTCAGTAATCACCTTTGAGATATAGACCAATCAGGACAGTTGTAAGATAGTTTCATATCATATCTTTAACAAGAATTTCAGATGGACTCACTCAGTATGATGAGAATGGTTATAGACATTTGTGGAATGGTTATATATGTTTACAGTTACTTCATTAGGACTTAACCATTGTTTAGTTTACAGGACCCCACAGAGATACCATCACCCACAGGCCAGCATGAAGCAACTTAATGAAAGAACTACGTCCCTTTCCCAATAAGTTGGTCATCCAAGGGAGGGTTATGGTCAATTATCATTTTGATATGATGGTTATAAGTTAATCTTGAGTAGAGGATAGAATGATATTATAGATGTAGGAATTTCAAAAAAGAGAGAGAGAGAAAGAAGGAAAAGGGAATAGATAGGAGATCATTATACTTTCAAACAATTATTAACCAAAGGATGTATGAAAAATGAAACGCCATGGTACAAATGTTTGTATATTGATACAAATGGGAAATCAATGTATATGTTTGATTGAGATAATATGTATATTGATACAAAGTTGAATGTATAATTGCCTTAATTTGCAAGTGTCTATCTCTGTTTAAAATATTTTGCACGTTGATGTGTATTAAGTACATTGCCATTTCCATGATGCAATTTCTACCTCTAATTATTTATGCTAGTCATAACATTTGTTGTAACATATACACAAGCTGTTTTATATAACTCTGTTTAGATATTTTGTATAATAATATATAGTTAGGATACTGCTGTCTTTTGATATGAAATGTGTATTTTGGTCAATATTCATAAGATTGTTATACTTGAAATTATTATGGAGGAGCTGTACACTCATTTTGGAATCCCTATTTTTACAATGTTAGCTTCACTTTCTTGACTGATTGGGATTGCAGATTATGGTTACTCAGATTTGCCACCTAATAGTCAGGGTACTCAGGCTTTTCAGAAACATTTTAGAATATACCAGGTAGATAGGTGTCTTCAACCATATCATAGACCGAGAGAATATGGCATTCAATATTTTGTTATCTCGAATTTGGCCTTGAGAGACATGATAACTCCTGGCATCACCGTTCCTTTCTCAAGGTGGTGTTGAGAATCACAGACATCTTGCAAAGAGATTGTCTTGTTTGGTGAACAACGGCCTGAGGGGCAAAGAACGGCACTTGGCCTGACTGCTGTCAGCATGCTCTCTGTCCAATATGGACAAGCAGGATGAAGGACAGAGACTGCCGAAGCCTTCCTAGACAGGATAAAACAGTCCTACCAAAAAATACCCTGCTTCTGTGGAGACTTGTCAGATATCATAGGCCAATAGCCACAAGGATGGATGCTCCCATTGTATAGAGAAGTGGATGACTGTCCAGGTAGTTAACTGTCATTGTCTTCTCCTAAATTTTGGAACTTACTTCATCATGCTTCTAACTTCACATATATATTTTCCTTCTCAGGTCTTGATGGTGTTGAAGACTGGATAGTTGAGATTGTCATTACTTCACATCTCAGCAGGGACACTCAGGTGTTAGAACTTTATTGTTCGAGATAAACAGCCTTGAAGCAATCCCTGTGCATTTCCTACTATCAACATTTTAGACATTAAATTGCACCTTGTATTTGTTGCTTGTTAGTGGTAGTTTGACCTCACTTATGTTAGTACCTTTCTCTTCCCCAGACACTGCCTTATGATGATCCCTATAGTATGCAGTTTTAAAGTCTTTTATAAATGATCTCTCTAATAATTTTATAGAACGGAACATTCTCCCAGATTCATCTACCCTTTTTATTATTTTTTGTTTAAATTTTTTAGAGTTTTTATTTATTATTTTAAAATTTTTATTTAGTTTTTTTAATTTTTTATTTAATTTTTTAAAATTTTTATTAACATGAGCTTTGTATTTTTTAACAAAATTTTTATTTATTTTTTTAAATTTTTTATTTAATTTTTTAAAATTTTTATTAATGTGAGCTTTAAACTTTTTTGTGATTAAAGTAGACTTTTTTATGGAAACAATGCATTTTTGGAATGTTTTAATATGTTTATTTATGTCAGACATCTTAGTTTTATATTTTTTATGTTGAGATTTTTTAAAATAAGTAGGTAAGAAATATTATCACACAGAAAAACAAAAGGACTCTTGGGTGGAGATAACCTCTAAATGTGTAATTTTGGAAATAATTTTTTATTACTATTGTGACAAAGTGAGAAAAATTTTGGGCATTTATTTGGTAAGACATTGTAGAAAGGAAAAAAAATATGTAGAAAAGAAAAGGAAGAAAAAAATATATTTAGATGTAATGAGAACTTATGGCCAGTAGATGTTGTTGTTGTGATCAGCAGCAGTAACAATGGTGTGGGAAACGAGGTGGTGATTTGGCTGGGAGGGTCTTTTTTAGATCTTTTAACAAATTTTATTAGGTGTGTTTTACTAGAACGGGTCAATCTGTCTCTTAGGAGGTTTGTCGCGGGTAGATTTGTTTTTGGTTGCATATATGAGGCTTGTGTGCATCTGGTAACTAAGTTTAGACTAGCTCTGTGGGTGAGTGAGGAACCCGGCGGGTTTGTAGAATTAGCCCCACGTTGGGTGCCAATTATCGCGGTAAAAACTCGCACTGAGATATGTTTTAAACAGGGTTTATTTGGAGAAAATAGTTTATAAAACAGAGCCGGTTTTAGGAGAAGATGACAGGATGAGGTTGCAGCGCGCCGGAGCCTTTCTAAGAAAGATTCTTTATCTCTACACCGTACCTCTGAACTCCTGGGCAGCTGGAGCGAACTGCGCACTCGGTCAGGGAACTCTCGCGAGAGAATGACGACTTCCTGTCCTGGTCCCCTCCCTCAAAGGTCTACTTCTGGAATCCTTTTCAGTTAACCACGCCCCGCTCATCTCCAGTCCTATGACGCAATTGTTCACATATATAGTTCCTGATTTCCCGCTACATAGTTTTATATTTAGTTTAGAACCCTCTTATTTTACAGAAGGGGGAGATGTAGCGGGAAATCTGAAGCTATGCAAAAAAAACGCACCGGAGTGCTGAGCCAGGTGGAGTTGATCCACTGGGGGAAACGATGAAAGAGCACCGCACTGGAAGCAGATGTGTGTTGCTGGATGAGTGGCATGAGGAAGAAGGACCGTGCGGTGGGGACTGCTCCTGCCTTCTGCAGCGCGGATCATTCCTGCTCTCTGCTTCTCCATTCTCCTACCTCTTCTCCTCCCCTGGAACAATCCCTGTTATGTAAGTAACTTTTAAATAAAAAGACCTTAGTTAGCATATAGTTCTTGGTGGGTTAGTATCATGATAGGTTACTTTATTTACAGCATACAGAACATTCCACCACAATAATAATAAAAAAAATGGAAAAAAGGAAAAACTTCTGATTTATTAACTTAGTCAAAATTAAATACAAACATTCTGTCTAGTTTTTTTTCAACCACAAGGCTTTGTGATACCATTTTTTTATGGTTGTGAGCCTAGCCTTTAACGGCTGAGCCATCTCTCCAGCCCGTGATACCATTTTTTAAAAAAGACACTGAGTTAAGAGAACTGATTTTAACATAATGTTAGGTTTTATTTCTCTTGAAATTTTGTTTTTTTTTTCTTCTTTTACTTTGATATGCCTATATAATCAGCAAACACTTTAGGTAAAGTATGTACTAAGAAAATATTTTGTAACTAATGATTAAAATATATGAGTAAATGATTTATGTATGAATAAAACCTGCGAGAGATGCAAGTTTTCAGACTAATATCAAGACATACTGGAATGTTTCTTCTTTTTCCATCTCTTCCTGTAAAATAGAACTAAGAATTGGCCAGTGACTAATATTTTGTTGTTGCTTTGCATCTGCCTACTTCAGTCCCTGGTGCCATGAATATCTAAACTCTGGAACTTCTATATTTGTAATTAAAAAAGAATCCAGAAAATACTGAATGTTAACAGATTTAAGAGCTATAAATAAGGTGATTTAGCTCATGAGCTCTTCACAGCCTGAAATTCCCTTGACTTCTTTTTTACTAAAGTGAGATCAATTATAGTGATTGATTTAAAAGACTTCTTTTTTAAACTGTATATTTACATAAATATAATACATAAAAGTTTGATTTTACAGCATCTATTTATAAAAACTCTCAGCCTGTTAAAAGGTATCAATGAAAAGTTTTTCCACAGGAGATGTTAAACAGCCCTATCTTTTGTCAATATTTTGTATGAGAGCTATTGAAAATCACAAACAATTTTCTTAATCTACAATTCACCATTATATGTGGGCACTGTCTATAGGCAGCTTAGCATGAGCTAAGCTTCTTGGCTCATACACACAAACCAAGTTACATATATGCTGTCAAATAGGTTCCTATGGAAAAAACCTGATGACAATGAGACACCACTGCTTCTGGCAGCACCAAGTTACTTCAGAGAAGATGGGCATTGAAGAAACTCCATATGGGGTTTGCTTTTAATGTGGATAAACTAGTCATTTAGAAAAGAAGCTTATCTTCTCTTGTGTGCTGACAGTATACTTTGCAACTGGACAAGCAGGGCAGAAAGAAAAATGACTGTTAAACTTTGCCAAATTAAGATGGGACAGTTCTTCCAATGTCTGCGAGACATTCTGTAAAACACATGGGGAAGCAACTGTTCAAATTTGTCATAACAAATCAGGACATTTCTTCATTTTTTTTTGCAGTACAATAATATCTGTCAGATATTCTAGACCTGAAGGTTAAAGATGACTGTCTCAATGTTTCAGAGAAACTCTGGATTGACTGTCCAGGCAGCCAAATGTCTCTGTCATTTTATAGTTTTGGGAGTTACTTGCTCTGCACTTTTGATTTACTCAGGTCTCTGATGTAGTTGAAATCTAGATAGTTACATATACTGTTTCCCTTAGTCATGAATTAGGAACAGAACTTTGGATTCATCAAAAAAATAGATAATGGAGTATTTTCTTCAAATATGCCAAATTCAGAAGGGCTTGATATTATGCATATGATTCTTGCTTGATAATTGTTCTTATTGTATATAGTTTTACTTGCTAGAATTAATACCTTTGCTTTCTATTTAGACAGTAGTTGATAATTGAGGTATTGTATATAGTGCTACTATGTTAGAGTTAAAACGTTTTCTTTTTATTTAAACAAAAAATCAAAGTGGAATTATTCTTTTCTCTTCATTATAGATATGGCACTTTGATTGGTTTAATAAAAAGCTAAATGGTCAATATGTAGCCAGGATTTCAGGGCATGGGAAACTCTGGAAAGAAGAAGACCAGAGATGGCAGGGTACTCAGAGCAAATAATTTGAGAAAATTACAAAGTAAAGAAACTGAGCTAAATAAAAGGATTACATTAAAAGATATGGATTGTTAGAAACAAGTCTTAGCCATTGCCCAAGATTTTATGATTAATAATAAATCTTTGTGTTATTATTGGGGATCCAATTGTTACAACTATAAATTCTGACAACAGTTTGTAGTCAGTCATCAATAATAATCAAACTCAGTCATGTCAGTCATGCTTATAGAATCAAACAGAGACATATTTTTAGTAATAAATAACCTTCAAATACTTCAGAGACCCATGAAACATATCACTTAAAATATTTTGATAACATAAAACTTTTTATGACACTTCAGCTCTTGGAAAAACCAGTTTTCTTCAAAAGAAAATGAAAGGCATTGAAAAGTATCCATGTAACAATGTAGTCCTTCAAAATTCCTGCTTCACAGAAATGTTTATCAGATATCTATACATAGACCAAAGATGGATGCCCAATGTTGGATAGGTGACTGTCAAAGCAGCTAGATATCTCTTTAGAAGTTGTTTTTTCTACATTTTCTGTTTACTCAAATAATATTATATCCTTCTTGAGTTTCAAATGGATTTGAAGATTAGATAGTTATAGCTATAGTGTAATTTTGGTATAGAGTAAATCAGGCACAAAATTTTGTACTCACCAAGATAGACAATGGAATATTTTCTTTGAATTTGCTAAGTATTAATGAACTGAATATTGTGAATGTATTTGTTACCTGATTATTACCTGTTATTATTTCATACAGTTTTATCATGTTAGAGTTAAAACCTTTCTTATTATCTCGACAAAAATTAAAATAATACAGGAGAATTTTTTGTACTGGCCACTAAATATGTTGGTGGACTGAAAAACTGAAATAGAGGTCAGAAATTAGGGCTTGAGGGAGATTTCCAGAACTTTTAAATTAGGAAAACGTAAAGAGCAGGGTCAGTTGGTTACTCCTCTATTCTTTCTTAGATTTATCAGGTTTTTAACTCAATTTCTGACTTGAGCTTTTATTAAAACTACAATAGTTTTGGTAAATTCTATAGAACCCAGTTGAGCAAACACCTTGATATATAACTCTTCAGTATTTGTTTTGGATTTCTAATGTAGAGAACTTGGAAACTGAGACAATATTTGCATTCTACCCAAAGTTACTAAATTTACATCTATCAACAGCAAACACAAACAATTTGTATTCCATTTTTTATGTATATTTGGAAGTTTGTCATTATACTGGAAGTATGTCTCAATTTGCCTTAAAAAGAACTGTGTGATCAACTGTGTGCCTACTTCAATCTACCTCATCATTTCTGTCCCTTTATTAGGTACACTTGCTTTCCTGGATGTCCATAAGATTCACACTCTTTTCCTTTAGCATGTTCACATTTCTCTTCCCAGGATATAATTTCACTACCCTATAGAAGAACAGTAACTATTCTCAACCAATGAGGCTACTTTCAAGCCCCAATAATTTAAGTATTTATTTAAGAAAATTTTCAAGCTTTGAAGCATTTATTAGAAGTTATAGAAGTTTAAGCCAATTACCATGAGATACTATTATAGAGATATGTTGACACTACATCAATTTCATGAGTATGCCTATATGTACATCTTGTTATTGTCTATCAACCAAAGCTAAATGCATCACTTGTTTCAAAATACAAGCTGACTAAATGATTAAGTATATGAGACAATTACAGGTGAGTGAAACCAGAGGACCAAAGTTCTTAATGTGTCTAAGATCACAACCTGATAAAACCCCAGCACTCAATTTAAAGTATTTTTAATACCATCATTTGAACAATTTTAATTAAATTGTTATAAATTTAATTTATGATTGAATGTTAAAGTTTAATCCTGGAACAGGTCCCAAGATTCAAATCAAAGTATTCTGAATATCAACATTTGAACAGTTATGTAAAACTTTTATCATTCACATACTAAAATTAGTGCCTGACTGTATAGTGTGTTGCAGAACTAAGTACACTGGAGGCATTTAATATATAAACAGGAAATAGGCCAGAGGAAAAAGGATATCTGGGAAGAAAAAGTGTCATTTTAGAAAAATACATAATGAAGAAAAGGGCAGTCAACACTGTCATTGGAAAATAGCATGCAGCCCTTATGGGAATGCTGAAATTTAATCAAGAGAAAGCAAACGTTGATGAAACTTAGAATAGTTTCTCTAATTCCAAGATGAATCTCAGTAGAAAGAGTAACATCTGTACTGTGTTGACCTGACCATGAAGGGTCTGTGCCCTACTGTGATTTATTAACTGCTACTGGGAAAGCTGATTTCCCTAAGTTATTCCACTTCAAATACAATTCCTGAAAACAAAGTTATCCTACCTAATAACTACCAAATTGACTGAATGTTAAACAGCACTTTAAATTTGTTTTATTAATGTTCATTAAACAACTAAAAAAGGAAGTTGATTCTGTCAAGCTTACAATTTTTTAATTAAAATGGAAAGAAGCAATGATGCCTACTTTGTAAACATAGAACTTTAGACAGCAAATAGATAAAGTTTACTGTGCATATCTTAGTGGTAAATGCATTTAGCATTTAATTAAAACTTTAGAATTTTAAGATGTCTTTTCTTAAGACATAAAAAACTACTTCATCCTATAAACCTCCTATGAATGGGAAAGTGTCATACACAGCTGTAAGCATTGATGATGCTTTTAGTTATTGTACCATACACACATGAATGTTTTATAAAGACAACATTCTGCAGAAACAGCACTGTCTTGGAATTGAATGATGTGATTTCTGTTTAGATGTGAGTTTTATGAGTTCTGTGGTACTGTGATTTTGTACACTGTAAATATTTTTTTTACTATAAATATTGGTTTAATAAAATGCTGACTGACCAGAATCTGGACAGTGAGTAGAGTCATCAACCAGAATAGAAATATTCTGGGAAGCAGAAAAGCAGAGAGGAGACACCTGCCAAATGGAGAAAAAGGAAGATGAGAATGCTGAACTGAGAAAAAAGTACAAAGCCACATTACACATTTGAATAAGAAATATGCATTAACTTAAAGTATAAGAGTTATATATTAATATACCTGAGCCATAGGCCAAATAGTATATAATTAATATAAACCTTTCTGTGATTACTTGGAACTAAATGGCTGTGGGACTGTGGGTGTGAATGTTGGGGTTAGGCTGAGTCAGAAACTTCTGACTACATATCTGTGTCACAGTACCAAAGTTGTAAATGTGACCTTTAAAAGATTTATTTAAAATACATGGTGGCAAATTTGTAAAGGCAAAGGCTTTGAGAAAATAAGAGTTTTTCTTATGCTTACGCTCTAAAGAGACAAAACAAGTATGAAAACTTAACAATTGGACTTCTAGTAAAGAATAAGTAGACATACAGTTTCCTAAAGTTAAGTACAACTCATAACATAGCTGGTAAAACCTACCTTAAATTACAGATGTTGTTTGGAGGGTAAAAGTATACATAATCGGAGGGTACTTCAAAAGATGTGGTGATATTATTATATTAGAGAGTTTGGTAAGGGGTTCAAAAATATGACTGTTTCTCAGAATCATTTTTTTCTTTTATAAAAGAATTGTATCTATACCTGAGCTGAATAGACATACACTAAAATGTTCTCTCTGAATTCAGTGTAAGAGCTTCCTTTCCATTTCTTTTCCCTAGTTCAATCCATTTTTTTTCTAAGCCATCATTCATATAAGGTTTTAAAATACACTTTTCTAATTTCTCTTCTGAATATTTATCAAAATATATTATATGTAATAATACTGTGTAACATATGCTTTAAATTAGAGTAAGTAGTGTTATAAATGTTCGCACTTTTTTTTCTACTTTTCTATGTATGTGTGATGTGATGATATATTGAATGTTTAATAAAAATAGTCTGGAATACCAGAGGACAGAAACCACTAGAACCAAGTCATGAAGGCCAAGGAATGGTGACCTATTCCTTCAAACCCATCACTCTGGAGGCAGAGATCCATAGGATTTCTATGAATTCTAGGCCAAAGAGAGCCAGTTGGTAGTGGCACCCACCTTTAACCCTAGCACTAAGAAAGATGATCTGGGAATTGAAATAACTGTGTGTGAAAAGAAAGATTAGGAGGAGAAGGCAGAAGTTTTTCCCTTTTTCTTGAGTGCCCAGTCAATCTGCCTGTTCAACCTGAGGAGTTGGCTGGGTGAGAAGTGGCTGTGGTTTGTTTCCTGTCTCTCTGATATTACAGCTTTCCTCCAATATCTAGCTCTGGATTTTATTATATACTAAATAGAATTAATGAAATACTGTATTGTAGTATACTCAGTTTAAAAATCTGACCATGACACTGAGCCATATTTTATCATATTCATACACTATATATTCTACTTAATGATTCCTATAAAAATAGATATATAGGTTGTTGCCACCAACTTTTTACCAACAAATAGTGTTATTAAACATTATAATTTTTGTACATTTATGAGATCTTTTCTCATTATAAACACAGCAATAGGATTTTTTGGCCTTAATAAAATGATATGAATGTGTTTTCTAGCCACCAACAGTCTCGTATCCCTCATGAACGTATAAGTTAGTTACATTCCAACAGTGAGAAATGTTGACATTTTTATGACATATTACTATTTGCAATTTTGGACATGCAGATTTTTAGAGGAAATTGTCTTTCATTAAAATGTATTTTGTGATGAAGTCATATAGATATGATCATATTTCTTTTTCTTTCAAGATATGTAGGCTTACTTCCCTCATGTAGTCCATTGTTATATATGGTTTTACTTTCCAGTATTAAAAATGTGATTCACTGCTGGTGCAAAACCATTAGTCAATGATATAGTATTATAATGCTATGATTATTTTCTGCTAAATTAATTTTAAATTGTTCACTCTCTCTATATATAAGTAAATTGGCTTGTGGTTTTTCTCCCTATATTACTTTTAACTTGTTTGGTATCAAGACTGTAATTAATTACATAAAAGGAACTTGATAATGATAAACACTTCTACATGTTTCCTTATGAATTCATGAATAATTTCACTTCAATTCAAATTGTCAATAGTATTAATTTATTTCAGACATATGCAATAAATGTAATTATTTAACAATAAGACAGTGAAAATAAAATAGAATGATACACTATTGAATGTTCTATGTCTATTGATTATAAAGTTTATTCTAAAACTGTTTGTATCATATATATGTATAATTTAAATTTTTTAGATTTTATGTTCTAAAAGCAAAAAAATAATAATTTCAGTTATTTATAGACATGTGACTTTGGTCAAGAATATGAAATTCTCCCAAACTGTGTGTCATCCAACTAAACATCCAGCCTCCATCATCTCAATCACTAGGACAAACAATGTTTCAGAATACTTCAACAGGGTAAATTTGGAAATAATCTCAGCAGGTCTCAAAAGTCCATATAGATCAAAGAGGAGAATTGATTTGTCCTTACATACCACTTGGTCTGGAATGATCTAGGAATGTTAAACCTCTATGGGCCTATAAAGTTAGCTCTATGTTGTAGGGAGCACCTGTGGAAGAGTGAGGGCATAACCCAGGGATCTTGAGCTTCTGGAGTTACAGCAGGTAGTACCTCAAATGATTCAGCCATGTCTTCTTCAGAGTCAGAATACCTGTAAGAAGCATTATCTCCAAAGGCTTTGCATTTATTGTGACTAAGAGGGTGATGCGTGAAGAACTTCCTGAATGTCATGTAACAGAATAACCTTGAGCTTTACTTTTCAGGCACCATGTCTTCAAAGAATCTCTAATTGGTAGCTTCTTTTCCAGTATGTTTCTATAAATACTGTATCTCCTAGGATGCCTCTATACATTTGCAACTTATCTTCATGTACTTTTCTAACAGAGTAAAACTTTGGCCAAAACACTAGTTTTAAAATACAGCCGAGAATGGGTGTCTTTAAAAATCCTGAATGCCCTTTTATTTTAAGACAATAAAAAATTTTATCCTAGATTTTTATGTGAATGCTGAAAATTGGCTTTTAAAGATCAAATGACTGCTTAAAGAAACTTCATACATCAGCAATTTAAAACCTGATCATACGTAAGGAAGAATCTCGCATACTTTGTAAAATACAGTACTTATCTTTTGGGTGTGCTCTATAACTCTCCATATCATTCATGCTGTAACTGTTATAAATATTGCACTTTTATTGGATTATACCATTAATATCAGTGAAATGGAATGGAGTCAATGTGCTATTAATATGTGTATTATGAATAAATTTATAATGTAATACATGCTAACCTTACAAAATTTACACACAGTAAAAATACAAAAGACTTCTATTGAGTCAAGAATCAATGAAGTTTAAAACAAATTTGTGGCAGTAATTCAGGGCAGTAAGTTTCTTTTCTGAACCATTTTCTACAGGGAAATGTTTTATTTCAATAACATAATAAGCAAACCACCCTCCCCATTTAAAACTCAGGTAATCCCTGCATTTATACAAGGTAAGCAATGATGATATTGTGCACAAGAAAGTTCTGCATGCTCCTCTTAAGTCTAAGACAGAAATACATTTTTTAAGCCCTTCTGTCGAACAGGTTTGGTAAGGGTTATAGCACATAAAACTGAACTTCAGTTTACAATAGCCCACTTGATGGGATTGAAAAGGCCTGTCTTATTGCTTGGTTGTTATCAACAAATGAGTCTCAAAAGTGGGATTCTGCCAGGGAGAAAGTCGGATTATATATTAATTGGCCTTTCAACCATTTCAATTACATGTGTTTAAAGTCAATGGATTTCAAGAGGCACAGAAGTAGATTTTTAGCATGTTCGCCTTCTCTAGAGTCTTCTCATTAGAATTCCTTTAGAATTTTTGATTTGAGCTATATGTTTTACTAAGGAGAACTGAGGGAATGTTTTGAAGAAAAATAAGGTGGCCCATAAGGCAAGAGGGGCTGTAAAAACATTCTGATGGATCAGAAGGTTTGACTTTTAACCAGCTTTACCCTGCTGTGAGAGTAAATGGATAATTTGCTTTGTGCATGCTTTGGGATTCTTTTCTTTTCTGTCTAAACAGTTAATGTTGTCATATTTGTTGTTCAAAAAGATGTTTTTCAAACAATATATACTGAGAAATAAGTATAAGGCTATTGCAGTTTTTAAAAGAACACTTGGTATTTCTGCAAGAATAATGGAATTGTTAAAATAGTAGAAGCACAACACTTTTACCCATTATGTCTTCTATGCCTCAATAAGCTTGTACATGGGAGGAGAAGACACAGAGAAAGAAGACAGACCCAATGTCCTGAGGTGCACTTGCTACAGATATTAGTGGAGGAGAAATGGAGTCAGCGTGATAGAAAAGGAGCGGAGCCACTGTATCAGGAGACCAGTGGTTTCATTTTTTCTAAGGTAAAAATGCCTATTTATTTTCACCTCTTTCAATCAGCAATCATATTTCATGCTGTGCTATTATATTTACTAATATATAGCCTGAGAGTTTACATTGAATATGTAAAGAAAAATCATCAATTGTTTTCATGTCTTTCTAGATTAATCTATGTTGATATAGATATGGACACACATATATACATATCTATATAGATTTATGTCAGAATACTCAGAACATAAAATCAAAATTACATCTGGGTCACATAAAACTGAGGCTATGACAACAAAGAAAATTATAAGCATAGATAATGCATGTTTAGATGAGTCATATTGCTAGGGATTGTTAATCATTCACTGTTATATATTTGCTACTATATGAGGCATATTTTATGTTTTTACATTTTACCTTCCAACAAAATGTCTTTATAACTAGCAAGGAGGAG
The DNA here is from genome assembly GCA_004025045.1 of Sigmodon hispidus. Classification (NCBI taxonomy): domain Eukaryota; kingdom Metazoa; phylum Chordata; class Mammalia; order Rodentia; family Cricetidae; genus Sigmodon; species Sigmodon hispidus. The sequence continues at coordinate 117,435 of PVIH01000907.1, forward strand.
ACATGTATGTTGCTATTGATCTATTTCAGTATATAACTTTTGAGCTAAAATTTAAGCTGAAATTCTTGTAGGCTCCGGGCCAGAATTTTATGCATTGCTATGCTTCCTTGTTGGAGGTATAGGGGTTATCTTCAGAAGCTACCTCCCATTCACTCTCCTTGTCTCTGTTTCTAAACAATCTCCATAAAGATGGAAGTGATATCAAGAGAAAGCAGTGTCTATTTCAGTTAATTTTTCTTACACAGATTTTGATCTTTGCCCTTTAATTCACTGTGATGTTCATCACCACAGACAAGTGATTTGCAAGCTTTTGCTTCTTGTCACACCAAGCAGAAAACTTTTATAACAACTAGGACATTTAGCCACTGAACTCCCCTCTCTTGTGAATCATCCATTAATTAGTGCCAGACTGGATACAGATTGTCAAAATACCCACATGAATTGCAGAGATACTAAGGTCAATCAACACCTTATTTTACTTGCAGTCTATTGAACAATGAGATTAACCACATTTTATTAAAACTTATTAGAATGAGAAGTGTACCAATTTAATATAGATATTGAAAATGTCATCTTACCCTCTGAATAAAGGCATTTAAATCTCTTCATCATTTTCAGAATCATTTATATGCTGCATGAAACTAGCAACAGGAATCCACCTTCTGTGCCATTCATATAGGACATAATTTGTATGGTTGATTGTCAGTGTTTTGGGCATTTGGCTTGAAAGATTATTTGTTCTTGTAATTATGAGTATTTATATGAAATGATCTGGTTCTTTTATATATAAGGGTCGTTAGGTGGATGCACTATTCCTGAAATTAGGAAAACAATGAAATATATACTTTTGCTAACAACAATTAAACATTTTTACAAAATGAATATAAGCATTAAAACATGTTTTTTTCTTTCATAACCAATGGAAATAAAGCAATTGTTTTTATATGCATGCATACTTTTATCCTATATATCAAGTTCTTGTAACATAAATGGAAATTCAAACATATCTGAACACTGTGCCAATTCTGTAAAGATTTTAGGTAAAGGATGCTTGTCAGAAACAGATAGGAAGAATTTTATTTGAAACTAATGATACAGGATTAAATGTAAGTATATGTATGTATATATATATATAATATATTGCATTAGAGATACATATAACCATAATTCAGTTTAGACAAAAATCTCCTATTGCTCCACTTGTCAGAATGGCATTTTAGGGCACTCACTGCAAACATTTTCACACTTGAGGTGACAACTGATTTTAACCACAGATGATAATGGTGCTTCCATGAACAAAGACAGCAGCCACTCCAAAGTTAGCAGTTCAAAGGAAGAAACCTGCCATGCACCTCTTCTGCTTGCAACTGATGCTGACTCTTCCATATGCTTCAGAGAAAAATCCCCAGACTTTTGTCAATTGGCCCAATAGGTTTTGTGGCAGAAGAAAGAGAGAAGTTAAGTATCTGAAGTATTCTTTCTACAAAGTGGATGTCATCACAAGGAATACTGAAAGTTGGAGAATACGGGAAATCATTGTTTCTCATACAACATTAGTCAAACGTTTTGTGATTCATGAATATTTTACCTTGAGAAATATTCAAAATGTTTAACTTATGTGGTTGGCAACATAGCTTAAAGGATAAAGTGCTTTCTGTGCAAGCATGAATACTGGAGTTTGAATTTCCAGGATAGATGGGAATGAATGCCTGCCTGAGATCCCAGTACTCAGAAGGTAGGCACTGTAAATTACCTAGGCAAGCTTGCTGGCTAAACCAGCTAAATAACCAAACTGTGTTCATTGAGAGACCCTGACTCAAAAAATAAAGTGGAAAATGAACAAGGAACACACCTGACCTTAACTTCAGCCCTCTGCATTCATATGTACAGATTTTCATGCCTCTCCCATGCCCAGAGGTACACATGCAAAAATGCAAGCACACATGCCACATGCATACATGAAAGCCATTTTTAGGTACTTTCTCTCCTGAGGTGCAATAGACTGTTAAATGAACCAAGAATTCATGAATTTCAAAAATCTTCCTTCTTAAATACCTATATAATTATTTTCTATGAAAGGTGTTTTAAGACATGTTGTCTTAGAAAACCCTAGTGTAACAAATAACTTATGTTTATCAATCTCAGGCTATTCATTTAAGGGAATTTAGTCATACTCTTAAGTTCTACAAAGAAGCATCCTTCAGATAAGCTCCATGACAATAGAGAAACATATTTTCATATTTTGTTAAAATTACTACTTCTTCAGTGCCTCCAACACTTAGTATGTCCCTGGTGGGCATTTACTGCATGAGTTATAAATATTTGGTTGGCATTCGAGCTAAGTTTGTTATCATTTTCAGTCTTTCTTACAATAACATCTACCTTTCTTGTCAGTGTGCCTGTCTGCTAGCTCACCTGGCAAGTATTGATTCTATGGTTTTGGTTTCCCATAGGAACACATGTGTGTGGAGGTATTTAATTGTATGTTTACCAAATGGGTTATGTCCTGGCCTGTCCTCCAAGAAAAGTGATATCTGTATCTTATTTCTAGTTTCTTGGTTCTTCTGATCTGACACTGAGTGGAAATAACTTCTTAAGCTCAAAGTGACTTAATTATTTGCTTCCACATATTTGCCAGAGCATGGACCTCATCCTCTTGTAACCCAGGCTGTTGAAAACTGGGGTTTGGATACAGGCCCTTCCCATAAGCAATTAGAGAAACATGGCTATTTCTCCCTTGTGTTCCTTTAATATGTCTTTTTTGCTATTAAAAAAATGCATTTATCAGAAAACCAAAGAGGCAGCAATTCACTGTTACTAGCGCACAGTGATCCAGCATGAGAAATACTGCCAACTGCTAGTGCAGACAATAGTGTACAAGAGAATACTGGACAGCTGCTGCAGGAGGGGTGAGCTGGCAGAACAGATGAGAGGCTCAAAAGCTTTTCTGTTCTATAATTCAGGCAAACTAGATGCTGAAACATAATTAAGGCTCTGCCTCATTTCTGTTCCCTTACAGAATCAGGCTACAATGATGGACACAGAAACAAGAATGGAAAGGATGATTGGTACCCTGAGGTGGCATGAATATAATGTATTAATTTCCCCACAGCATTCTTCTGTCTGAACATGCTGTGTTCAATGTAGAGAGTCTGAGACCAAGTGCCAGTCATTCTGTGACTGCCAAAACACTTCCACTTTCTCTATAATAATGACATCCTTATACGTACAGGCATGGTTCTAGGTATTTTCAGTTTTTTTCTGTTTTGATACGAAAGAACCACAATTTCAACGTGTACTACTAGGACATAGGAAAAATAAACAAAGTTATATAAATATAATATTCTACAATATTAGAAGTAATTGAGTATGTTTTAAAGTGACAGGCTGTCATTGAGGAGAAGAATAACATTATCTAACATTTTCAAAAGCAATTTGACCATGTCATTTCTTTAATATGTGTTTGATAGAGGGGGGAATTCACACATACAGAGAATATATGTATGTATGTATGCAACATATTATATATCATGGCAGGCAAAAAGAAACCAAAACTTATAACTCATAGCAGAGATAAAAATTTGTATTGCATGTCCTTTTGGTTTGTTGGTAAATATATAATCAAGTGCTCTTTTTTAAAAAACTAGGATGCCCTTATAGACAAAACATAAGTCATAAACAAAGAGAAAGGGAGAAGGAAATATACTAAATATCATACCTTCTGTCTGAATGAATAATGTATATAATGCTTACCATTATTCTATTTTATCTGCATGATAGAAGACTCAGTCTGAGGTCTAGGTCAAAAGAGGATTCATAGAAGCAAATATTTTTTTATTATATCTACTTAAAACTATTTTTCTCAGGATAGCACTTATAATTCCCACACATTCTTAAAATTATATAAGAGCTGAAAACTGTTGAAAATTCTGTTTAAGAAGATTTTATAAAAAGATTTTTTAAATTTTTGTAAATTCCTTAGATTACATAGGGTATCATTTGAGAAAACAGCAGTGTGAAATGTTTGCTTGGCAGCCTGATAAATATTTATTGTTTTAGGTGAATACTTTGTTCTGTGATCTGATCTCATAGTTGTGTGAAATGAATGTAGAATGGGGAGACCGTCTGTTGTGTCTTCCAAGGAAAAACTTAAGACCTACTTTCCTGTTGGCTAGTGAATCCTTGAGGCACAAAACAAATAGAATGCACATTTTGAAATGCACCTATTTAGTGAAGAATTATTGATTTTTTTGTGATAGCATAAATATTGGTTATACAATATTTAAGCTTCCCTTTCATACTGCATTTAAAATAATTTTTATTTTAAAGACTTATATTATTTTTAATTCTGTATATGAGTGTATATCTTTGTGTGAAGTTGAGTACAGACGTCCCAGAGGACAGAGATACTGCTGGTTCTTCTGGAGCTGGAGTTACAGGCAGTTTTTAGATATACAATACTTGAATTCTCTGTAAAAACAGCTAATTGCTGAAACATCACCTTACCTTATTGATAAAGCTTTTTATATAAAAAATGTTTTATGTGACAGAAAGGAGTCTGATTATTGTTTAAATTCTCAGAGCCCAAAGAATTTTTATTTTCTTCATGTAGCCTTCATAACAGAATGATGATTTGAAAATATCACTACCAGTATTTTTAAATTTTATAATGATATTTTGCAAAAATAAAATTTCATAAAAATGTGCAATTAAAACTATAAAAGGCAAATGAAGTATGGAGTCAAGAACAAGAAAATAAATAATATCAACAGGAATACAACTAATAATCCATGGACAACAAACACTTCACATGGCAATACCTTAAATATACAAATTAAAAAAATTGTCTTTTAATTTGGAAAATAATATGTAAGTTAAGAGAGGAAAAAATCCCAATTATGTGTAGTTCACAAGAAAAAAGTTTAAGATTAAAATAAATAAATTAAGATAAATGGAAAATCTTATTCTACTATGATCAAAAGAATAAGTAATAGCTATATTAGTTACAGAGAAAAAGACAACTTAAGAACAAATAAAGTTACAAGGAATAAGGCAGAATATCACATAATGATAAAGTGCCCAATTATTCAAGAAAATATCAATCTTGTGTGAGTCCTAACAACAGAGCAACAGAAAGCATGACACATAGCCATAATCATGAAAATAGACCACTCAATTATTTTACTTTTAGAATAGTAATTTTTCTATCAGAAATAAATGATAAATTCAGCAGCAAAATTGGAAAAATCACAGGGAGAACCTGAAAGATTCATCAATCAACTGAATATTCTCAACATCTATAAATTACATCTAACCAAAGTAAATGACTCAAGTTTACCATAAACATTCATCAAGACAGACCAGATTCTGTGTCATAAAGCTCACTATACCAAATTTTAAATAATGGAAATCATATACCATCTACACTTATGCCAGACTAAAAGCAAATATTATTTTAATAACAGATAATTACTACATCCTCCAAACCCTTGGAAATTTAAAGTAACTTACTAAATAGTACAGAGACTAGTAAAAAATATAAATAGAAATATAAAATTATATTTTAAGCTAAATAAAAATTTAAAAACTCATACCAACAAAATCTGTAGAAGTAAGTGAAAGCAGTACTTGAAATTGAGGAATTTACATCACAAAATGTGTTTGGAAAAAGGAATTGACACTCCTAAGATATAACCTCAAAAAAAAAAAAGGAAATAAAAACAAGAATATCTTAAACTAAAATGTAAACTAAGTAGTACAAGTTTGCATACTGGTAATATAATATAGTCAGTTTTGCCCATATATCCTCAATGAACAAGTCAAATTTCAAGTTAAAAGTTCATAATTGTCACTATTAATTACATTAACACTCCAAATTATAAATATTTATGTATCAAGTTAAAGTAAAACAGCACAGGATATATATAAAGAAATTTATAAAATTTTAGGAAAATATGTGGAAGAATAAAAGAAATTGAGATTTATAATCATTATTTAGATGATTTAATATTATCATGATGTCTATTTTTATAGGTTTTGTCAATGAACACAGTTCAACACAATGCTCAACAAGTTATTTCAAATTTAGACAACGGTCCTAGAATAACCAACTAAATAGTAAATAAGAAGCACAGAGAGCTGATACAACTTGACCCCAAGAACTGCTACAAATCATGAGAATTAGCAAAACTCCATTCTAATAAGTCAATAGAAGTACAACAAACCCAGGAACAAACAAACCTATTTGATGGACTATTTCCAAAATGACAAGAAAAAATATAGCAAAATAATCTGTTTAACAAATGTTGCTGGACTAACTGTATACTTATAAAGAAAATGACTGACACACAGACCTTTACCTTTCAAAAATTAATTCAAGCTCAAGATGTAGCTTAGTTGGCAGAGTACTTTCTTACCATGTACAAAAGCCCCAGTTTCATTTTGGTACCATATAAACTGAGCTTAGGTGCCTATCTGTATAGTTCCAGAACTCATACTGGAAGATTTACAGAAGTTCAGTATCATTTACTACCACACTGCAAGTGAGAGGCTAGCCTGTGGTACTCCAGTTTCATTTTGGTACCATATAAACAGAGCTTAGGTGCCTATCTGTATAGTTCCAGAACTCATACTGGAAGATTCACAGAAGTTCAGTATCATTTACTACCACATAGCAAGTGAGAGACTAGCCTGTGGTACATAGCATATTGTCTCAAAACAAGCCAAAAAAAGCAAAACTCAAGTGGACCAGAAACATAACAGTTTTTTAAAATGCACAACTTTATTAAAGCAATAGGAAAAAAACAAGATAATCTTAGGTATGATAAAGACTTTAAAATACACACCACAGACAGGATCCATGGAACAATTCAAGAAAATTTAAAAAAATACTTTTGTGACAGACAATATAAAAAGAAGCGAGCTGCAGATAGGAGAAAAGTATTTTCAAAAGACACATTTGTTAAAGGACCATTTTCCAAACTATGAAAAGTACTCTTAAAACTTGGCAGTAATACAACATAAAACACAATTGAAAATTTGGGCAAATTCTTCCCTTGGAACATAAAATAATATAATACCATTACTTTTAGAGGAGAAAACATATGAAACGTATGACCTTGACACCAGGCTTATACATGTGTATCTTCTTTCAGAAGTAAATGAGAATATAAAAAGATATTCAGCCCTTTTACATCACTTGCTTTTTGTGAAGAAAATAATGCGATATCCTACTAAGTTATTATATTGACTACAGTTCAAACTAGTTACACCATGAAATGCTTCCACAACTGTGGAACCACTAGAAATGTCATTTACTACTAGTGAGTCTGCAAAACGGTACAGTTCAGTTTGGCAGGTACTTTGACAGTCCCTAAGAAGACCAAGCATGCTTTTATTACACAATTCAGAAACCTCTTCATTTATATTTACACAATGAATTGAAAACTTTGATTCACAAAATGTTCTTACACATGGCTATTCACAACAGTAATTAAATAATTGCCAGAACTTGGAAATAATTGCATGCTCCTTCAGTAAGTCCTCCAGCACTTCTGTACTTCCCAACAACAGAATTTCATTCAATGCAAAAAAGTAATAAGGTCTCAAGTCATAAAGCATCACTATGGACATTCCAATTTGTATTTCTAAGTGAAAGAGGTCATCTTCAGGAGTGACGCACTGTATAAGTCCAACTGTAAAAATCCTGAAAAAGCAAACTATAGAGATGTAAGTCATTAATGTCCTGGGGGCCAGTGGGGAGAAAGATGGAGAACAAAGACTTTAGGAGAATGAACCTGTTGTGTAGGCTATTACAGATGAACACACATATCATTTTATTTTTGTCAAAGTCTATTAGGTGTACAGTGTCAACTTTGAGTCTTAAGGTGAACTATAAATGGGATGATTTGTTCCTATGTTATAGCAAATAGACTCTGATGTGGGATGCTGGTGGTGGAGGAAATCAGGCTTTGGGAGAACAGATAAAAACTCTGTATCTTTGCTGGGAATCTAAAGGTTCTCTCTAAAACTAAAGTTTATTAGTTGGGAATAATAGTGAAGTATGAAACTTTCTCTCAATAATCCTTTCAGCTAGATTTGTATGTGAGTATCTATTTCATAATCAATAGGCAGAAACATCAGTCCTTTCCATGAAGGAGCTGGGAGGGGAACAAAGTGGGCTGTTAATGCATGGAGTTAGGTGGAGTTATACCTACCAGCTCAAAGTTTTTACTGCTTCCTATAAACAGACTCTAGCTAATTATATGCAAATAAGCCTCACTAAGAAACACCTAAATAACTCAGGCTTGTCTTCATTAAGCTCCAAGATATAGCAAATTTCTCAGGGAATTAGACAAGGAGTATTAATCAAAGATGCTTGTAATTCCTAAGAAATTTATCAACTGCTGATCTCAGTGCCACCACCTTCAACAGACAAGAGGCAGAAAGCTGAACAAGCATGTGCTGATATTCAGAATTTCAAATGAATGTGAGCATTCCTTTTGGCAATATCTTGTCCAAATCTTTTCTTTATTGAAACTTTCTTTGCGGTATATAAACCCATAAGCAATGTTATCTTTCATTTTTGGCTGTGCTCTTAGAATCTTAGCAATTTCTATTTTGCTACAGTCTGTAGAGCATTTCAAGGCTGGAAAGAGCTCGAAGTTACTCTGTGAACTAAGGGCACAGTGAAAGGCCAGAAAATCAATACAAAAGTAAAGCATTGAAAAGCAAAACTGAATTTTTTCATTACCAGCAGTTGGCCTGAAAGCTGGTTTTCTCTTTACTCCCACACCCTCAGACTTCAATGGCTTCTTTTTTATTTCCTTTTGGCTGAAGTGGCCCCAGAGTTGCTAATTGGGCTTAATGTCAGCTAAGTGCTTTTGACAAGTCAGTGACTCCTGTAACATAGTTGCCTTTCTGTCTAGGAATTGTTTGGATATTTTTCTGTTATAAAAAACCCTGTTCTCTATTGCCCTATGACTGAATTGAAAGTTTTAAAGTGCAATTTGTCCCTTGTTATTTTCTATTTTAAGACTTTATAGTTAGGTGTAGGTCTCATTCCTGCACTCCAGTGATTTATTTCAATTAAGATTCTCCATGTTCAGGCATCACAATTACCTATTGTCACTATTGATTCCTATCCCAGGGAATTGTACCTGACTTCAAAGTTGATCACTGAACGTTTAGCATCAGTTCACAGAGGCAAAATGGAAACTGAGGGCAAAAAGAATCTTCTATCACAGAACTTATCCATAATAGTAATTTCACCAACTACAGGTACAGCATACTTATAGGGCAATTTTTATTCTGTGAACTTCAAAATCATGTACATTTTTAGTACCTCTTACCATCATAAAATATTAAAATTTGATAGAATTCATATACCTCTACTTTGCAGTTAGAAAAACTAAAAGAAACTTCTGTTGTCCATTTTTTTCAGGGAGTGACAGAGCCAAGATGCAAACCATGAGCACCAGGTTTTGGCATCTGTAGTATCTTTGCCAGAAAAACGTGGAGTTCCAACAGCTGGTGTCTAATGACTGGAAACATTCCTTTAAAAGTGGATTCCTGCTCTGATTGAATAAATTTTGCTCAGGGACCTTTACTGATTCTGTTTCTAATTTCTGTAATAACTTCAAGCTTTGGAATTGAACTGGATGATTACTGTCATTTATCTAGTGAGTGGGAAAAAAATCAAACCAGAACTCAGAGTTGCTTTGATCTTTACTTAGCATCCTTACTGCTATGGCCCTATCACCAGGGAATGTAGTGGTTCAACCACTATAAAATTCAACTATGGCTGCATCACAGAGTTAATTTTTGTTTGCTTCCACCTACTATTTAAGGACGACAATCATGTCTTTGTACTTACAGGACTTGTAAGAAGCTAGAGACTCTCGAGTAGCTGATTCTGAGGCTGTAACTCCTCGAGTAAAGTCTCCCCTTGAGCTTTCCGTTGTTTCCTCTGGTTGACTGACTGCCCAGTGAGGTTTGAGTTTTATGTCACTTCCAGCCCCATGTGACTGAATGCGGACCCAGACAGAGGGGTGGAATGTCCCTGGATTTGGGCTTCCCAGATGGATCCTAACAAAGTAGCATTTGGCAAAGGCATCCTACAGAACGTCTGAATCTCCTGACCCAGTCTGGCTATGTCTGTGCAGGGCCGATCCTATGCTTCTCCAGCTTCTTTCATGTCTATAAATTTCTATAGGCATATTTCCCCTCCCCAGGGGACATCAAAGCCTTGATGAACAAACATATAACCTACTTGAGAATTATGCTCTAAAAGAAACTATTGAACTAGCTTCTAAGCAGAGAGACGGCTCAGTAGTACATTGCTTGCCCAGTACTACCATACTTGTCTAGCAAGTTCAGTCCCCAACAATACCAAGAGAAAAAAAAAAAGAAAAAAAAAGAAAAAAACAGTCTTCATGTCTTCTGTGTGCTTTCTGAGTCATGTTTCAGCTTGAGTTGCTCATGCCAAACACTTTTTGGAACCTGTAACAATGTGATGTGCTTCTGTTTATTAACAGGTGACACTTTGGGCAACAGTGTGATATATATAATATACCTAATCTAGGAATGTGCACATAGCAGAGCAAGAAATATGAGGATTCATTTTTGTTTTGGATAGAGTTACCTACTCACTCATTAGTGGACTCTAAACAATCAAATAAACAAAAATAGCAAAGCATGCCCAAACTGCCAATCACTGAACAGCTTGGGTTCAGAAACACCTTGGACTGATTCCTTGGATCCCACTCCCCCTAGAGGAACACCTGACTCAGTCTTGATGTTGGGCAGAGAAAACTGGATTTGCCAGGAGTGAAAGCTGAACTAAGCAATATTTGGACTGTGGGATCTTGGGACCGCCTGCCCATGGTGGGGATGGGGAGATGTGGAGAAGAGAGAATGACCTGATGTGGTGGGAGGGAGAAGGGACCTTGAATAAGGATATACAAGGATAGAAAATGTGACTTCTTTATTCGTAATAATAAAAAAAAAGGAAAAGAAAAGAGTTATCTAAGGTGCTGCATTTGCTTCCAAATCACTGCAGTGCTTTAGAAGATTCCCTGAGTATATCAATACCATAGTCACCATAGCCAAGCAGAACCATCAGGAGGCCTTTGGATGCTCCTGGCCAAATATGTCTTTCCTTTGAGACAGCTAAATCATCAAATTCTATATTTTGCTAAGGCAACAGTTCTCAATTTGTGGGTTGTGACCCCTTTGGGTGTCAAGCAAACTTTTTTCATGGGTCACATATTAGTTATTCTGCATATCAAATATTTATATTATGATTCATAACAGTAGCAAAACTACAGTTATGAAGTAGCAATGAAAATAATTTTATGGTTTGAGTCACCACAACATGAGGAACTGTATTAAGGGTCAGAGCATTAGAAAGATTTATAACCACTGCTCTAAGGAGACATATAATTTCTGGCAATAGAATGGGAGATGCATAGTTCAGTATACACTTTCTTTCCATTGAAGAGCTTACAGCTTGAATAAGGCAATAGTCTTCCCTGCCATTATTCTTACAGAGTATAATGCACACAGTACACAAATGCTAGGACCCTTATCTCTAAGCTTGTTCACACAGTTAACACCTTTAGCATACTTGTCTACAGGTACAGATTTGCTTTTTGATGCCCTGTAGTATTTTTATACTTGCAACTAGCACATTCACCAGTCAATCACCAGTTTATTATAAAGAGTTTACTATAAGTACTAGCACATGTAAGGAAGTTGTAGGTGTGTCTCCACCATAGGGCAACCATTTTTTTTTATCATGGCTAGAAGAGACAGATACATAGAAGCAGCTATTTTATCTTCTTTTTACATATGAGTCTTTATTCTAATTTATCTGTATTTTATCCTTTACAACTATCAACCCACTTATTTTCCAAAATCTACCCACTCTACCTATACAGTTTTCTGTGACTCTTCTCCTGAGTTCCTACAATGGCACTCTTAGCTGCTTTTTTAATGCACCGTCTCTTTGGTGCATCTATCATATTGTTGCCATGGTGAGCTTCATGTTACATACTCTGTTTCTGTTACTTTTCTATTCAAAATATTATCAATAATTCTTCATTGCTTAGCAATAAAACTGTTCGGCCTGGCATCCAAGGCCATCTATAATTAAATATATTTCCTTCTGTTCTTTATCCTACTCTCTACAAAGGCAAATGTCTTTTGGACCCAGTGGCTCCTCTTTCTCATCTCCAGGTTTTTCTCTGAGTTTGCTCTTTAAAAATTACACTTATACTTTTGAATCTTTTCAAATGTTATTTTCCTTTTTAAAAGATTCATTTCATTTTTACTTTATGTGTATGGGTATTTTGTTGGTTTATATGTCTGTGTATCATGAGCATGAATGCTCATGATGGCCACGTGAGGGCTTCAGATACCTTTGAGATGGAGCTGTTGATGGTTGTTAGCTGCTCTATGGCTGCTAGGAACCAAAATCAAGAGCAACAAGTTTGCTTTATAGCTTAGTCATCTTTCCTAGCCATGCTTCTTATTATATATAAGTTTATTTTTTCTTTGAGAATTCAATTAGAGCTTGATTATATTCATTCCCTATTTTCCTTTCCAACTCTTTTTTCTCTTCCCCCAGATTCCCATCCCAATTGAATGTGTTCTTGGAGAAAACAAACAAACAAAACAAATCAAAAACCACTGAGTCCAAATTTTGCTACCTCTCTCTGTATAAGGATAATAGTGATATTTTTGTGTATCCTCTAGGAAATAAAACTTGCCTAATGATCAAAGGGTAGAGTCTGCCACATAGTTAGCCATAGAGGGCGGGCAGTGATGTCACACACCTTTAATCCTAGCACTTAAAAGGCAGAGATCTATCTGGATCTCTGTGAATTCAAGATCACTCTGGAATACATGAGATTAATTCAATATCAAAGAGAAACAGAGCCAGGCAGTTGTGGCACACACCTTTAATCCCAGCACTAGGAAGGTTAAGACAGGAAGTGATACAGCTGAGCACAGGAAAAAATATAAGGCAGGAAGAGACTAGACTTTGGTTCTGTATTTCCCTTTCCTTTGGCTGAGGATTCAAAGCTTTCAGTTTGAGAATTCATGGAGACAAGATCTTCCCCTTTTGACCTGAAGGAACAATAGTGGTGAGAAGTGTCTCCAGCAGCTTGTTCCATTCCTCTGCTTCTCTAATCTTTAAGCATTTACCTTAATATCTGGCTCTGGGTTTTTATTAAGACCAATTAGGATTCATGCAACAAGTATGGATACATCATCAAATACTAGGAACCACATTTCTAAAGGCAACTGACTCTCCTTTATCTAGCAGCAACCAACTATCAGTATCTAGGAGTGGTTTATTGTGCCACTTCCAAGTAAACAACAATTTTTCATGGTATAAGAGTGTTACATTGGGCTTTTGTTACCCCTTCATCTCCAATACCTAGGGGAAATTTGTCATAAATATTACTAATGTAGAACCAAATGATAGCTAGCAAACACTAAACTGAAGAGCCTCAAATTCAATGAAAAAAAAAATGAATGAAAGTCCTTAGAACAACTCCTGAGAAAATAAAGGAGCATAAACTTTCGTTTGAATATAACATGCACTTTTCATAAAATTCATCTGAACTTATTCATAACCAATGTTTCAGGATATCAAAAGGAAGATTGCATAGAGAAATTATAAGGAAAACTGTGTTATTAAAATTTTGTCATTTGTATTTAAAGTAGCACTTCTCCAAAATGAAAAATATTGGCACTACTACCATACTTAGTCAAAATTCTACATGAAACTCTAAAAAGTAGTCATTAATTATTTCAATAATTTACACAGTATAAATTGCTATCTTGACATATGTAAGAACAGTTTTACTCTTCTTTCACACAAACACAAACATGGAATGATTTTTTGTCTTTCTTGATTCATGTAGATTTGTTAGGAAGTGCTAAAAATACAATTATTCATTGTTAAGTCTGTGCTATGAATAATGGCTAATAAATCACTAGAAAAGATGTTACCATGAAGAATTTATAAAATACAGTTTTAGAGGCTAGAGAGATGACTTAATGGTTAAAATCACATACTGCTCTTTCAGAAAACCAGTCACCCAGATGGCAGCTTAAAAACTTTTATAATACTAAGTCCAGGGAATGTGATGCCCTTTCTTGTCTCTGAGGAAATAGTATACATGTGGTACACAAACTTACACACAGACAAAGCCATCATATACATAAAATAAAAATAATAAAAAATGGTTTTAAAGAAAAATTATATGTTTCTTCCAGTAGCACATAAAGTGTTCTTGATAGCTCTATGTATCCACTCTACTCTTGTCTTTACATTATTTGGTTACCATTAAGAAGATTTTTTAAAATAGAGTGGCATTTAAGACTGAATTTTGCACAGACATTTGTAGAGATATAGATCTCTTTTGCAATTGTTCATTTATTTTCTTATAATTTTTTTTATTAAAAATTTTCCAGAATGTAAGCCAAAATTTATTTGTCAATGCATGTCTGAGAGACTGTGGAAGCAGGCAAATATTGATTCTTCCAAAGAGTGAGTAACATAAATCCTTAGTGCTCACTTGGCAAATTGTCAAAGATTATACATAAAATTAATAGATAAGGGGTTACAGATTCAAAGTTGTAAACTTCCTAAATTTTAATAATCAGTTTCCAAGATATACATACTATACTTCAAATAAAGCTCAGATGTTCAAAAGGAATTCTAATGCTTTTAAATCTGAGTTAGATAATTGTTACAAAATTCGCCACCATTTTGGGGAATATTTATTACTGTGTGAAAAATTTTGAGATCAGTGATGTGAAACCTGTCTTAATGTCTAGCATATATTCATTTATTGAAGCCTATTCCCTACAGAGAAACACCTTGTTCAGCCTTGATACTGAGGGGAATGGCTTGTTCCTGCCTCAAATGGATATGCCAGATTGCATTGACTTACTCTGGGAGTCTTTATCCTCTCTGTGGAATGGTTGAGGGGATGAGGTAGAAGGAAGCTGAGGAAGGACTGAGAAGAGGGGAGGGAGGAGAAACAGTTGTGGGAGTAGTTTCACAAATTTGGGTTGTAAGAAAAGAAGACTTGGAGTCAAATATTGGGGGAAGGCTAAAATATCAGAGAGAGAAAGCACTACAGTCAATTCTTACCCAGCTGTCTTGCAACTTCCTCAGCCTCATTCCTAGTAGCTTCTGCTGGTTACTTCTGCTAGTCACTTCTGTTTCTGCCTGGGTTCTATGAGCCCTTATATACCCTTTCCTATCCAGGATAGGATTAAAGGCATGTAACCTTGAACTCACAGAAACAGAAGAAGTTCTGTCTCTGGAGTTATGGGAGTGAGGGTGTTGGTCCCACTCCAGGCTTTCCCTGTGCTGGGATTAAAGGTGTGTGTGATTGACTCAGCTGTTTGTCCTTGTATTCAAGGATTTCCTGAGCTGTCTGCATAGGATTTAACTGTGTGGTCTCTGATACCCCAGGAGTTATTAAAATACCTAACAAATATCCACATGTGGGTATGTTAGAAAATTTTAATTAAAAAATAAATAAAAGAAAGCCTTTGAAAGGTTCAAATTAGGACTGTATTCAAGTCTTGGTCATTAGGCTTAATTGTTAAAAACTGAGGGCTTTAATACATTTCCAAGCTAACTTTTTATTTTCATAGATGAAAAATATAGTCTGATTCTGAGAAGTTCAGATATTTTAAATGATATCATTTCTGCAAATGTTTAGTTTGTGCCTAAGAAACAATATTATTACTAGCTCCCAACAATTGTCTGTTACCATTCTGTCACTGTCTGTACCCTGTAAAGCAGATAAAATAACATTCATATGGTTTTTCAAGAAAAACAAGAGAAAGGAAGGGCTTTCATTCCTCCATTCTAGTTGGTCAATTTATCCAAATTTTTATCCATATCATCTAGAGTTATACTCCTGTTCCATGATGAATGATGGCTTCATGGGTACTCTACAAAGTATTTATTTCTTTTTGACTACTTACTGTTTGTGGGTAACTGTGGAACTACAGCTGATACTGGATTGTAAGAATCATCATTTTAACAGAGGCTAAATGGTCACCATTGAAAATTAATATGTAAGTGATGTTATATAGACCTCACAGGGTAATTTAGAAATATACAAATACACACACACATACACACACACACACACACACACACACTTACACATTCAATATCAACTATTGAAAAAATAAAGGCATGAAGTTTAAGGAGAGATAAAGGGGTATATAGGAGTGTTTAGGGGAGGAATGAGAAAGAAGAAATACTATAATTTTAAAAATTACAAAAAGAAAGGGTGTTTCTAATGATGTTTTTTCTTAATTTCCAGAGAAAGTATGTAAAATATTGAAACCATGATTTCTTAACTGATGCTACAATACAATGCATGCCTGTGTGGCTGTTAGTCCAACTATAATAAAGCAATGTATCAACATTCTTACTGCTATTGGAGACAGGGCTGATGATCCTGTAGATGCAGAGATTTTCCTGTGAAGAAAGATCTCTCTCCCACATCACAAAGACCTTATCTTGAATGATAAAGTCATAGAACCCAGGCAACTTGATCCTTGTCTCTGTTCTCCTTAAGAGCATCAGCTGTGTCCCGATGTTAGAATGATGCTCACTGTGTTAAAAAATAAAATATCACTCCTAATGAAGGCAGCTGATATGCTGATAGAAGCAGAGTCCAAGAAGATGCCACAGACATTTGCAATCATTTAGGAGAAAGAAAAACTCACAAATAAACAATACACTAATAATGTTGATAAAAGTATGTTACAGAAGGCAAAGATTTTTGTCTAAACCTTGACTTTTCCTTGCATTTGCTTTGAATTTATGGTCACAATATAAGATTAGATGTAACCACTGGAAAGTTACTAAGAGAATTATTTTTAAATGTTTTTAATTTATCTTTGAAAATTTTAGACATAGACATAGTATATATTTTTTTTTATCATACATAGTCCTCTTTTGGCCCTCAGCCCTCCTGACTGTGATGATATATTGTATAAATTTTTCTGGAATATCAGAGGACAGAATCACCCACAGCCAAGTAATAAAGGTCAGAGAGTAGTGACCCACACCTTTAATGCCATCACTAATGAGTTCAAGGCCTAACAACCAGGCAGTGGTGGTGAATGCCCTTAGACTCAACACTTGGAAGGCAGAAGCAGGAGAATCTCTATGAGTTCACTGCCAGCTTGGTCTACAAAGCATGTTCCAGGACAGCCAGGAGTGTTACACAAAAATCCCTGTCTCAAAAAAACAAACAAAACAAACAAAAACAAAACAAAAAAGTCTGGAAAAGATGGCTCTGTTCTCTAATATTCCAAAGTGATTTTATTAAATATTCAATATATCACCACAAGTGTCATGGTCTGTGAGGTATACAAATAGTATTTACACTCTCTTGTGTGCTCTTGATTTTCTCAACTTTGTTTTCTCCCTCTTTCTATTCCTTATTTTCCTCTTCCTCCTCTCCAGCATCTGTAATGTAGTTGTTTCTGGCTTTTGTTTGTATTTCTTTAGAGATCAATATTTTTTTTTTTCAAAATGCCACTGGCTGTACCATTCTAGACAACCATCTAGAAGATTGCCATGTGGACATGAGTGAGCAGGAAAGTACATTGCCAATGAGAAGAGGTAAAGACCCAAGGGCAGACAACAACTCCACATGATATGTTAACCCTTAAGCCTAAATCTGCATGTGTAATATATATGCATATATATTATGAAATATATAATATATATGTAAGTACTGCTCCCCTACCTTCTCATCCTCCCTATTCTCCCTCAGCCCCTCTCTACCTCATCCTCCATACATAACCCAGGGAGGGCGTGCTTTTCCTATTCAAACTCAGATGACTATGCATTTCCACCTTCATGAAGAAGGTTGCAATGCAGGCTTTGTATGATGAGGACTCTGCTTGGGCAGAAAACTTCCCAAGGATTTCTTCTGGGAGAAATATGACATTCCTAAGCACCCTGTGCTTCAAGGTGACCAAAAGGTGTTCACACCAATGCTGCTTATTGCTCCGTCTTTCCCTGCTGCCTTACAATTAATGAGCATATGGATTTCCATCTTCTTGAAATTAAAGACACTTAAAAGAAATAGCTATTTTCTTTTTTCCGGTAGCCCACAGAGAAATCAGCACTGGAAAGTCCATGTCTGCCTAATAATACTAATGTATAATTTTGTCTCTCTGAGAATATTTGAAATAAGAAGCAATGTCCTTTTTAATTCTGTCACAGTCATTCTTTCTTTGAGGATCCAGCAAAAGGCACTTGGTAATTGAAATTTCAAAAATAGGGACTAGGAGTCTGTTAACAGATGCAACCTGTATTTGAGAAGACATTTATCACAGACAACAGTACTGGAAATAAAGCTGGCACACTGATCCTACAGCAGGCTGAGCAAGAAAAGGCTCCTATCTGCACTGTATACCAAGAGCTAGCTACCTGGAGTGAAATCTGGGGCTGCTGCAACTGCAGGATAAGCAAACCAGATGCTAATGCTCCTCCTCCGTTCACTGCAACCCTGAGCTTGTTTCCAAATAAGGAAAACCGTTTTCAGCTCAGAAAAATCCAGTTTTATCTTCTTGGCTACATGGTGTCTTTAAATAAGCATACTTGTTGAAGGTACAAAGGTGAGAGAATAAAGACAGGGAAAGAGGAAGGAGATTCATGCATAAAAAAAGCTCCAAGACTCAGGGCACAGCACCTGCCTTTCGCATGATAAGATTTTGAAAACAGCGGATAGGCAGCTATCTAGTGAGTTCAATTTCTTAAAATGATACTTAAGGTGTCTTATTAATAAGGTCTCTGAAAATTGTCTAAGTCAAGATTAAATGTTTTCATTCTATTTTAAAATTTATAAATTATGCTATTTATTGTTTGTTTGGGAGTCATGTGTCTTTAACATGAATATGTTTAAAGTCTATGTCTCTAAATGACATATAGTTGAGATTCACAGACCTGAAATCAGCCCCCTTTATTGGTAATATGTGGATGGAGTCCATAGCACCCATTGCTTACCCCACCCAGCCTCAAAGAAATTAGGAGACCCATGTGAATTCAAGGAAGACTAGTATTTGAGAGTATTTGCTCACAACAGGGGTTATTTCTGAAATATCAATTTGGAGTGAGTCATTTTATCAGACCTCTTGATTATTTTTTTTATCCTGTAATATTAAATGTTCTTTTGGTCTGTCTGTGGGCACATCTGTACTGATGAAGCTGCTGCTCTTTCTGTAAATCCCAGAATAACTCAGTGTCTGTGCATTGCTTAGGTACCAATCCTCCATAGATTGTCTCAACAACATCTTCAGTTATATATAGCTATAAAGACTTCCAATAAATTAAAGAGTAATTCTATCCCTGTAAGGGAGACATTATAGATAATTAGAAGCAAATAAATATTACACAAAAATTTTAATTGTATTTACCTACTTTATAAATAGTGATGTAGGCTAAAACACAGAGATAAAATAATAGCTAGAAACTCATCTTAAAATTATATATTGTAAAGGCATTGATTTATCTTTACAAAACCTTTTCTCAGGAAAAGACTATTCTTTTTTAAAAAAATATCTAGTGCCTGATGGACAGGCCTCAGGTCTAAGGAGAATCTAGGAAAAATATCAGAAATGATTCTGGCAGCCAATAGATTTAAAGCTTGGTTTTGATTTGAAAGTTTAGCCAGTAGAGTTAAAACTTGGTTTCACACCAAAAGTTTAACTAATAGTTTTTAAGAATTATTCGACCTCATATCTCTTTACCCAACTCTGAAATGCCAAGGCATATAACACTCTACTTACATATTTCTTTCTTTGAAAACCCTCTCACCCCTGAGCTCAGGGCCGAATTACCTCCACTGCATGAGAACATAGGGTTTCAGCCCGGGGTTTGAATCTGTCTAAAATATAAACTGACTCTTATGTGTTTGCATCAGAATTTAGCTCCCTCATAGTCTTTGGGGGGGTTCTCAACATGGGTACTACATTTGGTGCATTTCTGGGGAACTTCCATGACCCCTGTGGACTCTGGACCACAGGGCCTGACTGGCAGGTAAGTGTCTCTGAATGGTGTCTGTCTGTCTGCCTGCCTGCCTGTCTGTCTGTCTGTCTGTATTTAGTATGTTTTCTGGAGTTCACTCTAATCAGTGATTGTAACCAGGCCCAGTCAAAAGCAGTTAAGAATTGGAGAACCTCAAATCATGAGGGACTGAAAGATGTTTCAGACCCAGTGGTGGGTGTGGAGAGCAAGAAAACAGTTGGATGAAAGATGGAGAACCGCAGAGCCGGAGAATATTTGGATGCACAAGTGGGTCACTCCCACAATGTGGCAACAAACCATCATTGTATTTGTCGCACTGCTTTCAGTCTCATTGGGGCAAGCTTTCCTCTTGTGCACTCCATCTTTTATGATGTCTGTGTTTCTCTGTATTTGTATTTCTGACTGTGACGAATGCCATGGAACAGACAACTTCTTCCCCCCTGGATTTACTCTTAACTCATTACTGAGATGCTAATGCATGTGCTAATAATCTTTTGGTCACATTAAAAAGTCTAAACTTGCCACATTTTGCAGGTTGAAATAGCCAGTAAGCAATATTGACTGGCCTCCTGAGAGAACCTTCAACCTGGCCCTCATAAGGGCACTAGAGAAAATGGTCTTCAGCATAAGTGGAGCATGCCAAACAAGTGTCCTACATAGTGGTCTAGAGAAACTTATTAAAAATTCCTTCTTGAATTAAACCATTATTGCCCTGACATGTTAAGGTCCTGGCAGCTACAGAGAAAGACTCACCCTCCAAGATCCCATTGGCTCCTAAGCCAGAGCCCCTTCAAAGAGGCAACACAGAATGTGATCTTCGCCCCCTTCAAGTAGAGGGATCAAAATGTGCCTTTCTCAGAAAATCCTAAAAAACTGATTAGCCTATTTGAGACAATTCTTTTTATCCACCAACCTATGTGGGATGATTGTGCACAGATTTTGCAGGTCCTATTCATGACAGAAAAAAGAGACTGAATACAAACCAAGGCTCAAAAGCTGGTTTGAGGCCACATAGGAGAGTCCACAGCCATCGTAGCTCTCACAGATGTGGCCTTTTCCCTAATACACTTGCTGTGGGATTGTAATGCAGCTGAGCTGAAGGTAAGGTAAGCCTCCTGGTCCATTGTCAGACCCTACTGGCAGATCTCAAGGCAGCTGCAAGACAGCCTGCAAATTTGATTAAAATCTATGATATAAGGCAGAGAGCAGATGAAAGCCCAGCAGCATTCCTAAAATGCCTCCTAGAGGTCTTCAGGAGGTATACACTCTAAGCTCCTAAGGCCCAAGAAAATGATGCTGGCTTTCACTAACTTGTCAGTTCCTGAAAACAGAAGAAAACTACTACATGTAAAAAATTAAAAATATAATAAATAAGATAGTATAAACAAATTTAGAAAGAGTGGCATAAGAATCAGCACCTTGCTGGCATGCTGCTGTTTGCTACTGTGAAACCAGAAGAGTACCTAAAGCTACTAATAAAAAAGAAAATAAAAAACCAAAAGATAACTGTCTTTTTCAGTTTGCCTTGGGCCCCAAAATCCCAGCAATACTTCACCTTTGAATGGCACAACCCAGAGATTTGGATCAGTGGCCAGCTGTCATGGACCAGACTACAACAAGGATTCAAAAACTGCCTTACCATCTTTGATGAAACTATGCATCAGAACCTAGGTGGGTACCACACCAGGAACCCAGAAAGCAGCTTGTTACAATATGTTATGACTTACTGATTGTGGCTGCAGACCAAGAGACCTGCCTGATTGAGACTGCACAGCTATTACAAACCCTCGGGGACCTAGGGTATTGAGCCTAAGCTAAAAATGCCCAATCATATTTTTTTTTTAAAAAAGCTAATTGCTTAATAAAAATTAAAAATTAATTTATGTATTAGTGACCAGTAATTTAACTGAAGAGTACAGGCTGTATTGGGTAATCACTCAGCCTGACCCCTAGCTGGAGAAAAGGCTTCAAGATTTCCCATCAGTCTAGACCAAAACAGGGTAAATGGGACTAGCAGTGCATCACCCACCCACATATGTGAAAATTAAGCCAGGAGCAGATCCAGTCAAAGTCTGGCATAATCCTTTGCCCTTATAATGCAAGAAGGGTGTGATCTCACCTAGACTGAGTGCCACCAGTTGGTCTTTGATAAACTCAAACAAAGCCTACCCTCATCCTCAAATCTGTGTCTGCTAGATATGGCTAACCATTTCACCTATGTGTAGATGAAAGCAAAGACATAGACAAGGGAGTCCTAACCTAAATATTAAGCCCCTGGCAACAGCCCTTAGCTTACTTGTCAAAAAAGATAGACTCTGTGGCAGCTAGATGGTCAACTTGCCTCCACATAATAGCAGCCATGGCCCAACTGGTCAAAGATGCTGACCTTGAGACAGACCCTCACCATAACTACCCCCTGCACTTGAATGAGTTCTTAAACAGCCCCTCTGCTTGGTGGCTGAGCAATGCCAAAATGACTCATTTTCAGACTCTGTTGCTTAATTCTGCCAGAATAACTTTCAATGTGGCCTCAGCTCTGAATCTGCCTACTCAACTGCCTGATCCACCCAATCCAGACATGAAAGCACCACTGTGTGACTGCTCTGAGATCCTGTCTCAATGGCGCAGAATTAAGCCCGACTTAAAAGACATCCCATTGCTTGATGCAGAAGTTACCTGATATACTAATGGCAGTAGTTTTGTGCAGGACAATCAAAGGTATGCAGTGTTAGTTTTTTGCACGTGGCACGTGAATGGAATCTCAACACCGGAAGTACCACACTAGAGTTTATTACAGCAGGGAGCAGAGATGGGGCAGAAGGGGGCAGAGAGAGAAGAGAGAGAGAGAGAGGAGAGAAGAGAGACTCGGGCTTGTGTGAGCCCTTTCATTAAAAGGGTGGGCGGGCCCATGTTTGCATCGCCACACCCAGGAGGATGATTGACAGTTACATTCCAGGTGAATGCAAGCTTTGGAAATCCTTACATGCAGGAGCAGCAGTTACCACTGCAAAAGAGGTAATATGGGCAAAGTTGATGCCCCGTGGGACATCTGTCCAATGGGCAGAGCTGATAGTACTAAGTAAAGCATTAGAACTGAGGCAAGGGTGGAAGGCCAGCTGGTACGCTTTTACCACTGCACATGTGCATGGGAAATACACAAAGAAAGGGGTTGCTGATTGCAGAAGGAAAAAAACATCAAAAATAAAGATGAACTCCTGGCCCTCCTTAAAGTTCTATGGTTACCCAAGAAACTAGCCATCATCCTTTGCCCAGGGCAGAAGAGAGAGAATGGATCTATCACCAGGGTCAGCAATCTGGAAGAATAAACTGCCCAGCAGGTGGCACTCCAGACTGACGTAGTTTTTGCATATGTATTGGTAGACCCTGGAGCACTACCAAAAAATTATAGATATATTAAAGAAAATCTTTTCTAGATGAAGACGCTCTCCCTGACCCAATACATAGATGGACAGTGGAGAGCCTCAGAGAATAAAATTATCTTGCCTAAGCATCTGAGAAAGAGACTGCTTACCAAGACAAACTGATTTCCCATATGAGAACATGGAGAATGCAGGACTTGTAAATCAAACATGTACAACAAAAATTATAAATATTATCAGAAACCGCAAAGCCTATCAGATCACCAATGCTGTTGCCAACCTAAAAACCCTGGATCTAAACTAAAAAGAAAAAAAAAATGCCTAGAGCCTACTGAAAAATAGACTTCACTGAGATAAAACCTGAAAAGTATGGTTATAAGTATCTGCTAGTCTTTTTAGATATGTTTTCAAGATGGACGAAGGCTTTTCCCACCAAATATAAGACATCACAAATGATGGCAAAAAAGTTACTCAAAGACATCCTGCCAAGGTTTGGACTTCCAATGATGATAGAGTCAGACAATGGGTTGGATTTTGTGCTCCAGGTAAGTTAGAGTTTAATCACCTTTCTGGGGAGTGATTAAACATTTTATTGTGCATACAGACCCCAGAGTTTAGGGCAAGTATAAAAGATAAACCATTCTCTGTAGCGGGAAATTAGAAGCTACACATGTGAACTGATTGTGTCAGAGTGCTGGAGCCAAGCAAGGCGTGGCCAACTGGAAAGAGCTTGGGAAGTAGAGCCCCCGATGAAAGAGGCAGAAGAGGAAGCCTGGCTCTGGTGCAGTTCCTGGATCACAGTGGATCGGGCCGTTGGGAAACTCCGCACGCTGCTTCCCCCTCTATTTTCTCCCTTTGAGCAAAACCCTTTTCTGTAAGTGATATTTGGATAATAAATATTACTAAATATATATCTCATGGCAGGTTAATTACCGTGATAATTCTCTAAAAGAGTCCTTAAGTAAATTGACATTAGAGACTGGTGCAGACTGGGTGACTCTCCTTCCCTTTGCCTTATACATGATAAAAAACAAACAAACAAACAAACAAAAAAACTCCTCTTATCAGATGGGGCTAACCTGGTTTGAAATTAGGTTTGACATCCCTTCCGTCATCATTGCCAATCTCCAGGCAGATTTTCTGAAATGCTAAGTTGTGTAACACCCCTACTTAAGTACATTTTTCATTTAGAAACCCTCTCAACCCTGAGCTTGGGGCTGAATTCTTTCTGCTGCAAAGAACTTAGAGATTTGGACCCAGGCTTTAAACCTGTCAAGAAAAAAAAAAAAAAGAAAAAGAAAAAAAAACTGATCCTCATGTGTTCGCATCAAAATCCACCTCCCTGGTTGTCTTTGGAGGTTTCTTGATTTCTTGATTTAGGTACTACAGTATCTTGCATTAGAAAGAATTTATAGCAATGTAGATTTTTTGTTCAATAAATTTTATACTCTGAATAAAGTAATATTTCTAATATTCTGTGATTGTAATATTTTGAAATGCCTTCTGTAAATTGCCTACTCAAAATAAACTTTTGTTCAGTATTGGAAGCACTCAACTATGGGCTTTGTGCTTTGAGATTTAGAAGCATAAATTTAATCAGTATTTATACTGTATGCTGAGTTTGTTGAAATTTAACTTAGCTTTAAAAAAGCAGTGTAATCAATCTTACGATGGCTTAGATTCCCCATGCAATCAACTTTTACAACTTAAGCTGAATTTTAGTTTTGATCTTAAACTATATTCATTATTTCTTTCTTGTAATTCTTCCATGACCCTAACTCAGAACAATGCATGTATTTCTGAAACATAATAGTTAATCTAAGATCACCACCAAAAGGACAAATGCCAAAAGCAGAAAATGACTGACAGAGACAGTTACAAGCAACAATCTGGCATAGGTTGATAATATCTGTGGTTCTGTTTTTGTATTTTGGTCTGTGAGGTCAGAATACAACTACTTCCCAGGTGAACCTCTTGTAAAATAATAAGATTCAGTTCCTCATTGCTTTACTATGCTACATTTGAAAATATTTTTGACAAATGAAGAAGACAGTCCTATGTTACAGGATCAGGCTCATTCTTAGTTAAAAGAAACATGAGTCCTCCTCATGGCTATAGCTACAAAAATTAAGACCAACAATGTTCCAGTTTATGTCCTTAGTAAAAGGAAGCAGTATTCTTTTTGCTTATTATAATATAAAGCATATTAGACACACCACACAATTCTATAGGGTAAGCAGTTATACAAAGATCAAATTGAACTCTAAAATATATGCTAAATAAACAAACAGTAGTAATAAAGAACCCCAGAAAAAAATTAAAGAATTCTTTATTAAGGTTTGAATTTTAAGACAACTATAGAGTAACACTGGATAATAGAAAAAAAATTACTGAGTTAAATTATCCTGTATACTTTAAAGATGTGTTGACCTCAGAATGAAACCAGAATATGTGTATGTTAGGGAAAATATTTTGACATTGTTTCCTTAGAAGATGGAATCTATGGATACCAGTATAATTGATAAAGTTTTGATTTGAAAAAAGATATCTTAATTTAAAGAAGTGGTAATTTATCAAACAGTATGACCATTCATTCTAAACTATCTTATACAGCTAACAAGTGATTTTCATTTAGATAGATATATTTTGCCAAAAGGAGACTTCCCAAAGCATAGGTTTGGAAAATGCTTTTGTTTTTGTCTTTTTAGGAGAATGAAGACAACAAGCTAAGGACTCCTAAGACCACTGAATAAATAAGACATGTGAAGAAAATAATAAATCATCTGGAATACAATGTTTTTAAAACGGAGTAAATTGGCACATTAGCATATCATATCTCCAACACGAAAAACATTCATCAGTCTTCCTGGAAGTTTTTCTTTTCCTGATTTTCTCTATAAACTTATAATATAAATGGTCTCTTTGTCATTTCAGCTCAATTTAAAATTAAAGCTGGCTTTGGAGTTGGAGTGTGACTTTCTCCCTAAACCCAAGCATGGTTGTTAAAGTAAAACCCAAAATCTCTGTCATATGTCAGAAGAGCCACCTGATGTGAGACAGAACAAAAGAAAAACAAAAAACTTAAGGACTATTTTTATTGCTACTAATCTCATAATCCTGTAGTTTTATTTTAACCCTTTAAAACTTGTCTTAAGAAATGAATATTATCTTAAAATGTTTATAATCATTTTTTTGTTATGATATTAATGGACATATAAAGTACTAATTAATTCTACAAATACAACTTTATCTAGTAGCTTTCTGTACATGATTTTAGGTTTGAGTCTCTATCAGTTTTGTAGAGTGAATTATGACCATGTATAACAACTACATTTGAGTGCTCCAAGAAGAATGGGGTCCTACAATGGCAATTCTACCAGGATTTTGATAGCTCCATTGAAAGATTGACTCTGGGCAACAAGTTGCTGAAGACAATTTCAAGGTGGCTAACTGAAATGGGTCAGTCTCACAAATTAAGTCTTTCATTTTCCCATTATGAGAAGACTGGACAACAAATGGTATAGGACTTGAGAATTAACCAAAATTTGTCATTTTAGAATCCTTATAGATGCTGGCAATCCCAGAGAGCAGGAAATAAATTTAAAGACACAACACCCACATTCTCAAGAGATGGGAAGGGTGGTTTGGGTTTTTAAATGGGTCATAATATTTGCCATTTTTTAGGGGCCTTGTTTATAAGTTGTTTTGGTAGTGATTTAAAAGGAAAAGAAAAGGGGTGAGTAGAAAATTTAGAAACAATAGGATAAAAGAGTAGATTACAAAATCTACTCTGAAATGAAAATGGGAAGTATAGATATAATAGGATAAGTGAGTAGATTATTGAATCTAATTTTTAAAAGCAAGTACTTGTTTTAAATATTTTACATTGATATGGCTCTTTGTATAAAGATACAAATTTGAGGCCAATATTGTTCAAATATATTTTACATACATTTTACTCTTATTTAAGGTATCATATCTATACAACTCATTTAACCATGTAATTAAAATATCTAGTCCTTGAAATTTATTACTACCCACTAATTAGTATATAAAAATGCAGGTTAGTAGTTAGTAACCTATTAAATTAAACTTGTAGTCATATTAGATATGTTTTAAGGTCAAAAAGAGATATATTTTAGATAGGCAGGTTGTCTTTAATCACTTTTGGGATATTCAGAAAATGACATTTATGAAGTTTTAATAATATAGGTTCTTTATTTTTATGAAAATGAGACATATCTTCTTCTTACAATAATAATCTACTTCAGAGAAGATGATGGGCATCAAAGAAACTCCATATAGAGCTTTCTTTCTTTGTGACAGAGGTTGGCCAATGGACAAGAAAGTGCTCTGGCTGTGACTGCTGACACTATGTTGTCCAAAATCGGACAAGCAGGACTCAAAAGAAAGAGCTGCCAAATTTGCCAAAATAAGGTAGGATGGCCCTTCAGAAAATCCCTCTACACAGAGAAGTCTGTCAGATATGCTAGGCCTATAGACCAAAACTGGATGCCCCAATATTATCAATGAAACTTAGTGACTGTCTAGGCAGCCACCTGTTTCTGTCATTTCTCACATATTTTTGGAAGTCTCTTGCTTGCACTATTTGTTTACTTAGGTAATATTTCCTTCTCAGATTTCTGATGGAGTTGAAGACTAGATAGTTACAGTTTTCCTTGTTACATATTTAGAAAAGAAATGCACTAAGAGGTATAAAGTGAGACCTGAGAGACATTAAAAGATAATTTTGATAATGAAAATTAGGATAGAAGGTGAATTATGTACAATACTTTGGACTTACTAAGATAATATAGATAATGGAGTATTTTCTCTCAATTTTTCAAATGTTTATGGTAATGTGTGATGTCTTTCCATATGCTGTAAATGTCGTTGGATAATAAAGGAACTGTTTTAGCATATGGTAAAAAATCTTAGAATCAAGAAGGAAATCTGAGCACAGAAAAAGGAGAAGGAGGGTGGGGTCATAAAAGATGCAATCCAGTCACCCAAGAAGGAAGATGTAAAGAAAGAGGTAAGCCATAAGCCATGTGGCAGGACAGATGAATGGAAATGGGTTAAGATGAAATAGCTAGTTAGCAATGAGCCTGAGCCATAGGCCAACCTGCATGTAATTAATTTAAGCTTCTGTGCATTTCTGTGGGACTGCAAGTCTGAACCATGGGATGGATAGGCCAAAAACTTCTATTACATTAATGGACTATACATTGTTAATGTATTAGCTGTCTGCATATGTTGTATATAGTTGTCAAACTTATTGTATATAATTTTTTATTTTATTTATAACCTTTTTTTAGAGAAAAAAGAAAAAATATGATGGCATTTTGTTTATGCTCTAACAAGTAAAGCTGTCCTGGTGATCAGAGGGTATAACTAGCCACTAGCTAATCATAGAGGTTAGACAATGATTGCATAAACCTTTAACCCCAACACTTGGGAGGAGGAAACAGAAAGTATATGTCTGGGCAAAGTGAGGAAGTGAAGGTAGATGTTTCTCTTTCATCTGCCTAGTCCCAAATAAACATCCAGAGGCTTAATATTACTTACAAATGATTAGCTAGTAACTTAGGTTTATTACTAACTAACCCTTGCACTTCAATTAATCCTTAATTCCTGTCTATGTTTAGCCACATGGCTTGGTACCTTTTCTCAGCATAGCATTCTCATCTTGCTTCCTCTGTGTCTGGCTGGTGGTCCCTGACTTCACTCTTCCTCTTACCAAAATACTCCTAGTCTTGTTATTCTGAACATATTTCCTGCCTGGCAGCCAGCAAGTCAGTACTTTATTAAACCAATACAAGTGACAAATATTTGCAGTATAAAAGAGCATTATTCCACAGCAAGGAAATGATAAGGCAGGGTGGAGATGAGTGATTGGCTCTTTTTGGCTAAGGAGTTAGGGAGGTAAGAGGTGGCTGTAGCTGACTGCTCCTTTGTCTCAAAGATGTGTCAGCATTTATTCTGATATCTGGCTCCAGATTTTTATTATTAAGACCAACTAAGATTCCTGCTACAAGTAATAACCAATTTTTCTTTGTTTAGTGTTGGGCTCCCATTAAATTTCCTCTTACATATTAGCATGTCTATCAGAGTCTTCCTTGTCCAGATCTTTTTTAGGCAGACATGTTGGTTTGACTTCATGGGTATAGCTTTCCTGAGATTTCTAGGAAACACAAATCTCTCAGCCAACTTCTTTTTTCTCCAGATCTTACAATCTTTCTGTCCCTACTTCTATGACAATCCTCGAGCTGTAAGTGGCAGAGTTTTGCTGTAGATTTATCAGGCTTGGGCTAGGCATTACACATTCATTTGTTCTCTATTTTTTGATGTGTGTTTGTTTTCAGTAATAGTCTCCATCTGTTGTAAGGTATGAATTCATATGCCTAAAAGTGACAAACATACAATTAAGCAAGTTGTGTTTGTGTGTTTAGGAATGTGGTTTAACATTCTTTTTTTAATGAAACATTCAAAATTCCTTTCCATGTAAAATGAAGGACAATTTTGAGATGTATTGAAGCTATTATTAACTTTGGGCTCAATACCTTGGTCACTCAAAATTATAAGGGCATTACAAATTAAGGATGATAACCAATTGATATTTTTATAGGGTTGCATATGGGTGTACATAGTAAAAACTAAATAGATAGAGACCCTGAATTTGAGAGAGAGAACAGTGGTAGGCTGCCTGAATCCAGTTGGGGAAAAGAAAGAAAAAATACAGATGATATAATTATATTTTAATCTCAAAAAATAAAAAATTTAAGAGTAAAGGAGAGAGAGAGAAGAGAGTAAAGAAGAAAGATGGAGGTTGAAAAGGAAAATGGAGGGATGAAAGAGAGGGAGGGAAAATACAATGAGACATAAAATAAAGCACAAAATTTAAGGACAGGCTGGAGCAGAAAAGACGGAGTAAAAAGGAACTAGGTGTTTGGTTACTATAGTGTGCTTATCTGCATGTGCAATGTTATACGTTTAATTCTCAACACTGCAAAGATAAAAAAGATAGTTACAAAATTATTAAGACATAATAGAGAAGATATAATTCCAACAAATATGTCAAAGATGATGAAAATGCAGCCTTAAGCAATAGAATTGATAGTGTTCTTATCCAAAAATTATTACTTTGATAAGAACTTGGTGATGTCACTGACTTAGCTCATAACAACAACCCTGAAGTTATATGAGTATTGTTATGAATAGTAGTATTTTAAAAAATAACTCATATTCTCAAACCAGAAGAATGGTAAGAATAATATATATATATTATTTAAAATATATATATAATTATTTAAAATATATATATAATTAAAAAAAGTTTCAATTGTGGGCACTAAATTTTATTTCAAGCTCCTACAATGCCAAAATATTCAATTATTAAAACTTTGCTATTGTTACATCATAAATCATCTTTTGTGCCCATCAATAAAACATCATTCTACTAATCAGCTCTGTTACCTTGTGTCAAATGATGTCCTCTAGCATGAGGAAATAACAAGTTTACTACAGGAAGTGTGGAATGGTACCCAGGTATTTCCAATAATACTGAATGTTCACTTAAAATTTTTATCATGTTTAAATTCACCCCCTATAGTGACATTTTGTAGCTTCTCTAGGCCTTAGGAGCAGTGTTCAAGATACTCAATGGACAGAGAAATGCAAATCAAAACAACTTTGAGATACCACCTTACACCTGTCAGATTGGCTAAGATAAAAGACACAGATGACAGCCTATGCTGGAAAGATTGAGGAGCAAGGGGAACACTCCTCCATTGTTGGTGGGAGTGTAACCTTGTTCAGCTACTCTGGAATGCAGTATGGCTATTTCTCAGAAAACTGGGAATCAATCTCCCCAAAGATCCAGCAATACCATTACTGGGCATACACCCTAAAGAAGCACAAATGCACTCTAAAACGATTAACTCAACTATGTTCATAGTAGCAATATTTCCAATAACAAGAATCTGGAAACAGCCTAGATGCCCCTCAACTGAAGAATGGATTAACAAACTGGTACATCTACACAATGGAGTACTACTCAGCAGTAAGAAAAAAAATGATGTCCTAAAATTTTCAGGCAAATGGACAGATTTGGAGAATATTCTCCTGAGCAAGTTATCAGAAAACCAGAAAAATAAACAGAGGATGTGCTCACTCATTAGTGGACTTTAAACAAAAGGCAAAGCATGTCCAAGCTGCAAACCACAACCACTGAACAGGTTGGGATCTGAAACACCTTGGACCAGCACCTTGGAGCCCATTTCCTCCAGAGGAACACCTGACTCCCTCTTGATTTTGGGATGAGGAAAGCAGAGCTGCTGGGGTGGATGCTGAACTAAGAAACCTTGAGACCTTGGGACCTCCTGCCCTTGCAGGGGAGGAGATAAGAAGATGGGGATAAGAGAAAATTAATTGGAGGGGTGGGAGGGGAAATGGAGTTTGAACAAGGGCAGACATGGATAAAAAATATGACTTTATTTATAATAATAATAAAAAGATACTTGATGGAAACAGCAACAATCTATATATAAAAATGTTTTCTGAAACAGTTTAGGAGTTTTTCTGGGGGTTATGGGGTTGAAAGGAGTTACAAGGAAGTTGAAAGAATGTAAAAATAACATACTAATGCAATGGACCATGGAATCTAAGTGTGATTAATGAGAGAGTACATGGATGATCCAGAATATGGTGAGAGAATGCCAGAGTGAATGGATTGGAAATTCAAGTAAGATGAATCTGCTGTTACAGATGGGATTGTGAAAATCAATATACTACATAGGAGATGATGATGATAGGCAGGAAGATTTAAAATTGTCCTCCCAGAATAATGTCTGGTAATATTGACTGAGCAATGAACATATGTATGAGTGCTTGAAGTTTACTAGTAAAATTATGAGATCAATTAGTTGCAATACATAATTCTTACAACTATTGATACCACTAATAGATATCTGGAGTTATGATTCAAGAGAAAAGGCAAAAACCAGTGCTAATTTTTGAATATTAATAAATAACAGCAAGAGAAAGCACAACAGACAATATAGTGTAATATCAAGTTCTTTAAAAAATCAGGAAGATAATAGATTAAAAAAGAAAAGGGTCATAATATGTTTTTCTTAGTAGAACTGTATAGGATAGGTGTGGGGAAAAATAGGCAAAGAGTGGTGATATCATAAGACATCTACAGTGGAGAAGTAGCCTATTCATGACAGAAAAGGAGCAGTAAGTGATGTCATAAGAGACACAAAAATTCTGACAATGACAGATATTAAAATGGTATTGAGGAATTGGTAAAAATGAAACACATGGAATTAAGTCAAAGAATGAAATATAAACAATTATATAGAAAAATGCATCTTAGTGTAGAAATGTAATTTTAAACTACTAATGTTTACTCAGTCAATCAAATCTATAAATAATGTTGGTTGGCTTCCAGATTATATTCTCGAGTATGCTGAGTATGAATTACCTTACCTCTTTAAAACTATTTGAGGCTGGACTGGAGAGATGTCTCAGCTACCAAAAGGCTAGGTTCACAACCAAAATTGATTGAGATAATGAGTCATAGTGCTTGCCTACAGTGCAGTTTGGTGCTTACCAAAAGGGAAAGCTGAGAAAATACCTATTCCCTAATGCAAAATATATACAGAAGAAAGTATAGAGTTCTAAATTCTGTGTTTAAATTCATAACCTATTTGTTTATTTAATCAAGTCACAAACGCTGGCCCTTAGATCTGAGACTGTGGATATTGTATATAATTGACAAATTTAGATTTTTTTGAAAGAGCTCTTGGTGGCTTTGGGGCTATTTATTTTTTAGTCTGGTTCCTTGGATTTGGGACATTTAAAAAGAACAAGCTGGACAATAGTGCGATATTTTAAAACATATCTCTGGCGTACTTGACTTAGGGCAGTCTGTAAAATTTGAAGAAGGATCTTTATATCTCCTCCTCCTCTCCTGCCTAACATATTCATTTTCAAATGTCAGTGTTAATACTTTTCTACCTGAACTTGCTAAAATGGTGCAGAGGATTATAAACTCATCAATAAATTCATAATGAAAAAAAAGTACTGCAAGATTTAATTTTCAGATCTCATGAATTTCTATTGATTTGGGAGGACACAGTCAGAAGTAGTGAGGGAGTAATCTGCACTTTGTATCAAGGATACCTATTTCAAATACCTTTGTTGCAAAGCTGTCACTCTGTAGAAAATAGGTAACACCGCTGATGAGAAAACTCACGAGAATCTTCCTGGATATTACATTTTCCTAACATCCATTTTAAATGAGAGAATTAAAAAATGGCAATAACCTAGTAAAGCTATGATCTTACATACCTCAAAAAATTTTGCAAGGGGAGCTCTGAAGACAGAAAATAAGAAGTTAACATTTAAAATGTCCTTTCCAAGAAAACCCACAGAGGAGGGAAAAGTCTTGTAATATTTTCTTAGAGTTTAGGCTTTAAAATGTAAAATGTCAATTAGAATTAGCAAAAACAAAAGAGTTGTTGGAGAGAACAATATTGCCTACAGTTATATCATTGAGTGTTTCTCTCTCTCTCTCTCTGTGTATGTGTGTGTGTGTGATTTTTCAAGTCAAAGGAATAAAAAGAGTAAACGATAATCAAAAGAGAAAAACTATATAAATAAATTACTTCAAGTATGGCATTAGCTTTGCTTCCTCAATAACACTAATTCAGTATTTACCTTTCAGTCAAGGGCAAATGAGTAACACTCCTTTCTTATCTATTAGGTGGACATGTCTACATAACACACAACAGCAGCACACCACTTTCCAGTTGATATCTAGTCTTGCATTTGCAAAGCGAATATAATATAATCATGGAACAATGAAATCAAAAGCCAATCATGTGAATTTTTGTGTTATCTTTGTGCAAGATAAACTAGAGAAAGCCCTTGTCCAGAGAGAAAGTAATTCAGATTATTAAAATGAACTTCCAAAAAACTCACATAAGAGGATGTATGTTTCTTTACCACAATTATAGAGAAATCTTTATGTCCTAACATCTTCAACCATAGTCACCTCATTGCATGTTACATTAAATACATTACATTTCCCTGTGCTTCTCTTGTACTCTTGATTATCAATGTGTTAGTGAATTTTACCTGATCCATTTGGTAATGGATTTCTGTCTTCCTCATTTAAATATTAACAAATCTATTTCTATAAATACTAATTAAATGGACATAGAAGGTTGGATATATCATAGATAAAAAATAGTTTGCATCCTTTATAACCATAGCTAAAGTATAGAGGCAGACATATATACCAAGTCTGAACTTTGGTATGATGAATACTTATCTAGGAATTGCACAATAATGGAATAAAGATTTAATGAAACTCTAAGATTTAGGGTGAGTTTTGTTTAGTTTATTTTTGTTTAGTTTGTTTATGATGATGGTAATTTTTAATTTTTTATTGTTGTTTATTTGTTCAATGTTCTGTATATGAGCCAGTAAAATTCAATGAAGAACAATACAACCATGACAAATGGCCTGTGTCAAAGAACAGAGACCGGGAGTAATGTGCAATGTTGAGGACTCTAAGTAGTTTAATATGGCCTAGAACCAAAGAGTTTTTTTTTAAATTTCTAGTGAATATGGACAAATATAGAGTATACATGCAATTCTAAATATATTGTACTAAAATGTTTGTAATTAATCCAATAGAGATAATATTGAAGATTTTAAAGGATGGAATATTGTACTACTATATTTGGAATTTGGAATATCACTTAGTGACTATAAAGATAATTATATTATTATTATAGGTTTTATAAGCATTCATAACATTCAATAAAATATACTAGGTATTTGATACTTATAATGTTAATTACATAAGCTTAGTTATATAATCAGTCTCAAACATAATTCTTCCTAGGTCAAAAGTGAACAGTAGAATTATACCCATCCTGTCCCAGGCATGCTGAGATATTAAATAATCTAAAATTTAGCTTCTTGCAGATCTCCAGTACTGCTTGCTTAATGCTCACATCCTCTTTCTCTTCCATTAAACTGAGAGGACAGTAGTGCTAGGATGACTTTTTCTCTAGTTTCTAAGGTTATTCTATCTCATGGGCATGTCTTGATAAATGTTTCATGATCAGAGATAACTGACATTCAAGATGACTAGTTTTCCAAGCTAGGCAGTGTGATAGTCAACTGAATCAATCTGGAAGAGCAATTTTCATTGTAGAGCATTTACATAGCTGCCCTTGACTGTGATAATCATTAAGTGGCCTTACTTCTATTTGACCTGTTGCCTGTCTTTTAAATGATTCAAGAATTGATGAATTTCCCTAGAATACAAAAGAACAACTTGGACACGAGGTGAAAAAGAAAAGAGCTATAAAAATATTAGATTTCATTTTTTTCCCATCTGCTGTGCTCTAGGACTTTCTTCCTTTTATACTTCATAGCCATTGGTACAAATGAAGTGATGACTCCTGAATATCAAAAAAGTCTCAGGCAATTTTCCTTTTCCCTCAGGTTTGTCTCGCATTTTCCTATAAATATTGTACTTGGCTAGAATATCTTAGCTTATATGACAACTTTGGAAAACACTAATTTTAAAATCTCACACAGGTAAGCTTTCTTTCCACAGATATCTCTTCAACTCTTACTAAAAACTAATAGACTCAGTTATGCTGTGTCCTACCAAATCTGTGGATAGTGTTTGGCTTTGCAGATAAAGCATTTGATCTAAGGAACACTGAATGTGCAGTCCCATCTTGTGTCTATAGACTATGCAAAGCAATGATCTCTCTTCATGCCAACCAGCCATTTTTTGTTTTGAAGAACCATTTTATGCTCTTGGCTTTAGGCTGCTTAATTAGAAGATAAGACCCTGTTAAGGTTTGAATGCATTGGGCTTGATTAGATTTGCTTTAGATTTGAAGGTATTTGTAAGGAAGAAAATTTAAAGTATATGTTCAATTAAAAATACCAATATAAAGATAAAGATATGTTTAAAAATAGCATTTACCATTTCATAAAGAACTGAGATTATCATATCTAATAACTATCCATACCACATTTAACAATATTTCATTTTTACTTGTTAAAGGTAACCCTGAGTTCATTAAAAGATTCAATCTATTCGTGCCTCCATGAATTGAGGAAGCAAGAGACTGCTAGAGATCCAGTGACTCTTGAAGACTGTGAATAGTAAGGGAGTACACTTTTAAACGTGGCTCATTTAATTAAAAACATTAGTTTAATAATTGTAAATAGATGTTTTAGACAGAAGGCACATGTAACAAATTTTATTAGATACTAAGGAATAATTGGGGTTGGAGATAATTATAATATTAATGGTACTAAAAGGCAATAACAACAGCTTAATTTATTGAACATAACATAACCAAAGCACAGCCTTAAACACTCACTATGATCTAATTTACACACCCGGGGCAGTCCCATAAGGAAATTCTACTACTAACTCTACTTGGTAGATGGGTAAACTGAAATACAGACAAGGATATTGTAGGATATATAGCTATGCTCTACATTTAAGAAAACTACAAAAACACATTTGATGGCCTAGAGTGATAGATAGCTTCTATTCCTTGTATGCTTATGGTTTGTTTTTTATTTTCATATTAGCTTGTTCTGTTTTCTTAGACGTGGGGCTTCCCTCACCATTGGAGCTAATCTTTTTTTTTTCTTGAGAATATCACTAAAAATTATGTCTCAAGTTTGTTCTACCCATTTCTTCTCTTTGTAGTGATCATGCCTTTTATGGTGATAACAGACAAATTTTGAAGTGGAATATGGAGTGATTATTATGTACTAGGACAAAAGCCAAGACAGAGATTGTGTCTAGTCCTTACAAACAAGAGAATGGTTCTAAGATTCTCACCAAGTGATTATATCAAAGTCATTTAGGAGTTAGCCATCCTTCAGATCTGTTATTAAACATAAGAAGTTCTAGATCAAAGCATACTTACAAACCTAAAAGGCAAGACTGATCTTTATTGGGTGATTTTCTTTTGGCCCTGGAGTGACAGTTCTTCCTCACTGAAGAGAAATAAAGTGTGTGACTTTTCAACACCCTTTAAGCTTGAGAGAAGAAAAGAAAACAGTTTCAAAGACACAACTTAAAAATTAGATGCATGAGGCTATGTGGATGTCTCAGTGGTACAAGTGTTTGCTGTGCAAATTTAGGCCCTAAGTTAATATCCCAAAAACTCACTTAAAAGGCCAGGAGTGGTGGCCCAGACCTGTAATCACAGCACTGTGAGTGTCACAGGAAGCAGAAGGGTGACTGGGGCTTGCTAACTGTGAGCCTAGCTACTGGTGCAATAAACCTGCCTCAGAGGAATAAGACAGAGTAATAGAGTAAGACTCCTGCAGACTTTCTCTGACATTCTCCTTAGAAACACATGCATCTCCCCTTCTATATATCCTGTGTGCACACTCACATATGTGCACACTCACACACACAAATACACTTGCACACAGGGCTTATGCGGAAGTATGATATTCTATTGAAAGAATGACTATTTTATATTACATAGACCTTAGTCATGAGGTGTGTCGACATCTCAGTCTCTGATGTCCCTCTCTTCCTAATAATTAGCTTTATTTGAATATTTAGAATGAGGATGCACTTGAAGGAATCTGGAAAAACCCATGTGACTAAAGATTAAGTGCTGGACTGTGAATTCCTTGATAATTTGGAGAATGCATTTACAGAGAGCTGCAGATATTGTTTTGAACCTTCGTTAAATGGAACAATGAAATTATGGTGACAATGCTGAGTGTTTGCCACTGCACAAATCATTACTAAATTGTTTTATACTTAAGCCTTTTTACCCTAAATTCTGGTGTGAGTGGAATTACTACTTTTTGGCATATTGGAATTAATTAGCTATATCCCAAAATTTCCACCTGCAATGACATGAACATTTTTATGTTTTTTTTAATTTCTTTAATATTAGTGATTCAATTTCTGTGATACCCAATATATCAGCTCCTTTAAGATGTTTTATTGTTATAGATAAACCACTTCATCTAGTTAGGACTGACTTGGGGAACTAGTAGGTTCTGTCACAGTTCAAATATACTTTAGCATTTCATTGTGTCCCACAACAGTCCTAGTTGCTTAGATTTTAATTTGAGTTAATGTTTAAAACTGTTACCTAGATGTGACTGTATATATATATATATATATCAGAACTTAGTCCTTTTCATATGTTTTAGTAGCTACATAGACAAAGAATCTTAAGGAATTGCTGACCTTGAAATTCAGACCTCTTTATACAACGTTTTAGTAGTTTTGAATAGCTCTGAAGTGTAAGCAGAGCAATTATTTTCATTTTCCATTAATATGTGTGAAACCAGACACATCTTTAAATAGAAAACTTGCTTAGAATCCTGTTTCCTGGCTGTGGATACTGATTAGCTCTCTGTAAAAAAAAAAAAAAAAAAAAAAAAAAAATTGTTTCAAGTACAAAAAAAAAATGCTTATATTCACTAATGAGAACTCCCATGAGGGAGATAAAGAACCCTGTTAAATTTATTCCACAGGCTGCCCAGAATCTAAGCTGTGTCCTCTAAAGTCTGAATTTTATATTACAGGCTGAGGCCTGTGGTAATTTAAACAAAGTGTTAGAAATGATCTCAGCCATTTTAATACAAATAAGTTTAATTGAAACATTTGGTTTTAGGGCTGAAGCAAATCAAATCCTGTGAGATGCTTCTATTAGAGTCATTGGTTTTCTTGAATGAAAGGTTCTACATGTGATGACTTCATCCTCTATTCCATTTGCTTCTCTGAGATCACAGGACAGCAAAATCACATCAGGTTTCTTTTTCTCTCATAAGGGATAATTGAATCTTACTGTGGGCATATACCATTCTAGATGCACTGTTATACTTGGGGCCAGTGACCCAATTTTATTTCTGTAGTCATGGTCCTTAAATACAAAATCATTAAGGGAAGCAATGTGCTGAATACATCATAATGTTTCTAGAAGATAATAACAGAGCTGAAAAACTTCTATTGCCATTTTTTTCTGTTTACTTTCTGCATATAGACATGCTTAGGAATACACATGCCACATGTTACAAGTGCTTACTGTATTCAGTACCATGGTACCATGTTCTACAGGTTTACAGCTGTAGTGATATCATCTTTATCATGTGCCTGTGAGAGCTTGAAATCTAGGTATCTACATCTGTGTAGATACAATCATCTAGTGCTCAAATATGGAAAAAATGAATTAAAGAATAATTTCTCAAAATACTTCCTCATAGTTAAGTAAGGTATGATTGCGTTCAGAGCTATTATGTTCTGAAAAATAAAATAAGCTATTTTAGTATTTAGGTTATTTCTGCAGTTGCTATCATTTTTCTTAGTACATTTGTGACAGAAGAGGCAACTGTAAAGTAAATGAGAATAAACACTGAAATTTTAATTTTGAGAGTTAATTAAGTCCTAGAGACTGTTGAAATTACTGTCAGGACTTGACAACATGGAATTATGTACTTTAAAACATTGCTGGATCTCAGTTCTGGGTTCCTTTAATAATATTATTAATAATAATAACAATAATAATAATAAATATTAATAATATAAATGATTTTACAGTCATATGGGAGTGTTTATGTCTATTACTAGCAGAAAATCATGAGCAATAAACTATGAAAAAGTTATAATGCATTGATGACAAAGTTTAAAATTTCAAAAGTTTTAATATTCAAAGCTGCTATAAATTATGTATAATTTTAACAACTAGGAATTTTTTATATGTGAAAATGCTTTTACAAAACAAAGCTAGATTTAAAACTGGAGTTTAAGAAAATAATGCCAATAAGATCTTTTGGTTTTGGGTATTTTTTATCTCTCATTTCACATATTTTTGTATCCACACAAAATGCATAGGAAATCATAGTTTTATTAACATAAGCCCTAGAAAATTCAGAGATTAGCACTATATATTAAAAAAATTCATAAGTATAAAAACATAATTAGAAAATTTAAAAATATCTGTTGTATTTGATGTGTTTTATTTAATACTATAAAAATGTTTTGCTTATATATAAATATAAAAATAGAGTTTAATAATAGTGTTTATAAATATTAGGAAAATAACTTTCTATAGAAAAATGTTCATGATTTTTAATATAGGTTTTTATAATGTATTTTATGTTTAATAATTCTGTAGTTAGACTACAGTGTACCATAGCTAAAAATCTCCTGAATGTTTTCAAATACAGAAAACTAACCTATCAAAAGCAATTTACAGTGAATGCATTTAAGCCATTAGAAAATAATAATTTTAGAGACCCATACCATGAGAAGAAGGCCACCCTGACACTGAGGGCCAGGATCTAAAGGTCCAAAAACCAAGAAACCCATGATAAAATAAAACATGACTGACAAAAAAAATCAATAAAATGATTCTTAATGATATTTTGCTATGCTCATAAACTGGTATCTAACTTAATTCTCATCTGAGAGACTTCACCTAGCAACTGACAGAAACAGATACAGAGACACAGAGCCAAATACTAGGCAAAATTCAAGGGTAAGTAAGAGAGAAAAAAGGATTTTAAGGTCTAGAGGGATCAAGAATACCACAAAAAAACCCACAGAATCAACTACCCTGGGCTTGTAGGGGCTCACAGAGTCTAAACTGGTGAGGAAGTCTGCATGAGACTGGCCTAGGCCCTCTGCATATATGTTCCAGTTGTGTGGCTTAGTCTACTTATGGGACTTCTAAAAGTGGGAACAGGCCTGTTTCTTACCTTGTTACCTGCTTTTGGAACTCTGTCGTCCTATTGCATTGTTTTGTCCAGCCTTAATAGAAGAGGAGCTGCCTTGTCTTGCTGCAACTTGATATACCATGGCTTCATGATATATATGGGAGGCCTTTCCTTTCCTGAAAAGAAAGCAAGAGGAGTAAATGGGTGAGTTTGGAGGGCAGAGAGGAGGAGGGAACAGAAACTATGATTGGGTTGGAAAATAATTAATCAGCCAATTAATTAATTTTTAAAGATTAAATTGACATTTAAAACAAAGTATAAACACAGACAAACTTGATGATACCATGCCTACATGGAATTTGAGTCTAAAATTGGAAAATATTACCCCTATATAATAAAGCCCATATAAACTGATTTTACTTCTAAGTGCTGGAGAAAAGATTCAGTGATTAACAACCCATGTTGTTTTTCCAGAGGATTTTGATATAGTCTCCAGCATTATATGGCTGCTCACAACCATCAGTAACTCCTGCTACAGATCTAATGCACCTGCATATACATAGAGCACATAGATACACACAGACATGAATCAGTAAATAAATACTACTTTTAAAAAGATAACTACTGCTGTATTGTTTATATATATATTTAGGATGCTAGGTAGTACTTTAATAATAGTTTTTCAAAAACATATATTGAATGAATAGTGAAAGGTTCTCTAAATAACAGACAAGCATTTACTTAAAAAATGTCTAAAATGTAAATTAACACAGATTCTTGTAAGTCAATATGGAGATTTGCAGTATTACGTTTCTGGCCCAGCCTTTCCATCCTAACCCTGAGATTCTGACCCGCAGTCC
Source organism: Sigmodon hispidus (assembly GCA_004025045.1). Lineage (NCBI taxonomy): Eukaryota > Metazoa > Chordata > Mammalia > Rodentia > Cricetidae > Sigmodon > Sigmodon hispidus. The sequence goes on from PVIH01000907.1 coordinate 159,518, forward strand.
CACAGAAACACAGAAATGCTGAGCAGCCTATGGCGATGGCATATTGCCAGCTAACTCTTTATTCTTCAATTAACCCATGATTCTTATCTTATTCAGCCATGTGGCTCAGTACCTTTTCACAGAGCAACATTTCAACTTCTTTCCTCTGGGTCTGTTAGCATCTCATTGTGGTGTCTCCATAGTGCTCCTCTGTTGTTCCCGTTCTGAGTTTACCCAGTCTGGTAGCCTGCTCCGCACTACCTTCAGCCAATCAGCATTTATATTAAACCAGTAGGGAGAAAAATTATTTAAAATGTAAGAACGTAATCCCACTACAATTTTGCCACAAATAGTAACAGAAAGGCTTATATTAATTATAAACTATTTGGTGTACATTTTAGGCTTATCACTCACTAATTCTTAAAACTAATCCTTGATTCTTATCGAAGTTTAGCCACATAGCTTGGTACATTTTTCTTAGAGCAGCATTCTCTTCTTGCTTCCTTTGTGGCTGCCTGGTGTCTATGTTTCTCTTCCTCTTTCCACAGTTCTCCTCTTCTGATAGGCTTGCTTCTGCCTCCTCTCTAGCTTCTGGCCAAACAGCATTTTTATTAAACCAATATTTACACAGACAATCATATTACATATTTATAACCATATATTAATATCATAGTAGAAAGTTTATAAAAAGAAAGAAAGAGGGTATTTCCCACTTTCTTTTCTATCAAGTTCAGTGTAGCTGAGTTTATTTTGAGGTCTTTGATCCACTTGGATTTAAGTTTTGTGCAAGATAATAGGATTGGATCTATTTTCATTTTTTGTACACATTACCATCAAGTTATGCCAACATCATTTGATGAAGATACTATCTTTCTTCAATTGAATATTTTTGGCCTCTTTGTCAAAAATAAAGTGTTCATAGGTGTGTGGATTAATTTCTGAGTCTTCAATTTGATTCCATTGATCCACAAGTCTGTTTTTATGCCAGTACAAAACTGTTTTTATTACTGTAGCTCTATAGTATAACTTGAAGTCAGGGATGGGGATGTCTCCTGAGGTTCTTTTGTTGAGCAAAACAGTTTGGGCAACCCTGGCTTTCCTGTTATTCCAAATGAAGTTGAGTATTGTTCTTTCAAGGTCTGTAAAAAATTGTGTTGGGATTTTCATGGAAATTGCATTAAATCTGTAGATTGCTTTTGGTAAGATTGTCATTTTCACTATGTTGACCCTACCTATGCATGAACATGGGAGATCTTTTCATTTTCTTATATCCTCTTGAATTTATTTCTTCAGACATTTAAATTTTTTGTCAAAAACATCTGATACTTCTTTGGTTATAGTTACACCAAGGTGTTTAATGCTATTTACAGCCATTATAAAGGGTGATGTTTCCTTATTTCTTTTTCAGCCTTTTTATGTGTAGTATATAGGAGGGCTACTGATTTCTTTGACTTAATCTTGTATCCTGCTACATTGCTAAAGGTGTTTATCAGCTGTAGAAGATCCCTGGTAGAATTTTGTGGGTCGCTTATGTATACAATCATGCCATCTGCAAATATTAAGTTTCACTTCTTCTTTTCCAATTTGTATCCATTTAATCTCCTTTCATTCTCTTATTGCTTTGACTAAAACTTTGAGAAATATGTTGAATAGATAAGGGGAGAGAGGACATCCTTGTCTAGTTCCTGATTTTAGTGGGATTTCTTTGAGTTTTTCTCTATCTAGTTTGATGTTGGCTATCAGCTTTTTGTTTGCTTATCAGTAAATTTGGAGAAAGCAGAAAAATAACACAAAGAGCAGGTAATAAATGACATTTAATAGTCATTTCTACCTTCTAAAATAATATGGTGATGTATACTTTGGCACAAGAAACTCTGATCGAATATTAATAAAATGAAAATGATAATGGCAATTTTATCTAGATTATTCCATTTCTAATGTTCTTCTTAACACATTCAGTAACTTCATGTGAACTAAATTATAATGCTGAATATATTTTGCATGTGTAATATAAGCAGTCATAATCTAAGATAATAAATGCATATACCCATATTCTCAGTTGTCTTTGGTGGTCTAATATATTGCCTGCTTCCATGTGTACCCTAATTTTGAATGTGATTTTCTAGACCCAAACCTAAATGAAGTACAAATAGATTATCAGTGTATGGCTGAAGTCTCTTTTTGATTTGGTGATAATAGTGAAGCAAAATGTCTGTTATGTCTTGTTATCATTTCACACATTTTCTAACATTTAAAAATCTGTGCTCCAGTTTATAGTCTAGCAACTCTATGAATCTTGAATAGTTTCTGGTCATTCATCTTAAATACAGTTTTACTTTTCTGTGCCCTAGACTCTTCATTTTTTTCAGTATGTTAAACTGCTTAGCCATCTGCTATCTCTCATCTCATATGCATGATCATTTTCCTCATTGACAGGGACAATTAAAAAAGGGCCAGAAGCCAAAAAATAAGTTTGATACAGTGGACTAGAGCAAATGGGAAAATGCAAGGAACTGAGACTTTTACATAATGGTGTTATTGATCTTTAAAAGCAATGGAAACAGAATCACTTACTATCTTGCATCTGGCTAGGAAAATAATTAATAATATGCAGAAGTGGCATTGATGACTGAATTTTGTTCAACTACCCAAGAATTCTGGAAAATAAGGTCATATACTTCATTACACTTATAGAAACCTAAATCTCTGTTTAGCATTTTTTGTCCATTTAGCTGAACTTCAAATTTTACTGCTTAGAATAGAATGACCATATCATTGAAAGTATAGCTCCCAAACAGGGCATTAAAAAGCTTATCCTTGAAAAAAATACTCTTAACATAGCCAGATTGCCTGTGTTGTGGTTTTAAGAATTCATAGTCATAAACACATCTTAAGGGAAAGTGTTAATAGCTGGAGATATTAGGATTTGAGCAAAGCAGGGCATGGGAGACTACAGTCTCACACATACAACAACACAAAGTTTTTCCTCATGATTAAAGGAACTGTAAGTACACAATCATGAAATTTAAAAAGGATAATGAAGAAGATCCTTTCATGGTTTGTCTGTAGTTAACTGAAGCTGTTTTGTGGAACATTGAAGGCATTAAGATACCTAGCATCTATACAGAATGTAGGAAGCAAAGCCTAGTCTGAAGATAAGGGAATTTATTTTTGAGTTTTGACTTGAAAACAGCTGTTTCATAATAGGTATATTGTTTGGAGGTTTATGACCATACACCAGATCCTTAGAACATTTCCCTTTTCTGGATAGTAAATCTTCTTTAGCTGCCACATAAGGAAATCTTCATTGAAGATCTGCTTAATGTCTTCCAAAGATTTTAAAGTTATTCTGTCATCTTTTGTTTATCTTCCTTTAATAAGAACAAATTTAGTCTTTGAAGAGAGAAAGGTAATCCAGTTTTACACAGATTATCAATTAATGCTGGTAACATGGAACCCTGAGTAAAAGTCGGGAGCACTAACTTTAAAGTTTAGTACGCAAAACTTATAAAATAGCTTTCATACTGCCCTCAAAACAGTAATGATTTCTGATCTGAAATTACATGCAATCAATTCAGAATACTGATTTTATTATTACCATCTGTTCCTGGGGTGTACCAGAGACTGCTTGTGTGCCTTACAATGAGTGATTTCAAATTATTCCAGGCCAGCTCATGTATTTCTTTCCACTGTAGAGAGCAGAGGAAAAAAGCATTATGAATAATAATTTTAATGTCATAAAATTAAATAATGTGAAAATGCCAGGTTGCCAATTAAGAACATTTAAATTCAAGAGAAACAAAATGTTTCTGAAGAGACTCTGTAACAGCAGAAAGGCATCAGAATAAAACCCTTTAAGATTTGAAGTTACTCATATGTTTTAGAGAATTTCAAACACAATTTTTTCATTTTGGTTTTTTTTTTAATCAATTCTACAAGCACTTTGGAGATTCCTATAGTTGACCACTGAAGATGAGACTGTGCTTTTTAAAGTTATTTTCATAGCAAAATTTGCTATTATGTTATATTTTACAAATGGCTTAAACCACACAGGATTGTCTGACAGACACTGCATTAAAGGTTTGTGCTTTGAAGTTATAAAATAGATCACACAAAGGTTTTATAGTTATATAGGTGTCAGTGAAAAAATTTGAGTTAATTTTGAAAAAGCAACATAATTGTTTATTTTCTTAATTATGAGTATATTGTTAATTTTCAAGCCGTAGTTTACTTTTACTTTTTTTCCCCTTTTTAACCACCCCTGGTCCCACACAAGGCCACCTTCGTCTACATAGCAATTTCCAGTCCAGACTGACTGGAGATTTTTTTTTCATGGGTTGTCTAAGTTCTGAGGGGAGAGATTTGGTGGCGACATACCAGTTAGAACCATGTGTTCCAAGGTTTCATTTTCTCTATATGTGATGTCTAGCTATGAGTCTCTGTATTTGCTCCAGTCTTTTTAGGAGAAGCCTCCCTAAATATGGCATTGATCTATCAATATAGCAGAGTATCATTAGAAGTCACTATATGGGTTCTGGGACCAGGTGGTGTCTGCAGAGAGTGTACCCACACACTCGGTGGCAGACAGAGATAAGCTCTGACTGCCATGGTCCCCCCAGCTGTTGCTGAGGAAATTTGCATGGTTACCCACCTCCAATTGAGCAAAGGGATAAGGACTGAGGACCCTGAAGGACAGACTCAGACCCCACCCAGGTGAGCAGGGGTCAGGAGGCCCGAGCACCTGTATCCCTGCCAGGGAGAGAGGAGCTCCCATCTGTTATGGTTCAGGTTCTGGGACCGGGTACTGTCTGCAGAGAGTATACCCACACACTCTGTAGCAGACAGTGATAAACTCTGACTGCCACGGTCCCCCAGCTGCTGCCCAGGGAATTTGTACACCGCCACCCCACCTCCAATTGGTCAAACAGAGAAAGATTGAAGACTGGAAATTCAGTCGCCTGCCCAGAGCAGAGGTAGAGATTGAGCAGATCTTTAGATCTTTTCCTCAGAAGTGACAGGAGACACACAAGCCCGAGTGCCACAACTGACCAGGAGCCAAATAATCATGAACCACTGAGCTATGGGCAGACGCCAGTACAAAAATTTACATAATAATATAAAGATAACTACAGAAGAAAGTGGCAATCCTACAAATACAAGATCTGAACTAAGCAATGAAGGGAAAACAGAAGGAAGCAACACCAAAAATTCCTTTATGATGATCATCGAAGCTCTCAAAGAAGATATGAAAAACAGTCTTAAAGAAGTAGAAGAAAATACAAACAAAAAATTGGAAGAGATGAACAAATCTATGAAAGAAACATGCAAGGAACTAAAAGCTGAAATAGAAGCAGTAAAAAAGGCACAAAATGAGGCAAAGATGGAAATAGAAAACCTGAAGAAAAAAGCTGGAACAACAGATACAAGCATAACAGAGTACAAGAGATGGAAGATAGAATCTCAGATGTGGAAGACTCAGTAGCTCAAATAGATATATCAGTCAAAGAAAATAGTAAAACTAAAAAAGCCATAACTCAAAATGTTCAGGAAATCTGGGACAGCATAAAAAGACCTAATTTGAGAATAATAGGAATAGAAGAAGGAGAAGAATACCAGCTCAAAGGCACAGATAATGTTTTCAATAAAATCATAGAAGAAAACTTCCCTAACCTGAAGAAGGAAATGCCTATTATGATACAAGAAGCTTACAGAACACCAAATAGATATGACCCCCAAAAAAAGTCAGCGCGCCACATTATAATCAAGCCACAAAACATACAGGACAAAGAAAAAATTTTAAGAGCTGCAAAAGAAAAGGGCCAACTTACATATAAAGGCAGACCAATCAGAAAAACACCTGGCTATTCAATGGAAATGATGAAAGCTAGAAGGGCTTGGTCAGAAGTTATACAGATGCTAAAAGAGCATGGCTGCGAAACTAGAATACTATACCCTGCATAATTATCAATCACCATAGATGGAGTAAACAAGATGTTTCATGACAAAGTCAGACTGAAAGAATATCTATCTACCAATCCAGCGCTACAGAGAGTATTAGAGGGAAAACTCCAACATAAAGACCCCAGATACACCCATGAAACCACAAACAATCAATAATTCCACAGAAGAATACTCCAGAGAAAGGAAATACAAACAAGTTACCACCAAAAATAACAGGAAATAACAATCAGTGGTCACCAATTTCCCTTAATATCAATGGACTCAACACTCCTATAAAAGTCACACACTAACAAGATGGATACAAAAACAGAAGCCATCCTTCTGTTGCCTACAAGAAACACACCTAAACCGCAAGGACAGACACAGGCTTAGAATAAAGGATTGGGAAAAGATTTTGCAGTCAAATGGTCCTAAGAAACAAGCGGGGATTGCAATCCTAATACCTAACAAAGTAGACTTTAAGCTAAAAGCAATTAAAAGGGACCAAAATGGTCACTACTTATTCATCACAGGAGAAATTGTTCAAGAGGAGATTTCAATCCTGAATATTTATGCCCCTAATATAAGGGCACCTACTTATGTAAAAGAAACACTGCTAAAGCTTGAATCCTACATCAATTCTTATACCCTAATAGTGGGAGACTTCAATACCCCACTTTCAACCCTGGATAGGTCAACCAGACAGAGACTCAATAGAGAAATAAGGAGTCTAACAGAGGTTATGATGCAAATGGATATAATAGATATCTACAGAAGCTTCCACACAAATGCAAAGGAACATACATATTTCTCAGCTCCTCATGGAATTTTCTCCAAAATTGAACACATAATTGGTCATAAAGCAAACATCAAAAGATACAAAAAAAAATGGAAATAATCCCTGGTAACATATCGGACCACCAGGGTCTAAAGTTAGAGTTTAACAACATCAAAAATCAAAGAAAGCCTACCAGCTCATGGAAACTAAACATCACTCAGCTGAACCATCTCTGAGTCAAGGAAGAAATTAAGAAAGAAATCAAAGTCTTCCTAGAATTTAATTAAAATGAATCCACAACGTATCCAAACTTGTGGGACACAATGAAAGCAGTCTTAAGAGGAAAATTCATAGTGCTAGATGCCTGCATAAAAAACCTAGAAAAATCCCACACTAGAGACCTAACAGCTCAGCTGAAAGCCTTAGAACAATTAGAAGCGAACTCAGAAGGAGTAGACAGCAGGAAATAATCAAACTTAGAGCTAAATCAATACAATTAAAACAAAAAGAACAATACAAAGAATCAATGAATCTAAGAGTTGGTTCTTTGAGAAAGTTAACAAGATAGATAAGCCCTTAGCCAAACTAATCAAAAAGTAGAGAGAGAGTGTTCAAATCAACAAAATCAGAAACAAAAAGGGGGACATAACAACAGACCCCCAGGAAATACAGAGAATTATCAGATCATATTTTGAAAATCTGTATTCCACAAAACTGGAAAACCTAGAAGAAATGGACAGCTTTCTGGACAGGTACTACCTACCAAAATTAAATGAAGATCAGATTACCTAAACAGGGCTATAACCCTCAAGGAAATAGAAGCTGTCATTAGAAACCTTCCCAAAAATAAAGCCCTAGTCCAGATGGTTTCAGTGCCGAATTCTACCAGTCATTCAAAGAAGAATTACTACTGTTACTCCTCAAACTATTTCACACGGTAGAAACTGAAGAAATATTGCCAAATTCCTTTTATGAGGCCACAGTTACCATAATACCGAAGCAACTCAAAGACAGAAAAAAGAAGGAGAATTACAGACCAATTTCCCTCAAGAATATTGATGCGAAAATTCTCAACAAAATTTTGGCAAACCAAATACAACAATGCATAAAAAATATCATCCACCATGACCAAGTAGGCTTCATTCCAGAAATGCAGGGCTGGTTTAACATGCGAAAAGCTGTAAATGTTATCCATCATGTAACAAACTAAAGGAACAAAACCACATGATCATATCCTTAGATGCTGAAAAAGTCTTTGACAAAATCCAACACTCCTTTATGATTAATGCCCTGGAGAGATCAGGAATACAGGGAGAATACCTAAATATAATAAAGGCGATTTACAAGAAGCCAACATCCAGTATCAAACTTAATGGAGAAAAACTCAAGGCAATCCCACTAAAGTCAGGAACTAGACAAGGATGTCCTCTCTCCCCTATCTATTCAATACAGTTCTCGAAGTTTTAGCTAAAGCAATAAGGGAACGAAAAGAGATAAAGGGGATACAAACTGGAAAAAAAAGAAGTGAAACTATCTCTATTTGCAGATGATATGATTGTATACATAAGTGATCCACAAAATTCTTCCAAGGAACTGCTACGGCTGACAAACACCTTCAGCAATGTAGGAAGATACAAGATTAACTCAAAGAAATCAGTAGCCCTTCTATACACTAAAGATAGAAGAGCTGAAAAAGAAATAAGGGAAACATTACCTTTCATAATAGATGCAAATAGTATTAAATACATTAAAGTAACTATAACCAAAGAAGTAACAGACCTATTTGTCAAAAATTTTAAATCACTGAAGAAAGAAATTGAAGAGGATATCAGAAAATGGAAAGCTCTCCCATGTTCCTGGATTGGTAGGATCAACATAGTAAAAATGGCAATTCTACCAAAAGCAATCTACAGATTCAATGCACTGCCCATCAAAATCTCAACACAATATTTTTTGGACCTTGAAAGAACAATACTCAATTTCATTTGGAATAACAGGAAAGCCAGGATTGCCAAAAAAATTTTACTCAACAAACAAACCTCTGGAAGTATCACCATACCTGACTTCAAGTTATACTATAGAGCTACAGTAATAAAAACAGCCTGGTTCTGGCCTAAAAACAGACTTGTGGGTTAATGGAATAGAATTGAAGATCCAGACATTAACCCAAAAACCTATGAATACCTGATCTTTGACAAAGAGGCCCAAAACATTCAATGGAAAAAAGATAGTATATTTAACAAATGGTATTGGCATAGCTGGATGGTAGTGTGTAGAAAAATGCAAATAGATCCGAGCCTGTCACCCTGCACAAACTCGAATCCAAGTGGATCAAAGACCTCAACATAAACCCAGCCACACTGAACTTGATAGAAAAGAAAGTGGGAAATACACTTCTACGAATTGGCACAGGTGACCACTTCCTAAATATAACACCAGTGGCACAGACACTAAGAACAACAATCAATAAGTGGGATCTCCTGAAGCTAAGAAGCTTCTGTAAAGCCAAGGACACTGTCAATAGGACAAAACGACAGCCTACAGAATGGGAAAAGATTTTCACCAACCCTTCAAGTGATAGAGGAATGATCTCTAAGATATATAAAGAGCTCTAGAATCTAGAGCCCAAAACCATGAATAACCCAATCAAAAAATGGGGTTCAGATCTAAAAATGGAATTCTCAGCAGAGGAATTACGAATGGTTGAGAGGCACCTGAAATAGTGCTCATCATCTTTAGCCATCAGAGAAATGCAAATCAAAACAGCTTTGTGATACCACCTAACTTCTGTTAGATTGGCTAAAATAAAAGGCACAGATGACAGCCTATGTTGGAGAGGATTCGGAGCAAGGGAAACACTCCTCCATTCCTGGTGGGAGTGTAAGCTTGTTCAGCCACTTTGAAACACAGTATGGCGGTTTCTCAGAAAATTGAGAATCAATCTCCCCAAGGACCCAGCAATACCACTTCTGAGTGTATACACTAATGATGCACAGTCATACTCCAAGGGCATTAGCTCAACTATGTTCATATCAGCATTATTTGTAATAGCAAGAACCTGGAAACAACCTAGATGTCCCTCAACTGAAGAATGGATTAACAAACTGTGGTACATCTACACAATGGAGTACTACTCAGCAGTAAGAAAAACAATATCCTAAAATTTGCAGGCAAATGGATGGATTTGGAGAATATCCTCCTGAGCGAGGTATCACAAACTCAGAAAGATGAACAGGGGATGTACTCACTCATTAGTGGTCTCTAAACAAACAAACAAGAAAAAAGCAAAGCATGTCCAAGCTGCGAACCACAACCACTGAACAGCTTGGGATCAGAAACACCCTGGACTGACCCTTCAGATCCCACTCCAACTATAGGAACACCTGACTCACTCTTGAGGGAGGGGGGACAAAACTGGATTTGCCAGGAGTAGAGACTGAACTAAGCATTATTGGGTCAGTGGGACCATGGGACTGTCTGATGCCTGCCCAGGAAGGGAATGGGGGGTTGTGGAGAAGAAAAATGACCTTGAATAATGATATACAGGGTTAGAAAGTGTGACTTCTTTGTTCATAATAATAATAATAATAAAAGTATACAGAAAAAAAGTAAAAGAAAAAAAGAAGTCACTACATTGTTATTAATATTTTTTGTGTAATAGTATTTGGTTTTACCCTAGCTCTCTAGTTGTTGGTCAACCAGGAAGTGCCTGGTGTGGGTTCCATCTCATGGAGTTGGACTTAAGTCAAATCAGACATCAGTTGGCAACTTCCACAATATTTGTGCCACCATTGCCTTAGCATATTTTTGCATGTATAACAAATTATAGATCAAAAAGTTATGTGGTTGAATTGGTATTTACATTTCTCTTTAGGTAGACTGCAAAGTACCTTTTTGTGTCCTAGTTTTCATATAGGTAAAAAATAATTTTGTGTAAATATTAGCTGTTCGTAAAGTTTATTGCTATTTGTATATATGCTTTAATTTCTTGTAGCCATATTTAAATATTGTGCATGTATCTAAAAGACTATTTCAAGAAGCTACATGTCTAATTTTGATTCTAGAATAAGCTTAATATTTCTAAATAAACTTCAGACTTTTTACAGATGATTAGTATTGATTTTGTCTTCATCTGTACCAGGGTAGAAGGGCTCTGACAAATATTTTTCTTAATCTAGAAAATGTTTATTTTATTGTTAAAATAATGGGTTTCAACTCCATTTCCCCAGTTGGAAACTGCAAGTACATGATTAGTCAAAATCCTTTACTAGAAATAAGCTTCTATCTATTTCTATATTTACAGCTGGTGTCTACTTTTGTGGTGTCACTCTCATTTGAAGAATGACAATGTATTTATCAGTTGTAGGCATAAGACAGTAGGCATGGGTCATTTTATAAATAAGAACACAAATTATGTGATAGTGAGTAAGACAGAGTAGAGAAAATATGCTTTTTTTTACTAATATTAGTTTGTCTTATCTGAATGATCTGTATCATAGCTTTTAGTTGTCCAAATTAATATATGGCCTGTGGATGGAGCCTAAAGTCAAATTCATGAGGGTGAGAAAGAGAGAATGGCAAATGTGTTAGAAGATGAAGGGATCAATAGTAAGTCAAGGACTGAAAGAAGTGGGAGAAATGATATATTTAAAAACCATTGCAATGGGCATTATTTTACTAGCTTCCATAATTGTGGGCTTTTGGGGAAGAGAAATTAGAAAAAACTATATGCTGAAGGAACTGCCTGAACTGAGGTTTTGTGAAAGCACTCTATTCACTTCTTCAGAATGCTTATTAAAACAAGAGCTGACCTCATCTATTTAATGCTCATGGCTGCAGACCTCTTCTTTCCATAGGCAGACCCAGAATATTAACAGACTTCTGTATGCATTGTGTAGGAGACAGTACTCAGAAGGAGAAGCCATGCTCCTTCTCTCTGGCTCTCCTGCACTCAGCATTTTGCACATGACTTTCACATTGCTGTGGGACCTTTTCATTTTAGTCTGAGCTATCAAAATAACAAATCAAAACATTCATGCACTTGAAAAATGAATACTGATTTCACGTATTCAAATGCACAAACTATTTTCTCTACTTTTGAAAGAACTAAAAACAATTTTAAAAGTAAAAACTAAATCATTAAAAATTAAATTTTGTGTAATCTAATAACCAACATTGCTCATTTTACAATTAATAGAAATTTAGCTTTGAAAAAATCTGTAGCTATAGGAAAATGAAATTTAAAACATTGTTAGTAGATGGTTGATGGGTGGTGTATTGCAGTATAGAGGAAAGCAGAGTTTTAGTACTTCTAATTGGATTAGTAAAATAATCCTATTACAAGGTAAAGAGGGAAATAGAATGCTTGCTGGAAGTGGAGTGATCCAATAATGAGAGCACTTGTTTCTAGGAACCAAAGATGTTTGAGTTGTGAAGATACAGGCCCAGCACTGCAACATTATAAATCAAAACTGCAATCGGAACATCATTGGTGCTACCACCTGCTTGTGATGCTCAGGGCTTTGTTTTCAAAAACTAATTGTTTCTTATATGGAATACTGAATGAAGATAGTTTTAAACTATCAAAATGTGATTGTTTGTGTTTGATTGTTTGTTTGTTTTTATTATCTTGTAGTCAACTTAATTGTTTTGCTATAGGTTTAAGTGACTTTTCTGTGCTGATAATTAGTATACCATTAGTTAACATAACATTCTATTATAAAAATGGTTAGTGTAGTAGGGCTTGGGTTGTGTTTTAGCCTTCTCTGTACCTAGGTTTTTCTAATGTTCTACCCTTTGCCAGTCAAGTAATAAGGACTTCTTGGGGGAGAGTATTTAAAATTTCTACTTTTTTTGTTGTCCTACAAAAGTAAAATATAAAAGACAGCTTCAAAACCATAACCATACAGATAGTAAAAAGATAATATAATCCAACTAGAAGATAGCTTGGCATCTCTTATGGTGTTTTGTTAATTTTTAAGGTATTTTTATTACTGCTGTGATCAAATGTTGACAAGGAGCAACTTAAGTAAGAGTTTATGTTGGTTAATGATTTAAAGGGGTTTCTGCATCACACTGAGGAGGGTGTGACAGTGGGAACAATAAGCAGCTTCTCACATGGTGTCCTCCGTCAGGAGAGAAGGAAGAAAGGGAAACTGGGTGCTAAATTTTAAATCCTCAAGTCCGGCTCCTGTGACCTACATCCTCTCGAAAGTCTCTTCCTCCAAACTGGCATCACTATCAGAAACCAAGTGATCACACAGAGGAGCCTGTAGGAACCATATTACATTGTATCATAGTTCTGATAAACTGAAAATTCTCAGGAAACTCTTCGACAAAAGAAGCCAGTATAGCGTTAAAAAGAAGCCAGTATAGCGTTAACTGAAGCCATCTTCACCTGATAAATGCAACGACAGTTGCTTTTTTTGTTAAACTTTGGAAAATCACACAAAAAAAGTAAAAGATAAAATTAACTGTTGAACTTCATGCTAAGCATAACACTTTTGTTTAATATTTTGATGAGAGAAAAAAGAATTCTATGATACCTAAGAGAACTAAATTTTTTTAACTAGACAAGATAAATGAAAGCTAAAAAGCTTAACTTTCAGAAGGAACTTTGAAATAAAAAATATCAGAAAAAGAATAAAAGGCATAGATTAGAAAGTAAATGTTTGTGTTTTCTAAATAAAACATTAAAAATGATCAGTGAATTATAAAAGCAAAGACTCCTCATCTAAGTTTCTAGGACTTTTTCTTTTTTTCTTTTATTAGAATCAATACAAGAGTATGAAAAGGGGGGGAAGAGGATGGAATGGTGTAGAATGATGTTTGAATTCAATGTCAGTTGTAGAAAGACATAAATGTCTATTTGTTAAAAAAATTACACTTAAAATGCAAAGATATATATAGACCACTTATTCTTTAAATAAATCAAAAGCAGACAGATGTGGATGAAATAAAACCAAGAACCACAACCAAAACTCCTCCACAAACCAAAAAAGTCCACAGAGAAGGTTAATGTCTTGCTTCCTTTCAGACACAGGCTACAAGGTATGGCCTGCTTCTGACTCAGAATGGCACAATGCTGAGGAAACCCAGCCTCTAGGGTCTCTGAATGCCCATCCTGTGAGAAGGTGGGAACATGGCCAGCAGGCAGGGGTAAGGCAACTGCTGGCTACTACTTGGCAGGACATGAGACTGCTCCTTCTCCATCCTCCAGAACTTCAAAGAATCCCCCTACCCCGACACACCCAGGACCCCTATCAGGAGCAGAGTACATCTAACAGGACTGGAGGGTGGTCCTTCAGGCAGCCAGGACCTTGTGCTTTTTCATGGGTTATCAATCCAGTGTCACGGAGGGGAAAGGGAGAGAGCCCTGTTGGGAAGATCTAGAGGCTGCCTTAGCCCCTAAGTGAGACGGAAAAAGTAAGGCTCTTGAACCCATAAGTGGGCAAACAAGTGTCCAAGATGTCTTCAGTCAGGGTCCCACTGTGGACCTTGAGAAAGAGGGGACAGATTCCACAAGCACAGTGAACTGGACGAAGCCTTGAGAACAATGCTCAATTTTGAAATGTTACACCTATTTAAAAGAAAAGCAAAAAAATAAAACCCAAACAAACAAAAAACCCAAAGTAGCACTTTTTGGTGGCAGACGGAGGGTTATGTTGGTTGAACTATCTGGTTTCTATGAGAAGCAGAGGCTTGGGAATATGGAGGAGCAGAAATCTCACTGTCCTTGGTTCAGTCTGGAAAATGAAAGTGACAATATATCCAAACTACCAGGATTGTTTTGCTCGTGAAACTATCAAAAGTAGTTATAAGTCCATGGGAATAGGATCTTAACTCCCAACCTACAGAGAAAGATATGAAGTAACATTCTTGCTTCATGATTCCCCAACCCAAGACTCTTGGGTTCAAGCAGCCTCTTTGTGATTTCAAGACACAAAACCCTAGTGCCTACTACCCTCGTAACATCCCAAGTTAGTCTGAACTATCAAGACTCCAACATTCACAAAACACTCTCAACATCTGAACTAGCAGCTTTGATGAGGGGTGGGGGGCAAAAACTTGCCAAGGTCACTATGTAATTCCAAACTTGGAAATAGCTCAATGAGGGCTAAAAAATATTCACTCAAGGCACACCCTCCACAGGCAACCTCAAAGGAGTCATCAGCTCTGATCTGTAATGCTTCACAACACCCCATGAAGTACATCAGTATTATCACCCCATTTGACAGATGGGGAACTGAGGCATTGAAAGGAAAGACTTGCCCAAGGTCAGCCACTAAGAGTGAGGAGGCTGGCATGGTCAGTAACCACTAGAACACTTTTACTTTTAGCCATGTCACCGCAACCAGATGAGGGCAACCAACACAATGGTAAATGAGGGTATTGCTCACCTGGAGTAACAAAGAGTCAAAAGACCACCTTAGTGCCATTTTGAAAATTAGTTTGCATTTTAAACACTAAAATTCATTTAAAAGTGAAGAATTAAGACAGTGATTTCTCAGTTTTCTACTGAGTAATCCATGTTTCAAAAATCCAAACAGCAGCATGGCCCTCCAATGTAGGATCAGTAAACAGCACTGAACAGCTGAAGCACAGCAGGACTGTAGGACTGAATTCACAAGTGAACAAACAAGTGTCCATGATTCTAATGCCTTCTACTGTCTGGCATTCCTCCTGTGATACCCAAGAAACAGCTTTTCCAGTCTGCCTCATCTCATCCAAGAATGATGGCATCTTCACAAACAGCTTAAAGTTATAGTGATGGCTCCTCTTGCTGCAAGAGATATAACTTGTAATATAGAAAGAAAGAAAAACAGAAACAAACCACCAAGGTGGGCAGAAACCAACCTTCCTCAGCACTTAGAATTCTAGTGGGAAATCAATATGTTCCTGTCTTAAAACTATGGGCAGAAGGAAATGACCACTAGAGGGGTTTGTGAGTCAAAGCCTAATACTACTGGAAACTGAAATACAATTACTTACATCTTGTGGATGTCACACAAGGAAACTATCTTTTAGGAATTCACTAAAAATGTTAGGACTTTTTCTAAGCTACTCTAAAATTGAGAATTTGGGTGATTTTGCCTATTATCTTTTCTCTTCAAGTCATCAATAATGCTTAATCATGTTTCTTTTTTAATAATATTATGAATAAAGTCATATTTTCTATCCATGTATAGCCTTGTTCAAACTGCTTTACCCTTCCTGTCCCTTCCAGTCACTCTCTCTTCTCCACATCACCTTGTCTTCTCCCCAGCAAGGGTAGGAGGTCCCAAGGTCCCAATGTGGCTTAGTTCAGCATCCACTCCCAGCAGATCTGCTTTCCTCACTCCAGCATCAAGACTGAGTCAAGTGTTCCTCTGGAGGGAATCGGCTCCAACGTGCCAGTCCAAGGTGCTTTAGATTCCAAGCTGTTCAGTGGTTATGGTTTGCAGCTTGAACATGCTTTGCTTTTTGCTTTTTTTAAACCATGTTTCTACTCTGGAACCCTATCACTTTAAATAGGTTGTCCAAAAATGGGTCCTCTTGCTTCATTCTTGCCTTTGCACCCTGCCAGTTCCCCTTGGGGAGAGGGTGAGTAAGCGTGGAATATAATCACTCAGATTCTGAGAGTAAGTTGAAACAAGCAAGCACAATTTATTTTGGGAAGAGGCAAGTCTTATATACCCTCTACCCAGCCAGGGTAAAGGCTGTGCTTTGTTGGCATCTACCACTGTGCTGTCATAATTTCTTGCTGGTCTAGGTTATCTCACATCAGGATTCTGTCTCTGTTGCCAAGGCACCCAGGCAGACCCCAGACTAGCTTATGAGGAAGTACCCACAAAAGAGGGGCCCTTAGCTCTCTGGCATTGCTTATAAGGAAGTGTTATGCTTCAAGGCACCAGTTGTAACCAGTTTGAACAGGCTGAGGCAAGGCTGACCCTTAGAAGGCCCTTAGAAGTCTCTAGGAACTATACAACCCACACTTCACATTTAAGGTGCTGGCAGCTATTGTTTTGAGACCCCATACATTATCTTCTGCTAACTTTTTTATTATATACCTATATTACAATTTGATAATAAAATAATTTGACCATTATTTAAATCAGATGGACTTCAGCATAAAATGAAATGTGTGATGCTGCTGTAATGACTGCAGAAGTATATCCTAGGTATTAGTTTGCGATGAGTCTTGAGTACCTGTGTATAAAGGATGAGACTTAAGCTCATAGTTGTAAACTGTCCTTCATGACTGCGAAGGAGACAAAAGAACATAGCAAAGAGTGGTTAAGGAGTAAGTTACAGAAGTGAATCAAAGACAAACCTGAGAGTTGAAAAGAACAGTGTCAGCTTTATCCACACAATCAACTTTCATGAAAATAAAAATGCCTTTCCAAGCAAATATGGGTGGTGGGCTTCACAGGTGATTGGAAACGTGACCTTCACCACAGGGCTCTGAGCAGTATTAGAAAAAAAATACATTTCTCTACAAAAATGTGAAAAACATTTGACTAACCTCTGATTGCTATCTTGCCCCCATGGTCTTGCCTATTATTAGGATTCCTGGCAAATCAGATTCTTTCATTTACCAGGGTTATAATCATATGAATTATAGTTTTCATTTAGACTCATCTCACCTTGCCCAGTAGGAAGCATCCTTCCATCATTTCACAGACAAAAATAAAATTTGCCAATATGAATGGAAAATCAAGATTTAAATTATGCAACTCTGTTATTCATGGACATCTGAAGACCGTGTACCTTGCCCAAAGTTGTATCATGCTAAAAATTAACTGTATATGTTTCACTCCTAGACTATCTTTTTGGGTAATGTGTATGCTAGTTGTAATACCTGTTACAAACCTGGTATTAGAAGATGTACATTAGTCTCCCCAGGCTATTAATCTTTAAGTGAAAATATTTCTGAATAGTATTAAAACATGAAAACAGACAGTAAATAGTTTTGTGTGTATTTTTCAGTTTCTTTTAATACATTTCATTTCTATACTATATGTTCAATGCCTACACAAAAGGATCAGTGAATACAATATTATGATCCTACCAGAAAGTTTATATGGGATGAGAAAAACCACATCTGTTCACTTATGGGTCTAATGTTTTTAATAATCAGACAGGAGGATTCAGGCAAAAAGAAAGGTAAGTGAATACCAATCTGAAAAATGTAACTAATTAGCCCCATTTTTACATGAAAAAGAACTTGTGTGCATAACTGAGGTTCCTGTAAACTAGACAGAGCATATTTATCATTTTTTCAAAAGTCTCCTCCCAAAATTTCAAGTGCCATGCTAAATATGGTCAGGTGTTCCAACAACTGTTGCACTTTCCTAACTATAACATCATAGGGAATAATTGTAATTAGAAAATAATGCTTCAGTGCTCCTAGAGGACTCCTCAATAAGTACTTTTTGTCTACCCATTTATTTAGTCCTCAGATTATTGTATAAAGGGGATATCTTAATCAATCAATCCATACATCAGGTAATGGAAGTGTGGAGAAATAAAATAACACCCATTGTTCAGAAAATCAGTAAGTGTCTGAATTTACCATTCAAATCATGGAAGTTCAGAGTTGATACTTGTAAATTCTTTTGAACCCACAGAATGTATCGTTCAAATGTGAAGCCCTCCAGCTATTGTGCATATATCTAAGCATTAAAAATTCTACTTAATATTGCATATTTAGTAAATTCCAGCCAAAAAAAGTATGCAGATTCATAAATGAGAAATCTGTAGCTCTAATCAACTCTTATAAAAACATTTTATACCACTTCCTGTGATATATTAAAACATACATATTCAAAAGTGTAAGTGCTAATAAAATATAAAGGATTTACAATGGAAGGCAAAGTGTTCTCATGAAAATGTGCTCCTCAATTTGGTTATAGGTTGAACATTATTCTTTCCATACCAACCCAAGGATATACAGGGAAGCTGGATTTTCAGCAGTCCCTATAGGGAAAGAGATGATATGATGAGTGTTTCATGTTCAGGAACATGGTCAAAAGGCAAAAAAAAAGACATTTAGGTAAAAGTTGTGATAAAACTAAAATTATTATGTGAAAATAAAAAAATTAGTTTCTTTTTAATATCAAATGCCCACAAAACTTTTAAATTCCTTAAGGATTTAAACATTTAATGCTAAGAATATTGGTAGCATAAACCATAATCTGATATTAAAGGGCAGAGTTCTTTTAGCCACTAAGAAGTTAAAAAAATAAAATTTAAACCATGTGGTCAGGTGATAAAGTTCAAATTTTGTACATATGTTTTTTATATCTTTCTGGTACAATAATTTTTCATTTTACCTAAGAGTACAATTGATATTTCAAGGCCAAATTAAGACCATTCACCTAAAATGCAACAAAAGACTCCAGAGAAAACACTGTCATGGGAAGGGAATATAAAAGACAAGCTTAATAACTCAAAATTTTCTTCTAAAAACCATGGAAAACTACAAATCTAAAGGAAAACACTAGTTCCTTTTTCCTAAAACATGAAAGAGAAATTTCTGGCAGATACTTTGGGCCTAAATAGTCATTTAAAATCTAGATAAAATGTACTCCTGGTAGAAATTGGCTATCAAATTATAAATAGCTGTGATGATAAAATCTAACCAAACAAACCACATGTATCATGAAAGTCCAATTTAACTTGATTTGGAAGTCCACATAATAACAATCAGATATCTGAATATTGGTGATCAGGGAGAAAGTCAGTTTCCTACCCTATACCTTATAAACAGCAGATGTCTCGAAAGAGTATAGAAATCTCAATTTCAGAAAGTAGTTATAGCTAAGGAAATGTCCAAGTATATTCCAGATATCTAAATAAATGGTAATACATTCACTTCAAATTGATTGTACTGAGGCTAAAGTGAGCTGTTGTTAATTTTAGGTACAGTTTATTGAATCCATAGCCTTGTGCATTTTAGTGAAGCACTCTACCATTCATAAACCCCTAGCTCTAATTCATAACATAACTTTATTTTATCCATGTATTCCCCAAAGGCAGGAATCTACATAACTTTTCAGCTTATAATACATCTGCAATTGATAATGACATTCTACTGCTGCTTTTATGTGGTGCATGTTTTAAAAAATGGCTTTTACATTTTAGAATAGTTCAAAAGTTTTTAAGATTAAAATGGTATGTAAACTGTAAAAATGATAAATTCAAAATTTAATGTTCTTGTTAAAATTTTATTGGAACAGTAATTGTAATTGTTTATATCTTGACTATGGCTTCTTTATCTTATGGTGTCAAGGCTCTGTGGTTATGTCAAGATTCTGTGACCCATTTGCTAAAATATTTACCCTTTATTTCATTTTAGAAAAACACCATAGATTCTATAACAATTCTTTGTTATAGAAACAAATGTTTATAACAATTCTTACCACCTACAATAACAGGGACCTAAAAATACTGTCTTATATTTTTTTTTAAAAAAGGTGTCCTAATCACTTAAAAACCATGCTTCCTACTACTGCAAATGCTGCTCAGAAGAGTATAATGAAAATAGTCAAGGTGCTAATGTGATATCAAAAATGGAACAGGGAGTTACTGTTACTCCAACTCTTGACTCTGAATCTCAGGCTAGGGAAGTGTGTAAATTTTTTATTATCATGAGTAAATTCATAATTTTTTGTCCATGTCTACCCTTGTTCAAACATCCTTCCCCCTTCCACCCCTTCCAGTCATTCTCTCTTCTCCACATTACTTTATCTCCTCCCCAGCAAGGGTAGAAGGTACCAAGGTCCCAGTGTGGCTTAGTTCAGCATCTGTTCCAAGCAGATCCACTTTCCTCACCCCAACATCAAGATGGGGTCAGGTGTTCCTCTGGAGGGAAAGGGATCCAAGGTGCTGGTCCAAGATGTTTCAGAACCTAAGCTGTTCAGTGTTTGTGGTTTGCAGCTTGGACATGGTTTGTTTTTTGCTTTTTTGTTTAAAGTCCACTAATGAGTGACTACATCCCCAGTTAATTTTTCTGGGTTTATGATACCTCGCTCAGGAGGATATTCTCCAAATCCATCCATTTTCCTGCAAATTTTAGGATATCATTTTTCTTACTGATGAGTAGTACTCCATTGTGCAGATGTACCACAGTTTGTTAATCCATTCTTCAGCTGAGGAATATCTAGGTTGTTTAAAGGTTCTTGCTATTACAAATAATGCTGCTATGAACATAGTTGAGCTAAAGCCTTTGGAGTTCGAATGTGCATCTTTAGGCTATATGCCCAGTAGTGGTATTGCTAGGTCTTTGGGGAGATGGAAGTCTAGTTTTCTGAGAAACTGCCATACTGCATTCCACAGTGGCCGAACAAGCTTACATACCCAACAACAATGGAGGAGTGTTCCCCTTGCTGTGAAACCTCTCCAGCATAGGCTGTCATCTGTATCTTCTATCTTAGCCAATCTGACAGGTGTAAGATGGTACCTCAAAGTTATTTTGATTTGCATTTCTCTGATGGCTAAAGATGTTGAGCACTTTTTCCAATGCCTTTCAGCTATTTGCAATTCTGCTGAGAATTTCTTTTTTAGTTCTGAACACCATATTTTAATTGGGTTATTCAAGGTTTGGGGCTCTAGATTCTTAAGTTCTCTATATATTTTAGGTATCAGTCCTCTGTCACTTGTAGTGTTGGTGAAAATCTTTCCCCATTCTGTAGGCTGTCATTTTGTCCTATTGACTGTGTCAACAGAAGCTTCTCAGTTTTAGGAGGTCCCACTTATTGATTGTTGTTCTTAGTGTCTGTGCTACTGGTGTTATATTTAGTAAGTGGTCACCTGGGCCAATTTGGTGGAGAGTATTTCTCACTTTCTTTTCTATCAAGTTCACTGTGGCTGGATTTATGTTGAGGTCTTTAATTTGAGTTTTGTGCAGGGTGATAGGCTTGGATCTATTTCCATTTTCTACACACTATCATCAAGTTATGCCAATACCACTTGATAAAGATACTATCTTTTTCCATTGAATATTTTGGGCCTCTTTATCAAACATCAGGTATTCATAGGCTTTTGGGTTAGTGTTGGAATGTGTTGTAGTTTGGTTTTCCAGGCCTGTTTGGGCCCTGAGTTTCGGGACCTGGTCAGTGGCGGCTTTTGCTCCCCAAAGAAATGACTCAGACACTTATATTCTTTATGCTGTTTGGCCCATGTCTCAAGCACATTACTAGCTAGCTCTTTCATCCTAAATCAATCCATTTCTACTAATTTACCTGCCACATGGCCCAGCCCATGGCTCACCTGTACCTCTACATGTTCCTCCTTCGGGGGTCGGATGGCAACTGACCTGCCTGTCCTCTGATTCTCCACCCACTTCTATGGTGCTCTACATAAGCCAAACCAGTTACTTTATTTACATCATACAGAGAACATTTTCAACACAGGAATCCTCAATTCCATTCCATTGATCCACAAGTCTGTTTTAATGCCAGTACCAGGCTGTTTTCATTACTGTAGCTCTATAGTATAATTTGAAGTTGGAGATGATGATGCCTCCTGAGGATTTTTGTTGAAGAAAATTGATTTGGCATTCTTTGCTTTCCTGTTATTCCAAATAAAATTTAGCATTGTTTTTTCAAGGTCTATAAAAAATTGTGTTGGGATTTTGATGGGAATTGCATTGAATCTGTAGATTGCTTTTGGTAAGATTGATATTTTTAATATGTTGATCCTTCCTATCCAGGATCATGGGAGTTCTTTCCATATTCTGATATTCTCTTCAATTTCTTTCTTCAGAGATTTAAAATTTTTGTCAAACATATCTCATACTTCTTCAGTTATAGTTACACAAATGTATTTAATGCTATTTGCAGCAATTATAAAGGGTGATGTTTCCCTTATTTCTTTTTCAGCCCTTTTATCTTTAGTGTATAAATGGGCTACTGATTTCTTTGAGTCAATCTTGTATCCTGCTACATTGCTGAAGGTGTTTATAAGCTGTAGAAGTTTCCTGGTAGAATTTTGTAGGTCACTTATGCATACAATCATATCATCTGCAAATACAGATAGTTTCACTTATTCTTTTCCAATTTATATCCCCTTAATCTCCTTTCATTCTCTAAGTGCTTTAGCTGAAACTTTGAGAAATACATTGAATAGATAGGGAGAAAGAGGGCATCCTTGTCTAGTTCCTGATTTTAGTGGGATTGCTTTGAGTTTTTCTCCATTAAGCTTGATGTTGGCTGTCGGATTCTTGTAAATCAACTTTATTATATTTAAATATTTTCTCTGTTTTCCTGATCTCCCTAGGACTTTTATTATAAAGGATTGTTGGATTTTGTTGAAGGCTTTTTCAGCCTATAAGGATATGATTATTTGCTTTTTTTCCTTCAGTTTGTGTATATGATGAATGACATTTAGAGTTTTTCATATGTTGAACCATGCCGGCATTTTTGGGATGAATCCTACTTGATCATGGTGGATATTTTTTATATATTTTTGTATATGGTTTGCCAAAATTTTGTTGAGAATTTTAGTGTACATTTAAATGAACACTGATCTCAAAGATAGCAGGTTATTTGAGTTCTCTTTTATTTGTATATCTAAGAGGCTGTGCAGTCACCTTCATCTCAAGTGCATGGATGCTGCTGAAGTTAAAATGAAGTACATATGCTGCCATTGAAAAGTTTCGACATGAAGAAAGCCTTCTAAGCTCAAGAGCACAGCATGTGGTTTGCTAAGTCATTTGACTCCGTGGCTTCCAAACCATTTTGACTCATTTACATGTTTCTGATAATAGCAAAATGTATAGAATAGTTAATGTTTTTTAAAAACAAATTGGTTCACTTAGAAATAATTACTATCTCCAAACTTGTAAGCTTTCTGTTTTTAATGAAATAATGAAATATTTAAAGTAGATGGCATTTTAATGAATATCATTTATTTATTAATCTTCTTGATGTTCTAAATGCCAAATTACACTAATAATAAAACACTTTTATGAAATTTAAGTATATAAGCTAAGTCTGGATTGTCAAGACAAAATAGTAAGTGGCGATCCAAGTTCAAAAGAGAGGTTGGTATGCTCAAATTATCCAGCACCAAGGTAGCCAAGTAGAAGAATTTTGATTTAATTTATGGGTCAGAAGGGAGTCATTACAAGTTTTTGAGCTGGAGAATGACATAATTAGAGCTGTACTTTAAGAAGATTAATTTGGCAGCAGGGACTGTTGGTCAAGGAGGAAGCTAGAGGCATACAGATCATTTAGAGGAAGATTGTCTTTGTCCCAGAGATATGTAATGAAGTCCTGGAATAGTGGTGGCCATGGGAATTCAAAGAACAAACAGATGGGAGGCAGCTGTGGAGTCACATTGATGGGATTGTGTAGCTAACTGGACACAAGTATTGAGTAGACAGAAAAAGTCAAAGGAGATCACATTGCTTAGTGCTAGGTTACTTGAGTGCCATCAGTGTAAACACAAAACAGCAAAATGATTTGAAGGTCAATAACTTTAGATATAAAGTTAATCCTAAAAAGAAGAAGGAAGAGGAAATAGTCTATAAGTGATCAATGAGGGCATCAAATTGGCTATTACGTCCTGAAATATTTCAATTTATTTTGCTGCCAAGAAACACCCATTTTTAGAGACCTTTGGTAAAGAATCTATGGAATTGCATAGGCTATGTTCAGGTTGCTGTGAAAATTAGGAAAGTAGATAGAGCCAGTCAAAGCACCAGGGACTACTGGAAAAGTCGGGGAGGCAATTAGAGTCAGGTAGAAATCTGTCACAAGGGAATCTACCAAGGACCTATGAGGATGACCACAGCTAAGATTATTAGAATAGTGGGTATGTAGCCTGAACTGGCCATCTCCTGTTACCAGGACAAACTTCAAGTGGAAGGACTAGAATGCCAACCCATCTACATTACCATTGACCTACAGTCTATCTGGCCTACAAGATGTGTTGGGGGGAACTGTTCTAGAGATTGAGGGAGTGCCCAAAGAATGACTAGTACAGTCTGAGAAGCATGTCAAGAGAATAAGACCACCAATGACACCATCAGGAGCATCAAGACCCACAGGGTAGATGACCCAGAGACAGAGAATAGAATCCAATATGACTAGAGAAGTCACTAACAATGATACCTAACAATTTTCTATTATACTGCTATCCTCATAGATTGGTGTCTATACCAATAGTCATCAGAGAAACTTCATCTATTAACTGAAGAAAACAGCCAGAGACTCATAGCCAAACCTTAGGCTGAGCATCCTGCTCAACAAAGGGAGGAAGGATTGTAGGAGACAGAGGAATCAAGGACATCACACACACACACACACACACACACACACACACACACACACACACATGAAAAATAACAGAGTCAACTAACTTGGGCTCAGGTTATAGAAGCACTGGATTGACCTAGGCCCCCTGCAAATATTTTATCCATTGTTTGGTACAGTGTTCTTGTGGGACTCCTGACAGTGTAAACAAGGGCCGTCTCTCTTTTGCTTGCCTTGGGACCTCTTTCCTCATACTTGTCCAGCCTTAATATGAGGGAGGTCCTTAGTCTTTCTTGATATGTCAGGCCCCTGGAGGCCTGCCCTTTCCTGAACAGAAAAAAAGGAATGTATTGGAGGAGTGGGAGCAGAGTGGGATGTGGGGGAGGATCTAGGAGGAGAAGAGAGGAAGGAGCAGAAATTGCTATGAACAAGTTGTAAAATAAATAGATAGAGAAAAAGAAAGTAGATAAGAGATGGCCATGGCTCCTTAACCAATCAATTTTCCAGAGAAAAACTAGATTAAAAAATACTCTTTTCTTTGTGTCAATGTACAGTGGAGTTTCTATGAATTCTACACTTGTACTCTTCTATCTGCTTTGAATCCACACTCCAAGGATGCAGTTGCTACACACTAAGCTCAGGGAAATAGCCTGTGTGCTACATTATAAAATTATCATCCCAACTACCTTAGTTACCAGCACCTGAAGCTATGGCTCATAAATAATTCTAACAACCCCAAACTTCAAGAATGTAATGAATTATGAGCTTTTCATCAGAGAACATGAGGATCAATAGAAGCAGAGGGTTCCTAGATAAGCACATTCCATAATTACTGCTTAGGACCGAATAAATCAATTTAATATCACTTTTCAGAAAACTTTTCAAAATGTATTTTCCCCCAGATTTATTAAAGTAATGGTATGTTGGTTCATGGTTCCTTCCCATCTCCTTTTTAATACAACCTTTTAAGGAAATTTAATTTTGACTTCAAAGGGAGTTACATAAAACATCAATTCTCGGTAACCGGACTTGACACATTTATGTTCTATTTTTTTTTTCACCCCAGAGGAGATGAATCAATCATTCAGTTACTTCTCAATTTATCTTATATTTTCAGTGAGCCTCCAACATAAATTCATCAGGTTTCTTCAGCAATTAGATAATAAATATGTATTTAAATACTCTTTACTTACAATCTAATAGTCCAGGTAATGAAGCTGAAACAGACCACATGATACATGTCAAGAGGGCCCCTTCTTTCAAATTTAATAAATCTTTGGCAGAATAATTAAAAATGTACATTTACTGATCACCTAAATACTTAGAAAAGGGCTCAGTTCCAATAACAGTAATACTCATTTATTATCTCTACTGCAAGTCACAAATTTAAGCTGAACGTAGGCCACAGGATAAGTGCATATATGTGGTTGTGATCTATGTATGTGTTGTATCTGAGTAAATTGTTGTCCTTTAAAAATATACTTTAAATGTTAGTTTTCACTAAATTCTGATCTTTTTAGAAGAATTCTATGTAGGGAATTTTTTTTTAACACACTTCACTCCTTAAAATTCTTGAAAAGCTTAGTAAGACCACTACCTTTGAAAGAGAATAAAATCTTGATAAAACTCATATTGCTAAGCATTGAGAGCTTCCTTTTCTTCTCAACTGCAAAATGTTTTCATAAGCTCAGAAGCATATATGAATTCCATTAACTGTTCTATACAAAGTGGTATAAAAGACGCTGGAAAGATGGGACAGTGCTTAAGAGCACTACTTGCTTTTCCAGAAAGCCCAGGTTCAGTTCCTGGGACTTGCATGGCTTCTAGCAACTATCTGTAACTTCAGTTATCATGGATCTGATGTCTTCTTCTGGACTCAGTATTCAAAAGCAAAACACAAACATATATGCATCTAGAATGCATAAACTTGAGATATATTTTAAAACTTTAATTATGTAAAAGATATATATTAAATTAAAAATAAATATCAATATCACAAAGCTCTTACAGGAGGACAGGCACTGAATGTTAAAACAAGTTTTGCTTTATTCCTTTAGAACATATTTGCTTATCTAACTAAATGTAGTGGGATTATGTGATTACCTAGTCAATAATTGCCCCACCTACTAGTTTAGAAAAAAAAATGCTGATTGAGAGGCAGAGAAGAAGTGTGGGCAGGGCTATTAGACTAAGAAAAGTCTAGGAACATCTCAGAGCAGAGCACAAATGCCAGAGCAAGGTGCTGCAGAGATACCAGGAGATAGAGAGGAAAGAAATGGAAATGCTGCTGCTATGAAAAGGTACCAAACCACACGGCTGAACAAGAATCATGGGTTGAGTTAAGATGAAGGAGTTAGCAAGTTATATCCCTGGGCCCTAGGCTGATCAGTGTAAAACTAATATAAGCATCTGTGTGATTATGTGGGAATCCGTGTGCTTCTGTGGAACTCTGGGTTTGAACCTAGAGGCTAGGTCCAAAAGTCTGAAACCACATACAATAATTAGAAGTTGAAAATATTGTCATCCATGGCCAAAAAATCAGAATGAGAAATAAAATCAGATATTGTTGATGAGACAAACATCTCACACAAAATAAAGATGAAGCAAAATAAAGTACCTTTCTTTTCTCTCAGTTTAAAGATCCCACAGAAACCCTACATTCCTTGAGATAACACCAAGTGTAACTCAATTCAAAAATTATAATACTTGTAAAGAATGAGGAGTTTCTTTTGAAGTGAAGATAATCTTTAGTAAATACAGAACCATATTTAGAATTCAATTTGCTATTAGGAATTATGCTGGTTTAGTAAATTACTGGTTTTATGTTCTATATCAATATCCACAACTTTTCTAGCAGTGTAGCATGTATTCATGCCACTATAACACCCTTAGCATTATTTGTCATACTGATTGTTGATGTGGTTTATAGAATTAAAGCTGGGTAGTTGTTTTCCTCCTTTGGAAACTCACATGAATCCATGTGGTACAATAATAACTATTTAGGTTCATTCCAGCTCAGTAGCCTCTGGGTCCTGTATCTTATATGGATAGTGAATTAAGCAATAGGAACTTACTTTTCACATTTACAGGACAATCAAGGAAAATAACAATAGCAAAAGCCTGTAAACATTTCAGAGTCTCCTGGACAACTCTAACAACCTCAAAAAGGGATTCTTATATCCGATATGGAAAATTTTGTTAAGTGGTTGTTGGCTGTTGGAGACAAAAAACTACTACAAAAAAAAATCACAACAACGCAGAATATATTGTCACAGAGCCAATTCCCAATGGCTACATGTACAAAATGCTGCTTTACCTTCCCATGGCTCAGGGAAAATTGTATAATAGAGTTGAGAAATGTTGTAAGAGCCAGAAGAGCAGGGAGTTTGTTTCTCCTAGTAGTGTCAAAAAAATCTATATCCAAAAGTCCTCACCAGCATGACAGCTTGAACATGTGCTGACCTGAAACAGTAGCAATAGATATATTAAAGTAGACAGAGGAAAGACCACAAAGATTATGTCACAAAGAAATATATCAACAAAGGAATGCTAAGAGCCAGAGAAATCGTCTTCACCTGGGAAGAGCACACAAATTGGTTATCCAATAACAAATAGAAAACATACATACAAGTAACTTTATAGAGACTGAGTGCTTTATACTTAGGAATATATATGCATATACATACACAAACATGCATGCAATAACAATTAATGAAAAAAAAGCCTGGGAGTTTTGAAGTAGCAAGGAGAAGATTATGGAAGTTATGGGAGGAAGGAAAGATAAGAAAAAATAATTTGATAATATTATATTCTCAAAAATTAAAAAAATAATCAATTTGAATTAACAAAGATTATTTGAAAAGATTTTGAAACATTTTATATTATGTAGTTTTACGTGCCTGTGGCCTTATAGTTTCCCAGTCTTAAAAGCTTTGTCTCTTCTAACACTAAAGAGAAAGATGTAAAGGTAATAATTTTGATTTTAAATGCTTGGTACCTAAAAATGTGTTTTATAATATATAACTATGTACTTATTATGTGATGATATTAAAAACAGAATGATTATTCATTTTTTGTGAAGTATTGTTGGTTTAAAGATCTTACATTAAGAAATTTCTCAACTTCTTGGCCAAAACAAAGTTACAGGACAAAAAATTTGCTCAGCCTTGAAATAATTATAAGGCAATATTCAAATTTTCCAAACAAAAAGATGTATTTTAGTTTTACATGTTTACATGTATGAGGTTTTTTTTGTTTTTGTTTTGTTTTGTTTTGTTTTGTTTTGCTGTAAGCATTCAGGTGTAGTGTATGTGTGTCTACAATCCACCATGGACAAAGACTTCACTAGATCTCCTAAAAGGAGAGCAAATGATGATTGTAAGTAGCCATGTCAATGCTTAAAATTGATCCCCAGGCCTCTACATTAGCAATAAGTACTCTTACACATTGAGCCACCTCTTCAGTGTCAATGATTTTTTAAAACAAATTTATTTAAAAAGTTTTCTTTTGATTTTACATACTAACCATAGTTTCCCCTCCCTTCCCTCCTGCCACTTAACTCCCAGTTCGGCCACACACATCCACTTCTCAGAGAAGATAAGCCTCCCATGAGCAGTCAACAAAGTCTGCAAGCCATGAGCCTCTGAATATCTGAAACAAATATTTTGAGTTAAACTCACTCCGCAAATTTGTCATGGTTGTGTAGCGTGATGCTTTTTTGGGACTCCTAATGGGGAATAAAGGGTGTCTCTAATTTTTTGATTGCTTTGGGAACCTGTTTTCTACTACTGAGTTGCCTCATCCATCGTTGAGATGATGGTTTGTTCCTAATCTTATTGTAAGTTGTTATGCTGTGCTCAGTTGATATCCCTGAAAGATTTCTCTTTTCTGAAGGGAAATGGAGGAGGAATGGGGGAAAGGAGAGGTCCAGGATAGGTGAGGAAGAGTGGAAGGAGGAAAAACTGTGGTCAGGATGGATTTTTAAAACCAGAAAATATCTAATATTTTAATAATATTTTGAAATTAAATTATAACTTCACCATTTTTTCCTTTCCTTTTCACTAGCTGAGGTTATTATCTTCTTTTAAAAGATAATGTAAGCATGTTTTACAGTTCAAGAATTTTGAGGCACTTGTTTAGCAAATTAAGTTTTTTATTTTGTGTTATCCTGCAATAGCATAATTATTTTATGGTAGCTTGACTCGCTGACAAATACAGTCACCAATCCTACTACAGTGAAGATTTATGCTAAGACTTTCCAATAAACCAACATTCAGCATCTCCTTAAGCTATCGCAGACGATATTCTTTGAGCATGGGTAACAGGAGAAAGAGAAAGGAGATTCTCAGTGGATAGTTCTTCTACTAAATCATCTGCTTCCTGCTTGTCTGCTCCTTTTATTTTAAGCCTTCCATGGCATCCAGGATGACACAGGATCCAGCACAGTATACAGTATACAATGTACAGTTTACAATATACAGTCTGAACAGATGAGCAAATGAGGAGCTTGATTATAACAAGGTTAAAAATTTTATAAATAGTAAAGATAGAAACCTACAGGAGATTGATAAATGTGCAACACTGTAAATAGCCCATCACTAGTGCATTAACAGTGGAATAATAATTAGAAAGGCATTATTGAAGGCCCTATACACCTGTTTCTAGTTATGCATTCTTAAGGAGTACTTTGGCTTTCTAAAATATCTTTTCATGTCAAAAATAATTATCATCTTGAAAATAAATTTATGATACTCTTGCTTATTAAAGACACAATAGAAGAGAGTTGGTACAGAGTAAACAATGTATGGAGTGATGAGAGAAGTGTGAAAGAGAGGAATGAAGAAGAAAGAGGGGAGGAAGGGAAGTGTAGGGAAGAAGGGGAAGGTAGAGGAGGGGAGGGAAACGTGCAAATTCAAAAAAAACCACTAGTCTGAGTAATTGCAAATTATATTCTTTGCTGTTTCTTTATTTCATTTATTTTTATAGTACTAGGAACTGAACCCCAGAGTTCACACATACAAAGAAAAATTAATTATGGCCGAGACACATACTGTTTTTTTCACTTTGTATTTTGGGAGAAGGGCTCATTTAGTCACCCGGGCTGGACTTAAACTTGTCATCCTCCAGGCTCAACCTACAGAGCACCTTTGACAACAGTCATTCCCATCAATATTTATGATTAATGTAAAATGGTTTTTTTCAATTAAAATTTTAAGTTAAAACAAAATTACAGTGTATTATCGCTTTCCTTTCTTCCCTCCGACCCCACTCATGTGTCCTTTGCCTCATTATCTCTCAAATTCATAGGCTCTTTTTTATTCATTGTTTATATATGCATGGATAATCCTAAATTTATTTAAAACATTTTTACATTTAAAACATTTCTCTTAGTCATGTTATAAAACTAAATCTCAATTTTTGCAAGATAAACCAAACCTTTATCTTTCTAAAAAAATAAATAAATAAATTACTTTAAATTGTTCTACTAATTTTAAAGAAATAAATATGCTTTGAACCATGACATCAAACATAAAATATGGTGTTTCATTTTAATTTTCCAACTCTATTGAAGACATAAGACTTAATTTTACCATTTATTCATTTAATGTATTAGCTTAAAATCAGAAAGCCATCAACTGATGCTACAATCAACTCTCTTTATTGGTATAATATTATAAAGATAATTTGTTCTTTTGTGTTTGTTTTCTATCTATAAAAAAATAATAAAAGAATCAAGGGACATTCAAACTAACTGAGATGATATAAGTAGTTCAATGTGTTATAGGTTTATGGGCTGGCCTAGCCCTATATTCTGGCCCTGTCTGCTGTTGCTTAGCTCTCCCAACCCCACCAAATGACTCAGACACTTATACTAATTATATGTTGCTTGGCCTACAACCCAAGCATATTATTAGCTAGCTCTTGCATCTTAATTTAACTAATTTTCATTAATCTCTTTTGCTACATAACTAATGGCTTATTAATGTTTTTATATCTTGTTTCTTGGGAAGCTGGAGGTCTCTTGACTCCACCTTCCTTTCCCTTTATCTATGCTCAGATTTCCCACCTGCTTCTAAGATGCCCTGCTATAGGTCCAAACAGCTCTTCATTATCCAGTGACATTCACAGCATACAGAAGGCCATCCCACATCAGTTCAAGGCTACAAGTGTCTTGTATCATTTATTATTCTTAATATTTAAGGGGGTGTTAATATTTTAGCATTATTGTTGGTAGTACTTGTTTCCCACAAGAAGTTGATTCTTCCTACTGGAGTAGGCATAGTAGCCTATTTAATTAAGATAGAGACCTCTTTAGTTTGAGGCCCTTCTTATAACAACCTTAATTTTTTTCTCGTTTCCATCTTGGTTAAAAACAAACTTTATACACACACACACACACACACACACACACACACACACACACACACACACACACACGCACACACACACACATATTCCCCATACCCCCTCTTGGAGATCTTGCTACTCACAGGTTTCTAGGTGTGCTGGCTTCTAGTAACAGCTGAGTCCTAAATGCAGTGACTATCCTTGACCTCCAGATGGCACCTCATATGAGGTTGTCAACTCTTAGAAGCATCGCTCTTCAGTGACTAAACAACAGAGTGAAAAGCAAGGCTACAGGTCCCCTCCTGTAGTTGTACTCCAACATCCCTGACAAGGTAGGGGCTGGTGGTGTTCACCTTTGCAAATCCATTTAAATAACCCTAGTTCGATGAACAACATTTCTCATTCCAGGTATAACACAGTATAATAAAAACCTACATATTTTTGTTTGGATACAAATTCTCCCTCATCCAAAGAGGCACTAATTTAAAAGGCTCAGCTTGCAACTGGTGGAAAGTACAGGACACTTTAGGTCATGGAGCTCCAGAGAGACTTTGCCCCCTTTCTCTCCCCCTCTTTCCAGCTCTCTCTCCTTGTGTTCCTCTCTCTCTGTTCCCTTCTTCCTCCCCCACCCTCCCGCCGCGTTCTCCCTCCCTTCTCCCTTCCTCCTTTTTTGCT
Organism: Sigmodon hispidus; assembly: GCA_004025045.1. Lineage (NCBI taxonomy): Eukaryota > Metazoa > Chordata > Mammalia > Rodentia > Cricetidae > Sigmodon > Sigmodon hispidus. The sequence goes on from PVIH01000907.1 coordinate 192,476, forward strand.
GTGTATCATGAAACATGATCCAGTTGCTTTAATTCTGTTTCTTTAGGAGGCCAGATTCACTGGTCATGAGCACTAGAAATTGAACCCTCTAAGACTATGCACCAAAATAAACAATTACTTCCTTTAAAATACAATAAAACGAACAAAAATTTGAAAATGAAGTAAATACAGCAGAACCAAACAAACCTAACACATGATCTATACATCTCAATGAACACAGTTAGCATAGTGGGAAGTTGCTATAATATTTGCTTATTTAAGTTTCTTCCCAAATATTAGTCCCAGGGATGGAAGGCTAAGAACCTGTTTTCTCCCCATTGCATATTTCACAGGTGGAGATAGTCTGATTTTACAAGACAAGACAGCAGTATTGCAGCATAGTGATAAGGACTGGAGCAAAGGACAGAAGTCTAACATGTGCAAAATGTAATAAAAGTAGACGCTCAACCTTTGAACAGCAGCACCTCCTTGTCAATATATATTTGTAAGGTCATCAAAATCTACATTGCTTCTTCAGCCTGGATTTATATTTTTTTGTTTAAGAGAAAGAGATAAATGTCCCTCACCAGACTCCTTTTACTGATAAAATATTATTGTGTAGTATATAGTGCATTTTCAATGAACTAATGTATGTTGAGACTGATTTTACAGCCATTACCTCCTGTGATTGTGACAAAAAGCCACTAGTAAAATGAATAAGACTAGAACTATTCTTGTATAATATAAAATGTCATTCTTGTTAAATACCTCAAATGGCATTAAATTTAATCTAGGGCATTGATTCTTCTAAATATATCACCTTTATTACTTCCTACCAGAGACTGCTGAATTATGAAAAGGAGTCGATAGAGCTTCAGTAGATAATTATGTATCCCAGATCAAAAGGTGTTTTCAAGTTTGTGACAGAAAAGATTTTTTTTTTTAAAAAAAAATCAAACTATAAAGACATTAAAGTATCACATAGAAAATACAACATTTATAGTTAGAGAAAAACTAAAACTCTTTGTAAAAGAAGATTATTTGACTCAAGTAATATTGTAGTGCACTGCATGTTGGAAAAGCATAATGTTTTTATTTCCTTTTCAAATTATAGATAGCACCACTCACGTGGAGAAAAAAAGCATGGTAGAAGATCGTAAACTATAAAAATTCAATGAAACTTTTAATTGGCATGATTAAGGGTACCATCCTTTTAGATATTTTAAAATCTTGTTGCATTATAATTGAAATGCAATCAATATGCAGCTTTGATTACTTACTCCTTTGAGCCAGCTATTAAGAGTCTGCGTATAAACTGCTTTAACTACTTGCTGATTAGGAGGGTGAAAGGCAAGTTCACAGTACTGTGAGTAAGATATAAGTTGATTGATGCAAAATTCTATTTTCAATAATTTATACAAGTAGATTGTCATTTCTTAATTTTGTTCACTCATCCTCTTAAAATATGGAAGTCTATAATTTCTTTGTGAAACATGCCTTATAACAACTGAGATTAAGGTTATAAAGGGCTCCACCATTTCAATCGGGTTAATAGAAACAGGATACAAAAGAAGTTGTAGAGACTTCATTAAACTGTCCTTGATGGCTATCATCTTCACTATGATTGACTTTGAGGGTGGAATGCAAACCTCTTGATGAAAAAAAAAATATAAAGAACTTACTTATATCATATTTATAATAAGCACTGGTAATCTGATAAGTATAGCAAAGACAGAGTTAATACAAGACTAAGAAAGTAGATTTTAGCAAATATAATTGGATTATAATGCACATACCAGGACCTTCTGGGATTAATATAAATGACTTGTGGATATGTAGTTGTAATCTAAACTAGCATTTTTTAAATGACTGGTGTTAAAAGATCCTTATTAACTCCTTCTGGTAGGACTATGTTCTGTTACATTGTAAGTAATTATCTGGCCTACTGGTTTAATAAAAATGCTGATTGGCCAAAGGCAGACAGAAAGTGTGGATGGGGCTATACTGTGGGAACAGGAAGAGCAGAGATACCAGAGAGATACCAAAAACACGACAGCAGATGGAGTGGAAAGACAACCATGCTGCTCTGAGAAAAGGTACCAAGCCACCTGGGCAAACAGATTAATGAAAATAGATTAAGATAAGATGAAAGAGCAATATGTCTGAGCTATAGGCTAATCAGCATAAAATTATTATAAACTTCTGTATGTTTCTGTGGGACTGCAGGTCTGTGGGTCTGAACAACAGGCTGGACAGGCCAGAAACCTTATCTTACAACATCTTATTACCTTAAGTCTACTAAAGAGATATAACTGAATTATTAGAAATACAAAATGGAAAACAAATGCATATTAAGTTCTTATTTTTATTAATAAACTCTGCAAATTTCTGTAAAATTATAGAAATGCTTATCCTCAATTTTGAAATTTATTGCACTGAAAAGTTGCTAACAGGTTGCAGTTTGCAATCCTTAAATATATAATTTGTATAAAAATAAAAAAGAGACAAATACAAGAATAAACTCATTTTTATAAGCCCAGTGGAGTTTTTGTTACTGTTTTTACCTTATAATTAAAGGTTTTGCAATATTGTAGAAATCTCTGCTTACTATTTCTGTATATTACTGTTTGTAAAAGGGTTGAGTATTTATTTATTTCTGCCTGTACTATATTCATTTACAAAACCACAGAAAATAACTATCCTGTATTTGGTTCTAGATTAATAAGAACTTTAAAATTAAACAGTGCAAAATTACCCAAAATATGAAATAAAACTGGGTCTCAGGATCTAGCCATATTGGCAAATGCTATGAAGTTAACATTTCCAGCTTTGCACCATTATGATTATGGCTGTGGGGATAAATTTTTGACAAAATGGTTTAACTAATTTCAAAACAGCATGGTAGGCCAGAGCAAAGAATTCTTAAACTTTGAGTGCAGAGTTCTTAAAGGTGATGATGAGTCAGCATCAATTATGGCAATATTAATTACCTAATAATGAATAAAGTGATGATGGTCAATGAACTATTAGTTCTTATTGTTCTGTTCATATCATACATAGACCTGCTTCCTCACATTGTCTATAATTTATAACAATACATAGTATATTCTTTTGGAAACAGAAATAATATATAATATCTATATTATTTACATGTTCATGTATATGTACCTATTACCCTTTAGAATTCAGCAATTCAAATTGAGTTCTCTAATTTCCATAGCCATACAGTTATTTGTAAAAATTCATTAAGAATCTGTCCCCTTTGAAACAAAAACTAATTGGGAAAAAATGTTACATGACCAAGTGTTTGATGGGGACGTCACACTTGAGAGTAACATTGCTGATAACCAGATGTGACCATACAGTTGTACAGTACTAATGCAGGTTATGTGATTCCAGTGATGAGAAAACCCTGTAAGGAAACCAGCTTGAACTGAACTAGAGGGGTTTTACCTGGGAGGAGTAAACTAACTAACATTAGACTCAAAACTCAAAGAATACTTTGAAAATTTCAAGCAGAAAATTTCACTCAGATAGTTAAATTCTGCAATAAAATTTGTCTTTTTATCCTTGAGATAGTTTTAGAAATATAAACTGAGATTCTTCATAATTTTTTTAGCAGAAAAAATACTGAAAAGGTAGATTTTGTCAGATTCAATTCTTACTGGTCCTATTAATCAGGTCAATTTTTCATAAGATTATGATTAGTTTTATATGAAACTTACACCCCTTGTTTATCTTTAATCAAAAAGTTACTGACTACACAGGAAAATGTACACATTCGATTAAAGACCACAGCACAGCTTTGTAGGTTATTAGGTTTAGTGTCTGAGCTGTTTTTCCTCTCCTGGAAAACTACATTTAACTTTCACATTGTAATTTCTGTGTGATTGGAATGGGTCCTGCTGTCACATACATTTTGTCAGTCTTCACCATATTGTTATTTCTCTATCCTTCCTTGACTATCAGCTTACAACATTCACATTAACATTTCTGGTTTTTCTTCTAATACAGTGTCACTAAGCTGAACTTTACTGGGTCTGTTGTCTTTGGAGCTGACCTTCAGGACATTCATCATCTTCAAATATGAGCTCAATGTCTTGAATATCTGATGTCTTTCACTACACAGCCAATGTCCTTTATTAATCAGTGCATCCAATCTTTTGAACATTTCTTATTGAAGAAAATATGTCTAAATAAAAATGAACTTATGCTTTTTAGAAAAAAGAAAATACCTTTTGAACAAGAGATAAAAATCAAATGTTCTCTCTTTAGTCAAACTTTAGTGAGACTTTATTGAACATTATTCCTGCATGCCCATGGCAAGCACTTTATCATCTTTAAAATAAGTCTCATTATTAACAAGATCTTGACTTTTCTCCTGTTCCATCTTCCACCTGTGTAACTGGCTCAGCAAAAGTCAGCTTGGTCAATTTCTCCCAACCTTTAATTTGATAACGTTCTTTATGCTCTCTTTGGATGTTTAAGTCCTTAGTCTACATTTAGCAAGAAAATAATTAGTTGAGTATAACATTTCCTTAGTCCTTTCCAGGTACTGGCTCCCTCACTCTACTATAAATCCTCAGTTGTTTTTACAATATTCAAAGTTGAGCTCTTGATGCATGCATGAAGTTTACATAAAGCCTTCCTATTTGTTTTTGGAAGCTTTTTATTTTTGGAGTATGAGTGTTTGTGTATATGTGCACCATGTGCAGGCTTAGTTCTGGTGAGACAAGAAAAGGACATCAGACTGCCTGAAACTTGAGTTTAAGGTAGTTGTAAGACATTATATGAGTGCTATGAACCTAACCCACGTTCTGTAAGAGGAGCATGTGTTGTTAACCACTGAGCCATCTCTCTGGACCCTCTTTGACCATTTAAACAAGGATTTGGATAAATTTTCTTAAATAAAAGTAAGCCCTCTGTTGTAAAAATTTTCCTGGGCCCATTTGGGTCAGAGGTTTGGAACCTGGTCTGCAGTGCCTTTTGTCTCTCAAAGAAATGAATCAGACATTTATCTACTTTATACTGTTTGGCCCATGTCTCATGCACATTATTAGCTAGTTCTTTGATCTTAAATCAACCCATTTCTACTAATCTACCCACCACGTGGCCAAGTCCATGGCTCACCTGTATTTCTTACATGATTCTTTTTCCGGGGACAGATGGAGACTGACTAACTCCACCATTCTCCTACCTGCCTGTCCTCTGATTCTCCACCCACTTCTACAGTGCTCTACATAGGCCAAACCATTTACTTTATTTATATCATACAGAGAACATTTTTACCACATATCCTCTTTTCTGTCTAATTAAAAAGGAAGGTTTTAATTTTTATATAGCAAAATTACAACAGAACAGCTCTCAAGCAGGAATTACACTCACAATATCCAGTCTATTTGTATTCACAAAATTAAAGAGAATATTTTATTACTATCTTATCATCGTGCGTCTAACGTTTCATATCTAATATATCTTTTAAACCAAAAATAACTATATCTATAATTATTAAACCTTCAACCATATCAAAGACCACAGAAGGATATATTATGCAAATAAACAGGAAGTGCAAGCAACTTCCAAAGTAGAAAATGAAAGAGATGACACCTGTCTTCCTGAACAGTCACCCACAGTTTCTTTGTAATGTTAGGGCACCATCTTCAGCCTTTATGGCCCAAAGTCTCTGGCATACCTTTCAGTGATGTAAGAAATTTGACACAGTTTATCAGTCACTTTTCCTTGTGTCCAGAAGGATGCCTGGCAATGTTTTCTGCAAAGCAGGAACCTGAAGGACCATCTCGGCTTGTTTTGTCAACATTTAGAGGTCACTTTTTTATGGAACTTGCATGTCCAGTTTATATAGCATATTATCAAGCAGTTAATATCAGAATAGTTTCTTGTTCAGTGGCTAACTGTTGCCACAAAATAAATTCCACATGAAGTTTCTTCAATGTCCATCATTTTCTTGAAGTACATTGGTGCTGCCAGGAGCAGACCTGTCTCACTGTCTAGAAAAGTCTAAGTTCTTAAAATAATTTAAATGTCATATTTTGCATGTCTTTGAAGTCTTTGAAGACTACCTATTTAATTAAAATATATCTTTGTATATCTACAAAAACCTAACTAACATGACTATAAGTTTGGTTATCATAGATGACTATTAAGCTGCATTTCTCAATTACACATTATAATTTTATATGAGCTATATCAGCATCATACCTTAATCAAGAGTAGAAAAATACATACAGATTAACAAAATTGACATTAAATTTATATCAATAAACCAAAATCTACTTATCTTTTCTAATCATTCCTATATCATATCCTCCCCCCCTTTTCTTTTCTTTTCTTTTTTTTTTTTAAAAGAGATTGACTATGACTATTAACCATTTGTAATGAAAACAAACACTAATAAGTAATATTTTGGGAAAATTGGATGTAGCTTTTTTTTATTATTTTTTGCTGTTAAAGGTTGTTGTTGATCTCATGGGGTCTTAAAGCTGGATCATCTTAACTGGCTTCTTAGAAGCTGAGTATGTTTAGGTGGCCTTGGCAAATGAAACCATATTTGCCTAGAACCAATCTATAGGTTTTGATCTTCTGTGGAGACAAAAGTAGAAACTTTTCTCTCAAGTAACATATTTTTATAAACAGATTTTAAAGCCAAGATATCTTTAAAATATATATTATTTTATATTTGTATATTTGTATAATTATATTTTATAGTTTGTCTAACTTAGTAATCAACCATCTTTTTGCCGTTAGTTTATTGTAAGCTAAAAAATTAAAAGAAAACACAATAAACAAAATCTAGACTCTCTGTTTATAGGTCATCTTTATATGGCCTTTTTATCTCTATTTTTTATTTTTTTTTACTTTTTTTTTCTTCTCTCTCAGAAGCCTATGCATATGTTACATACATTGTATCACATTTAGAGGTTTTATGAGTCTAAATTTATTTTATTGAGAATTTTTAATCATTTTCTAACCCTAAGAGCTTTTAAAATGTCGGTATTACTTTATTTGTTGACTCCGCCCCTTTTGGCTGCTTTTCAATATGGCGAAGGAGCCGGCTGCATCTCTCCTGCTGTTGGCAACCAAAGCGGACTCAGAAAACACTGCTATCAGAAAAACTTTTTAAAACTCTGTTTCTTTTTTGCTCAATATAAGCAGAAACCTTAAATCAATTACATTTATGTCAAGCCTTTTGTGAAACGTATGAGTTTAAGCTGTGTGCCGCGAATGCGCCATTTTTAAATTCTCGCCTGAACACCATGCTGTCTCTGTACCATAAATAAATTCAGATATGCAATTCAGAAAGCCTTTTTTGCTCTGTTTCAGTGACCTAGAATGCTTTTTAAGCTTTTTAAACTTTTTCAGGCTTTCTGCGGGTGTTCGGCCCCATGTTGGGCACCATCTGTTGTAAAAAGTTTCCCGGGCCTGTTTGGACCAGAGAACATTTCTACCACAGCCCTCCTTATGTACCTAGGCAAGCATCTTCACTAAGAAGAAATGTAGAATCAGAATTGTAAGTAAACCACAGAGGAGACAGATTAAATAGTGCCATCATTCTTTCTTATTAACAGTTGAGGACTTCTGATTTCAAAGTAGATGTCCAAAGTGAATAATCATACAAGTTTTGTGGACATACAATCTTTACTCAATTCCTTGCTCTGCCACTTATAAAACATAGTAACTTAAGAAATATGAGGACATCTCAAATATTCAAGGGCAAAAGGAGTTAGTACTAACTCATGAGCTGGTTGTAATATGTGGTAACAGTAAATACAAGTAAAGTATTTACAAAACTACCTGTGTGGAGCGTTGGGCTGGCGAGATGGCTGGTGGGTTTAAGCACTTGCTATACAAGCCTGAGTTAGATCCCTGAAACACACAAGGGTCATAGCAAAAGAATTGATTCCACAAAGGTGTTTTCTGAACTCTAGATGCACTCAGTGATATGCATGGTTCCCTACATATATACGCACGTACCCTATATGTATACACAACAATCACACACACAAAATAAAGTATTGGAAAAAGAGTTTCATATGGAGAGGGGATAAGAAAAAGAACGATGAATTTGAAAGTGGTTAAAATTAATAACTTAAATGCATGAAAATGAAATAAAAAGTTAACTGTGAAAACAGCAAATAAAAAGGTGTTTTCAATTTTTTTTCACTTCATTTTTTTGTTTTAATTTTAAATGCACAAGAAGACCTAAGTATGCAGTCTAACTCCATTTGATTGATTTTAGGGGTCATGCTGTTGGGCAAGCCGGTTTCTACTTGTTTTCCTAGAAAAGCTTTTTCTGATTGAAACTCCCTCAACAGGCTAAAATCACTCTCCAGAGAATGCAGTCTGCTAGTGTCCTTCAGGGCAAAGCCACTTCTCTCTAACCATCTGTGCCTCCTGGGGGTTTGTCGCCATTTGCTATTTCTCTAGTTTCCTTGTTTCCAGAGGAAAGGCGGCTTTAATATCCTAATAAATAATTGCAGAATTAACTCTTCTTGGGAAAGCACATTAAAAATAAGTGAGTCATAAAACTTTCTCATCAGTCTTTTTTCTTTAGATTTATAGACTCGGATGGCTTATAGGTACAGAGATTTCTTTTACCATTTTATTAAAAAATATAATTTGGGAATAAATATTAGAGAATTAACCTGAGAGATCCACAAAGTAATAGAGACACAATCCTGACTGCAGTTCCCGGTTCTAAAGAACCATGCAACCCCTTGGCCTCACCCACCCTTTAAATAACGCCAAAAATCTCTATAGTCCACAGTGGCCATCAGCATGGTGACTCCACTCTCCAAACCAAGGGTGGACTTACTTGTTTTTCCTGAGCAATCAACACATTTTCCCCAATGTGTGGACTCCACCAAACTGATGCATCTCCTTAGATACATTTACTTATAACCCTTAGATAAGACTTACCAGGAGTGGGTGCACCATGGTGAGCTGACCCACCTTTGGACTTCCTGCCCTTTTGGGGGAGGGGAGGGGGAGGCTGAAGGCTGACTGGGAGAAATTGGGAGGAATGAAGTGAGAGGGAGCAGGGGGATACATGAATAAAAAAAAGACTTTATTTTATAAATATAAATAAAAAGAATCAGACACTTATATCTAGAGGTGCAATCTGCTGTTTTATAATTACACAGTTCTGAGAAATTTAGTTAACCTTTCAATTTCAGTTTTCTTAGTTGAAAAGTTGGAGTAGGAATTGTGGTATTGAGAGACTAGGAACTAGAGTGAAGCTTGGCAGGCAGAACAATAGAGATAGGGCCACAGATGAGTAATAAAGATATCCAACGTTTAAAAAAAAATGGTATTTGCTAGAGGTATCCTATGTCTATTGTTGCTTGCTGACTTTAAGGCAAAAATCCATCAATTTGACCTGCCCCTTTGAACATGCCTTCTACAGTATTTGATTTTCCTTTCACATTAAGGCTTCCTCATTCTGGGGTGGATTCGCTTCACAACTGAACTAGTTCAAATGGGCTGAGTTAGGATAGAAAATAGGTTATTTTAGATTGATTTGTTTGTGCAACAGATCTTCAGTATCCTTCCCAGGAAGTAGACCAAGAACTATGGTTTTAGATTCTCATGGAAACAGAATAATGGTGTTATCCCCATAAACATTTTGAAAAGTCACTTGAGATACCTTCTTCAGTTTTCCAACCACAGGAATCTCTGAATAATATTTGTGCTCCAGAAATAATCAATGACTCTCCTGCTGCTAGGCCAATAACTTCAGGCTGCAGCCATAGAAATGATATTTTTTAATAAATTCTTGATTTTCATTACTATGTATTTAAGTTACCTCTTTCTAGTCATCATTCTCAGGGAGAAAACTGTTTAAGAAATAAAAGGTTAGATCCAGCCAGTCATTTTATTAAGTTAACAGACCTTTAAATATACATTTTAGTGGTTTTTGTTTCTAGTATATTTTTATATTTCTCACTAAATTTTTAAATTTAAAAATCCCCGTGAATTGAGGAGAAAATGTCCCACATGATCATCATTGACCACAAACTAACTTAATTCACACAATTGGGCCTCTCCCCTGTTCCCCTTTGTCCTTATATAGCTCAATGAATATTTTTTCATTTCTTCCAAGCTTTATTTGTATTTTTTAATAAATAAAATACTTTTTATCCATGTATCCCCTTGCTCCAACTCCCTTCTCCCTTCCAAGCCCTCCCTGTCAGCCTTCAGCCTCCCTCCTCCCCATCCCCTATCTCTTCCTCAGAACTGCAAGAAGTGCCAAGGTGGATCAGCTAAGTATCCACTCCTGGCAAGTCTGATTTCCTCATCCTAATATGAAGACTGAGCTAGGTATTCCTCTGGAGAGAATGGGCTCCAAAGTGCCAGTCCATGCATAGAAACACAGACTGATCCCTCCCCTTGAGGCATACTTCCCATGTCAGTGGACATTTGCCTACCCTGGGAGGGCCTAGTTTCTTTTCCTGATGGTTCCCCAGGAACTGTTCTTGATTCAGTGAGCTCCCCAGAGCTTGAGCCAGCTGTCACTATGGGAATTTTCCTCATAATCCCTATCTGCTTGCTCATATATATTCTCCTTCCCTCCACCAGCTGGACCAGGAACTCAGCTCAGTGGTCAGCCATGTATCCCTGCCTTTATGTCTATTCATTGTTGGATGTAAGTTCTGTGATGACACTAAGGGTGGTTATTCACTTGATTATATGGGAAGTCCTGTGTAGGCAACACCTTCACTATTGGTTCCAGACCTAGTCAAGGACAAACTGTGAGTTCTTGGAGGTTACACTAGCACCCAGTCTTTTTCCAACTGCACATTGGCTTCCTCTATTAAGATTTCCATCTCTTTTTTTCTCCCTCCTTATTGCTCATCTCACTCAATCATTGCCTTCTCTCATGATTTGTTCCCACCTGTTCTTGGTTGCAACCCCTTATGCTCCCAGTGAGCTAAAGAAATCTCTATTTTCTCTTCCTAGGGGACTCCCTGGATGTTTTCTTAACTTCCTTCTGGTCCCAAGCTGTTCAGGGGTTATGGTTTGCAGTTTGGTATTCTTTGGATTTTGTTTAAAGTCCACTAATGAGTGAGTACATCCCCTGCTTATCTTTCTGGGTTCGTGATACCTCGCTCAGAAGGATATTCTACAAATCCATTCAGTTGCCTGTAAATTTTAGGGTATCATTTTTCCTTACTGCTGAGTAGTACTCTATTGTGTAGATGTACCACAGTTTGTTAATCCATTCTTCAGTTGAGGGACATCTAGGTTGTTTCCAGATTCTTGCTATTACATATAACGCTGCTATGAACATAGTTAAGCTAATGCTTTTGGGGTGTGAATGTGCGTCTTTTGGGTATATGCCCAATAGCATTATTGCTGGAACCTTGGGGATATTGATTCTCAGAATTTTGAGAAAATGCCATATTTATTCCAGAATGGCTGAACAAGTTTACACTCCCATCAACAATGGAGGAGTGATTCCCTTGCTCTGCAACCTCTCCAGCATAGGCTGTCCTCTGTGTTTTTGATCTTAGGCATTCTGACAGGTGTAAGGTGGTATTTCCAAGTTCTTTTGATTTGTATTTTCCTGATGGCTAAAGATGTTGAATCATTTTTCAAGTGTCTTTCAGTCATTTGTAACTCTTCTGCTGAGAATTCCCTTTTTAGTTCTGAACCCCATTTTTCAATTGGGTTATTTTGGTTTGGGGGCTCTACTTTCTTGAGTTCTTCACATATTTTAGAAATCAGTTCTCTGTCACTTGTAGGGTTGGTGAAAATCTTTTCCCATTTTGTTGCTTTGTCTTGTTGACTGTGTCTTTGGCCTTCAGAAGCTTCTCAGTTTCAGGAGGTCTCACTGATTGTTGTTCTTAATGTCTGTGCTACTAGTGTTGTATTTGGAAAGTGGTCACCTGTGCCATTGAGTTGAAAGGTATTTCCCACTTTCTTTTCTATCAAGTTCAGTGTGGCTGGGTTTATGTTGAGGTCTTTGATCCACTTTGATTTGAGTTTTGTGCAGGGTGATAGGTTTATTTCAGTTTGCATTTTTCTGCATACTACCATCCATTTATGCCAACACCATTTATTGAAGATACTATCTGTTTTCCTTTGAATATTTTTGGCCTCTTAGTGGTGTTCATAGAGTTAATGTTGGGATTCTCAGTTCAATTCCATTCATCCACAAGTCTATTTTTATGCCAATACACGGCTGTTTTTCTTTTTTTTATTTTTATTTTGTATTTATCAAAGAAAAACAGTAAATTGAATTTAAAATGCTGATAAGTTAAGAATAACTATAAAGAAAATAAAAATCATAAGCATGACTTATCAAGGGTGATAATGCAAATAATTTGCTACACATAAAATTACTTTGTGTTCAGCTTTCCCTGTGGATTTTTTTTTCCTATCCCTGTATATCCCCATTAAAGATCCTTTCCCCCTCCTGCCACATCAGGTCACCCTTTCTTTCTCCACAACTCCTCATCCCCTCTCTGGACAGTCCCAAGGTCCCACTGATCCAATAAAGCTTAGTTCAGTCTCCCCTCCTGACAAAACCAGTTTTGTACCCCCTCCCTCAAGAGTGAGTCTGGTGTTCCTATAGGTGTAGTGGGATCCAAAGGGTCAGTCCAGGGTGTTTCTGATCCCAAGCTGTTCAGTGGTTGTGGTTTGAAGCTTGGCCATGCTTGGCTTTTTTCTTGTTAGTTTGTTTAGAGACCACTAATGAGTGAGTACATCCCCTGCTTATCTTTCTGGGTTTGTGATACCTCACTCAGGAGGATATTCTCCAAATCCATCCATTTGCCTGCAAATTTTGGGATATCATTTTTTTCTTACTGCTGAGTAGTATTCCATTGTGTAAATGTACCACAGTTTGTTAATCCATTCTTCAGTTGAGGGACATCTAGGTTGCTTCCAGGTTCTTGCTATTACAAATAATGCTGCTATGAACATAGTTAAGCTAATGCCCTTGGAGTGTGACTGTGCATCATTAGGGTATACACCCAGAAGTGGTATTGCTGGGTCTTGGGGAGATTGATTCTCAATTTTCTGAGCAACTGACATATTTCATTCCAAAGTGGCTGAACAAGCTTATACTCCCACCAACAATGGAGTAGTGTTCCCTTTGATCCACATACTCTCCAACATAGGCTGTCATCTGTGCCTTTTATCTTAGCCAATCTAATAGGTGTTAGGTGGTATCTCAAAGTTGTTTTGATTTGCATTTCTCTGATGGCTAAAGATGATGAGCACTTTGTCAGGTGCCTTTCAGCCATTCATAATTCCTCTGCTGAGAATTCCCTTTTAAGATCTGTACCCCATTTTTTGATTGGGTTATTCAAGGTTTTGGGCTCCAGATTCTTGAGCTCTTTATATACCTTAGAGATCAGTCCTCTATCACTTGTAGGGTTGTTGAAAATCTTTTCCCATTCTGTAGGCTATCGTTTTGTCCTATTGACAGTGTCCTTGGCTTTACAGAAGCTTCTTAGCTTAAGGAAATCCCACTTATTGATTGTTGTTCTTAGTGTCTGTGCCACTGGTGTTATATTTAGGAAGTGGTCGCCTGTGCCACTTCGTAGAAGTGTATTTCCCACTTTCTTTTCTATCAAGTTCAAAGTGGCTGGGTTTATGTTGGAGCTCTATAGTACAGCTTGAAGTTGGGGATGGTGATGCCTCCTGAGATTTTGTTGTTGTTGAGTAGAATTGTTTTGACAATCCTGGTTTTCCTATTATTCTAAATAAAATTGAGTATTGTTCTTGTACCATGAATTTTAAAGTTAAGAAGAAAAGTGTCTCTCCCCTCAAATTATTCAGGACATGATAAGAAACTAACTCCATTTTTATTAAGAAAAACATAGATGGCCAAGGAGTTTGTTAAGCTTCTATGGCCCCTAACACAGAGAAACAAATGTTTCTGTTTGTTGTTTGTGTTGTTTTTTTGTGGGAGTTCATTGTTATTTGCTTGTTTTTGTTTTTGCTTTTATCAGTGGCCGGAGACTGTCTACAATGCCTGGATGCACAGAGAGGAATAAGAAACCCACTTAATAATTCTACTTTCTAAAAGACCTATTCTATTTAATATGAAAAAAGTAGATAGTTAAATGTAATAAATGAATACTTGGATTCATTTTTTGAGATGCAAGTCTATATAGGCAGCATGGAATTGTTTCTTTATCATAAATTAGAAATATAAGTTTGACCTTATATTGAGACAGTGTGTACTTTAAATATTATTGCAGAATTATTTATTTCTTTTCTGTCTTCAGTTTGATGCTAATCTCTCCAATGGCAGAATTCTCTTTCTTTTTTCTTTGCACTAAGCAGACTTCAAGGGCAGATGTATTGTGGCCAGAGGCAGTCAACAAACAGGCTTTGTTTTTTGAAAAGTTAAATATTGTTCATCTCTAAAATTAGAAATTGTACTTATTTACTAAAGAGGACCACACTGACTTAATATCTTCTCACAAGGAGTCAGCTATTCCACCAAGTATCTGAAAATAGCTTCTTAGAGAAACATTCATAAAATTACAAGAAAGAATTGTCTCTTCAATCTGAAATGCTAACATTTTGTTCCTTATGCCACAAAATATACCATAGAAACACGTTTTTTTTTTTTCTGTGAACTTTTTAATTGAGGAATTACTCTGGCTCTTATAGAAAAAGTGGATAGATTTTTCCCTTACAAGTCATGCTGAAACCATTCTTAAGGTGTGTATAGCTGTAATTACTCTGGAACTGAATGTATTAAAGAAGAAATTGGAATTAATTCAGTTCCTTAAACAATGATACCTCCTGACCATGGGTATGAAGTAGGCATCACATTTAAAATATCACTTCCCTCTGGATTTCTGAACAGATTAGCTCAGTGGAAAGATTCTTGCTAAAAGGAAACATGCAAACTTTCTAATAGCTTTCAGATTAAGTAAAATCAAACTATTGGGGAAGAAAATAATCTAGTAGATTTTTAAGTTTTAATCAGAGAAGTAATATGTGGAAAACAGTTTATTATATATAGAAAAATAATAACATCATGCCAGTAGGAAGAGAGTGACACTGTGATTCTGGACTTTACAGGTCTTTAATATTAGTCTAGATTTTATTCAAGGCACAAAGAAAATCTGTCATGCTCTTTCACTTGAAGCTTTTGCACATATGGTCCCTTCTGCTTTGTCCGATGTTATTTATTCCCTTTCGATCTGGCCAATTGTTAATCATTAATACTGAGTTCAATTTTGTGCCCTTGGGATGAGTTTGATGATCAAAGAAAATAACTGAAATATGGAGACCACATTTTTTCTTTTCTGAGGAACTTTTGATACATTATGGAATAATCTTTTTAATTTTAGTGAAAACATAGGAAATAAAAACAAGTCCTAAACAGAGTAGAGAATTAATATTCTTGGGTTCAAGGAGAGAT
This sequence comes from Sigmodon hispidus, assembly GCA_004025045.1. NCBI lineage: Eukaryota > Metazoa > Chordata > Mammalia > Rodentia > Cricetidae > Sigmodon > Sigmodon hispidus. The sequence goes on from PVIH01000907.1 coordinate 207,864, forward strand.
CTTCAGTGAATATGCAAACCAGTGCATCTAATTATTTGTATGTTGCTCAAAGAATTTTAGTATCTCTATTTTTATCTTGATTTTTCTCAGTCTTGACACAAGTAAACATTTATTTCTTTTTTATATTTTTTTAAAAAGTGCATTTTAGGCTTAAGAGATGGATTCATGTATAGGAGTGCTTGCTGTAAAAATAAGAGAATTGTCCAAATCCCAAGAAAGAACAGAAATCTGAGCATAGCTGTGTCTATGTATATAACCCCCGTGACAGTAGATAAAACCAGGCAGATACTGGAATTTCACTGGCTTGGGCAGTATAGGCTCCTCATGTGCAGGGAGAATTATAAACCTCAGATACAGTTAACAAATTTGTCTCAAAAAAAAATCTGTGAAGCAATATACAAAGAAACCCAACATCCTCTGCCAGCTTTTTCATGTATGTTCATAGGCACATGTGTGTGTGTGTGTGTGTGTGTGTGTGTGTGTGTGTATTATATCATACACATATACATGATGTACTAAATTAAAAAAATTAAAATGTAGACTAGATTGCCAGAATATTAAGTAAAATATTAAAAAAAGGAAGATAGTGTACAGTGAGCACTCAGTCCCAACCTTCATTGTGAAGATAATTGACTTTAAGTTATCAAGGCTACTGATACAGTGGTTATTAGTCTGTAGGCTTTAAGAGACAGCTTTTTAAAAAAATATTCCTACACACTGCTTTTTCTCTTTCCCATTCTTCCAGTCCTCCCCCAGCTTCCCCCCACCTCCATCTCCCAGAAAAGGCAAGGACTCTCAAAGTGAGTCAATTCAGTACATTCAGTTGAGGTAACACCTAGCCCTTCCCCCCAGTATAAAGGCTAAAAAAGATGTTCCTCTGCAATGAATGGGCTCCAAGAAGCCAGTTAATGCAACAGAAATAAGAGCCAGGTTTTAAATGATGCTGCCACAATACTTAATACCAATGGGAATGTGTCTATCTCTGCTGACATCATCAAGGATGGGTTTCACATCTTCCACAAGGACTCTCCAGGTTGCAAGGAGAGTCTTCACAACCAGGTTCCAGTGGCAATTGAGGGGTGAAAACATCCTCATCTCTCAATGCAAAGAGCTCCAGTTGTACAAGAGCAGAGAAAGAACGAGTTGCCATGAATATTGGCTAATTAGAAAAAATTTGACAAGGATGTAATTCCAAGTGGTAATGCTCAGCACTGAGATAATTTTATGGTTTGTAAAAACCATTTGGTGAAAAAATTGAAAGCCAAACTTTATTTTTTTGGGGAAATCCACTCAAATTGATTTGACACTAGCTAATGTTTTTATAACAAGCAATCAAGATAAGGAGGTTTAGGGGGAGTATTTAAAGCTCCTCATTTTCTCTATGTGATACTTAGGTAATATCAAAAAGACTTTAGCATTCATCAGTGCATAGATACAATTTATAATTCAAGCTTGACTAAATGGAGTGAAAGTAGAGAAGTCTGTATATTGACTTAGTCATAGTAGAACGATGTCGTTATAGCTGATCTACTTACTTTTCTGTAAATAAGACACACACACAAGGCTCCATCAAACTTCCAATTGGACTTTTTCTGCTGATTGCACAAATGCTTTGCTATTTCCATATCCTGAGTTTGAGATTTAAAAAAAAAACTTAGGTATGAGATGGGTAGATCTCTTTACAACATTTTGCATCAAAACAAAACAAAACAGCATGTCTACATAAGTTATCTACTTAGTCAGATCTTTAAAAACAATAGCATTTTGAAATGAATCCAGCTAGTAATTTGCCTCTGATAGCAATACATTTCTTTGTAGTAAATATTACCACATATTGATATATTCTGTAACACAATGAGGACTTTGATGAACATGAAAACAATGTTTCCAACTTGATTAATTTCCTATGTACTAGAAAAGAATTCAGTAAAAACTATTGTAATTATGTAAGTGAACACTATAAGGCTGCTTTATGTATGAATAGAAAAAGAATTTGCAAACTTTTCTCATAAAGAGCCAGATAGAGTTTTGGTCTCCTGGTTTATTCACTCTCCACCACAGCTATTCTGCTTTCCTATTGTCACGGTTCAAAGCAGCCAGACACTAATACACACAGAGCCATATTTGTGTTGTAATAAAACTGTATTTACAAAAGAAAACAATAAGCTGAATTTGGTCACAGATTGCCAATGGTTATTACAAAAGAATAAGAGGCAGTTGGTATAAAATATATGTTTTAAGGTACTTAGCAGCCAGGTTGGTGGTGTACTCATGTATTTCCAGCTACTAGGGAGCTGAGACAAAGGGATTTCAAGGCAAACCTGGGCAATAAGTATGAGTTCAAGTGTGGCCTGAGCAGTTTAGGCCATCTCAAAGTAAAATTGAGGGCTAGAGCTAAAACTTGTGATAGAGTGTTTGTGTAGAATATAGTAAACCATGGATTCAATCCCTACTACTGCAGAAAAAAAGATTATTATTTTATCAGTATATTGAAGCTGTCAGTTTTTATACAAGATTCAAATGTGCTGGACATTGTTCTTCAAGAAATCACCTGCCCAATATTTTCTCCTTCCTTGGCCACAGCAATAATTTTTAAATGTTTTTCCAGATCCCCAGTCTGTCTTCTATCAGCCTTTTTCCTCACATCAATTTTCCAGAAGATCTTTGTCTGTTTATAGCTTCTAGTGTGGCTTGGGTGAATGCAGCATGGAGTTCAGGGCTAAATGATTCTTGGGCTGGTACATGTTGCATTGCTCTTCTTTCCTGGAGTTCACCGTGTTCATTGCACTTACTATATTTGCAACAGCTCTTTCTTTTGTATAGCACTCTTCAGCTGATTGATATCTCTTCACTGAGTCCTACTACCTCAATAGCATGTCCTCAGCACCAAAGCTAGCTCTGTCATACAATAGATACTCCTAAGTGTAGTTGGTTGTTTTTACTCTTTGACTTTTTGGAGGGACCACCACCTAGCTCCCAAATAATCATACATGGAGACTTTTTCTTACTTATAATGCCTTGCCTTAGCTTGCCTTACTTCTAGACAGCTTTTCTTTGCTATTTATTTTTTCTTTCTTTAGTAATTTCTTATTTGAAGTTTTTCTCATACCCTCCACTGCTCCCCATCACTTGCTTCCTCCCCAGTCCTCCATCAGCCTCCCCCAACTCTAGCCCCCCATCCATTCTCCAGGGAAAACAAGGAATCCCAAAGCAAGTCAATTCAGTTTGGCATATCCAGTTGAGGTAGGTTCGAGTCTCTTCTCCCAGTATCAAGGCTGAGTAAGGTGTTCCTCTGTATGGAATAGGCTCCAAGAAGCTAGTTCATGCACCAGGAATAAACTCTGGTTCTACTGCAAGAGGCTCCACAAACTGCCCATTCCATTAAATTGTCATCTACATTCAGAGGATTTAGTTTGTCTCCATGAAGAGTCAGTAAGCTCCCAATAGCTCAGATCTGCTTCTCTTTGGTTCCTTTCTTTATGATCCTGTTCCCTTTACTCATACACTTTCTCCTCCCTCTCTTCAGGTGAATTGGGAGCTAGACAAGGTATCCAGCTATGGATCTCTGCTTCTGCCTTCATCAGTTGCTGGATGACAATTATGGTGCTTATTCATTTGATTATAGGAGAATGTCTGTTTAGGCACCCCACTATTGCTTGGAGTCCTAGCGAGGGACATCTTGTGGGTTCTTGAATGTTCCTCTAGCACCAGGTTTCTCTCTAACCACTCAATGGCTCCCTCTATCAGGATATCTTTCCTCCTGAAAGAGGTAACAGACCCAGAAAGATAGACATGGTCTATACTCACTCATTAGTGGATTTTAGACATGAAACAAAGGATAACCAGGCTATAATCTACAAGCCCCAAGAAGCTAGGTAACAGGAGGAACATAAGAGAGACATCCATGGATCCCTCTGGGAAGGGAAAATAAGAAAGATCTCCTAAGTTAATTGGAATCATATGAGGAAGGGAACAAGGGGAGGTGGGAAGAGATCATGAGAGAATGGGATGGATGAGTGGGAGGAGCAACGGAGAAGGAAAACAAATAAATAGATCTTTGTTTTTCTATTTAGAAGTTTTTTTACATACTAATTACAGTTCTCCTTCCTCCCACCTCCTACTCACCACCTAGCTTCCCCTACATACCACCTCCCCATCAACTCCTCAAAGACAAAAAGTCCTCTCATAGAAAGTCAACAAATTGACTTTCAAATCAAATTGAGGAAGGTCCAAGCCTTAATCTGCTGTATCAAGGCTAAGCAAGATATCCCTCTATAGGGAAGGGGCTCCAAAATTCCAGTTCATACACTAGGGATAAATCCTGTTCCCACTGCCAAATGCCCCACAAACTTCCCAAGCCCCACAACTGTGCCCCACATTCAGAGGGCCTAGTTCAGTCCCATTCAGCTTTCCTAGCTGTTAGTCGAGAGTCTGTGAGCTCCCAATAGCTCAGGTCAACTGTCTCTGTGAGTTTCTCCATCATGTTCTTGACCACTTTGCTCCTATAATCTCTCCTCCCTCTCTTCCACTGGAATTGGAGTTCAGGTCAATAGATTTTTGCATCTGTTTTCTTCAGTTGCTAAATGAAGATTCTATAGTAACAATTATGATTGTCATCAACTTGATGAGAGAAGGTCAGTTCAGGCACCCTCTCTACTATTGCCTGGAGTCTTAGCTGAAGTTATCCTTGTAAAATTCTGAGAATTTCTTTACCACCAGATTTCTCTCTAACCCCCCAAATGACTTCCTCTGTCAGATATCTATTTTATTGTTCTTCTCTTTCCTCCCTCAACTCTACTATTCTGTTCCCTTGTGTTTTCTTCTCACTTTCCCTTACCTCCCACCAACCCATACCCCCCAACTATGCTGCCAGTTTACTCCGCTGATACTATCTATTTCTCTTTCCCAAAGGGATTCATGGATGACTCTCTTAGAGTTGTCCTTGTTACCTAGCTTCTCTGAGGTTGTGGACTGTAGCCTAGTTAACCTTTATTTTATGTCTAATATCCACTTATGAGCAAGTACATACTGTTGTTTGTCTTTCTGAACCTGTGTTATCTCACCCAGGATGAATTTTTCTAGCCCCATCCTTTTGCCTGCAGAATTAAAAATGGATTTTTTAACTGCTGCATAATATTCTATTGTGTAAATATACCACATTTTTTTCTTATCCATCCTTTGGTTGAGGGGCGTCTAAGTTGTTTCCAGTTTCTGACTATTACAAATAATACTGCTATGAGCATAGTTGAGCTAATAAGCTTGTTGTGTAACTGCGCATCCTTTGGGTATGCTCAGGAGTTAGCCAGCATTTCTCCATTTGCCTCTAGGATTTTACCTTCCCTATTTCTGTATATCTTTCCTTTCCTTCATTTTTTTGTGTTTGGCTATGCAGCTGGGTAGCTCGCTCATTCTTTTCTCACTCCTTGATCTTCGTTCTTCCAGATTTCTCCTCCTACTTATTTTCTCTTTCTACCAGCTCTGCCTCTCTTTTCTACTGCCTTGCTATTGGCTGTTCATTTTTTCATTAAACTAATCAAGTGTTTTAAACAGCCAACATAACACAGCTTCACAGAGTTAAACAAATGGAACATAGAAGAATGCAACATATCTTGGCAACATCACACAAATGTTTCACAGCAAAAAGAAATATAACATATCTTAAACTACTATCCTACAACACATTAATATATAGAAATCATGAGTTAAAATGAAGTACTGAAGGAATAAATGAAATGAAAATTAAAAAGTTGATGGAAATGCATCATTCCCCATTGATGAAAATAAGGCAAGAACATTCAGATTTCTCTTAGCAATGAACAACTAAGCACAGGGCTGCTTCTTAGCTTGTAAGTTTTACTACCCAACATTTTAAGAGTATCTCCTCCCTCCAGACCATGCAGCTTTTCAGTCAGCTCTCACTAAATCCAACCGATTATCTGATTTTTTTCAAATTAGTAATAGTATCAAGTAGGTGCTTTTGCTGTTCTGAAAGCATTTCTAATCTGAGACCTCAGAAGAGATTTCAGAATAATGGAGAGCTAGAAACATTCCTAAGACCGAGATTCAACCTGCTGACAGTTTATGGTTATAAACTATTCAGAGGAGCAAAGCTGTTAGATCAATTTATCTTAGAGAAGTTTTAAGACAGTTTGCTCATGCACACTTTCTGATATGTTCAGCAGTCTATAGCACTTTTGCTGAGCTGTCAGGAGACGTGACTTTCCAGCTGTTAAAACAGCTGTCATGTTCACCCCTAAGGGATCACAGCAATTATAAAACCTTTGAATTTTTTTCCATCTGCATAGAACCTGCGAATGTTGGAAATCCTGTCCTGTAAAAATTGATCTCCACCATCCAATACTGCAGCATGCTGTCTTGTATGATTCAAAATTGATATGGGAGGTGCTAGGGAGAAAACTTCAAAGTGAAGGTAAAAAAAATCACAAATGAACTGTGAATAGAATTTAAGGTGGGTATTATTTTTATATGTGGTTTATGGAAGATTATTTCAAATCCAAAATTTATTAGGTAACCTGGAAAGGCATCTTAGAATGATATAACATATTTCACATTTTGAATTTTTCTGCAAACCTGCATAAATGTGAAAATGTATGTAAGCATATGGCAATTTAATATTTTATATTATGAATCCAATATTGTTTAATTATTGTAGAAATATTTCATTGAAAGTTTTTGATAATAAGAGGAATGTTGACTCAAAAAGGGCAAATGCCTATTATATGTTTATCATAAAGCCAAAATCTTTAGAGAAAAACCAAAAATAATTTCAATAAAACACACCATTTTTTCAGATGAGAAAAATTAAATCCTTATCTGAAATGGCATATGAGAAAAAAATACTGCCACAATTATAGGGATGGTTAATGCATTCAAACCAGCACTCAAGATATTTTATCTGGTATTCAAAAATAATTTCTGTTAGATCACATTGATAATTATGTTTTAATTTAATTTAATCAGGTATTATACAAATAAACTTTTAAAATATCTGTTGTTTTTTAGCTGTGGCTTAAAATTTACAAATCTAAATTTTATGCAAATAAGAGATTCACACATTGACTTATATTAATTAGAAAAACTTGATATCTAAAGAATAGAAGCTTTCAAGGAACAAGAAAAGAATTTCACATATTAAAAAATAAATTTTTTTCAGAAGGGAGAAATTTCCTAACAAAACCTAAAGTGAATCAATGTCAAAATAAAAGCCCTAACTGTAGGTCCTCTCATTAATGTATCATCTTCAAATGTTGTTTTAACAAACTCTCTCTTCTTTGCTCAGGTCAGGACAGGTTGCTCACATCAAGCCCCAGAGTATCTCCACAATATCTTTACTTATACTTACAAAGCAAATATACATTTCTCTGTTAGATGTTTGTAGTAAGAACAGAGATAAGTACATGGTAGGAACTCATCCATGTGAAAGTGTTTAGTACAAGGATAAGTATTTGATTGAATCCCTACTGTTATCACCATGGTGATAATACTAGTACTGTCCACAAGAGAAACTTGTTTTTCACTTTTTCTATAGTCAGAAAAAACTTAAAAGCATTGAAAGCCCGTCTACCTATGCCTAATGCCTAATGAGGTATCTAAGGTTCTTCCTTGATATTAAAGATGACATGTTCTATGTGTTGTCCCCAAAACTGTGCAGTTAACAATGGATTCAATTCTGACTCAAGTCAACCGTAGAGAGACAGTGCTTGGGATAAGAACACAGCTACCCAGAGCACTCACTACTGAATACTGATGAGAAGTGACCACACCAATCAGGGGATCTGTGATGGTGTGTGAATTTAAGATTACAGAGATCTGAATTAGAAAAATGTATGACACATTAGCTGGGACTACCTAGTAGTAACCCTACTAAATAAAATAGCTTTTTGTCCAAACACAGAGACAGAGATGAGAAAAATAAAAATGAGAATGGCACATTTTTGTAACACAGTTTTGTACCACAGGGATGAGCTGAGTGAATGTTCATGTTTCCGTGAAAAGTGACAGAAGGCATAATAGCCCATTATTGTAATCCACTGACTTTAATTTACATCCTCCTGATTTTGGTCTGTGTCATCACCACTAAAGAAATCTTATCTCTGTAGAAGAACTAATAAATCCGGGTACTGAATGGTCCATCCTGTATAGAGGAAGTAACTTCAATTTTGAGCAGGACCTTTTGAACTTTAGACCTTGCTTAGAGGTCCTGTTAATTGCTTGTTGTATCAGTAGTATTTCAGTTCACAAATGGCTAATATTCTGAAGTGCACATTGTTTAAAATGGCTACGCAATCTCATATACCCATCATACTTCCAACATCTCTGAATCCTTATGTAAACCACCAAGGAAACAAAATAAAAGCCAGAAGAAGGACTACAAAATTCAAAAGTGGAAATTTTGGCTGGTGTTTCCCATATAATTTAAATACCATCTTTCTCCTTTAAATACTTTTGGACAAAGCTGAAAGGTGAAATGACTTGTAGTCATTGCATCAGCAGATATCCCAAGTTCATATAATTGAGGAAATACCACTTGAAGGCAATTTTCTAGGGTACATTGAATCCCAATGACATAATGCCATGGTGTTGTCAGAAGAACCACTCCACTGGGTGTACTTCTTCTAGTAATGGTGGTAAAAGAAATAAATTATCAGCTTTCTTTCTACCATGAAAAGATCAGAGTAAATCAGAAGAAACCCAAGACACTAAAGCAACCAATAAGCATAGATGCAGAACTTACAATGAATCACTGTCAGATATAAATTACAAGATCAAGAAGAACTTGTTTATATTTAATTTGAAGGAGTTTAACTTTATGAAGGGCAGACCCTAAAAGGATCTCTCTGAGTTCACTCACATCATTCTTGTCTGTTTTCTTTGTTCTACAAAAATGTAAAATAAAATTTGTTGTCTCAAAAAACTAGCAGTCTCTGCAGTTGAAATGAAGTGTTTCTATAAGCAATGTATTCAGTGATGGGTTATCTTTGAGGAATGGTAGATAATTAGGACTTGGTGATTTGTCACAACTTTATAACCTGAAGGGACTTTAAATAAATACAAATACTACTACTACTACTATTTTATTATTGAGTGTTATTGTTGTTTGATTTGCTATTTATGCTTTGGCTCTTTGGGGACTGGCCACTGAGCTCCCAAATAAATCAAACACAGAGGTTTATTGTTAATTATAAATGTCTGGCCTTAGCTTGGCTTGTTTCTTGTCAGCATTTTTAACTTAAAATTATCCCATCTATCTTCTGCCGCTTGGCTTTTACCTCTGTGTATCTTTTCTTTCCTTTTTATTCTGTGTTTGGCTGTGTAGCTATCTGGCTGGCTCTGTAGTTCCCCTCCTCCAATATTGATCTTCTTCCATTTTTCAGATTTCTGATCTTCTTTATTTACTCTGCCTACCAGACCCACCAATCTTTTCTCCTGCTTCACTATTGGCTGTTTAGCTCTTTAGACAGGCAAAGTATCACAGATTGACAGAGTTTAAAAATGCAACATAAAAGAATGCAACACATCTTTACACCATTAAGCAAATATTCCACAAAATAAGCAAATGTAACACATCTTAAAATAATATTTGGCAACATAGTAAAAATAATGGACCAGGCATTTTATTAAGATTATTTAATTTTGTCCTTACATCAAATCTGGAATAGAGATTAATCTTTTCATTGTTTTAAAGACAATAAATGGGGGTTGAGAGATTAAATGACTTATGCAAGAAAAGAAAAATTCCTGTAAGTTCTGGAGTTAAATTCCATAAATTCATTCCACAAGAATCATCAATTGAAGTTTTAGGCCCTAGATCCTAGGAGGTTAAAAATCTATACTAAAGTTACATACTGTATCTACAACACAGTTGGGCCTAGAAGCTTTCTCACTACTATTTCAGGAGTTTAACTTTACTTAAAACTTTGCTTTCTGTATTTTCACCTATGTAAAATTCAGAAGCACTAAATAGAAATTCCAGAAATAAAAATATGACAAGCAAGTGGATAAAGGAACTTGCTATACAAAACTAACTACTTAAATTTAATCTGTGGATTAAATTTAATTTTATTTAAATTTAATGGTTGCAGGTGAGAAGTAACCTTCTTAAAGATGTCATCCTACTTTGCTATGGTAGTTGTAGAATTCACATACGGGGAATACACACACACACACACACACACAGAGACACACACAGAGAGACAGAACCCCTCCCCACCACACACAGACACACACACACACACAGACACCCACCCACCCCCACACACAGACTCACACACAGAGACACTCACCTCTCCCACACACACAGACACACACATACAGACAACTACACATACACACACATAGACAGCTCCCCTCCCCCGCACACATACAGAGAGACACACACACAGACAACCACACACCTCCACACACACATACAAACACAGACACACACAGAGGCACACATACATACACAGAGACACACACACTCAGATACTCACACACACACAGAGACACCTAGATACACACACACAGAGACACACACTCACACAGACATTCCCCCCACATATACATACACAGGGCTGAAAGAAAATAATATAAAGATAAAAGAAAATTTTAGAAGTAAATAATTTTGATTTTTAAATAGATCACTGCTCTGAGTAAAATGATGTAATCTTATTTCATGATGCCCCACCAAGGCTGAGAGTGAGGGTAAATCATTCCTTGTCCATAGTATCTATGATATGTATGATTAATATCTATCAGCTACTTTTTGTACTCTTCTTAGTTAGCAGATTTGAATTTAAACCACTGCTGTGATCCACCAGTGCATATGTCTAAATTTTTCTAAAATCTATCAATTTCAACTCATCATCTCAACATGTAATAAATGTCCCAGCACAAAGGCAAGAGTGACTATGAAAAAGAAGATATTCCAATGATGAGATTATATTCACATAACATATTAATCATAGTATATTTTATAATTGCTCTAATTTATTATTTGTTTTTAATTTCATACTGTACTTAATTTGCAATTTGCAAATTGAGTTTTTCCTTAAGTACACAGCTTAAAAATACACCATATACTGCAGCTAAGCAGTACAAAGAGTACAGTATGGTCAATAGAATAATATTTTAATATATAGAATAGCACTTTCACTGCATATAAAATATGTCACTATATATACATAAAATACATAGCACATTTACACACACACACACACTCACACACACACACACACACACACACACACACACACACACACACACGAGACACCAAGTTTCAAGTATACTGAGTTTTGAAATATATCAACTGTGAATAAGAACAGAGCAACTTTATTTCCGAGTGCCCTCCATCTGCCATCCCTTTATAGTGTTTGGTTTTTAACTTTATAGGTTATTGACATAAAACCTTTGTGATTAAAATCCATTGCCTTTTGAGTGAGTTTAGGCAAATCATTTCAGCTTCTGGCTTCATTTTTCTTCTTGCTCAATATTAAACATCAGGTTCAACCAAGATTCTATTTCTAAAATGTGCAGCTTTAGGTTCTACAGCATAGTTGGTACTGCTAACCTGTGTAACAAATATCCACACTCCTTCAATGATAATATCAGCTGGCATGATTTCCAGAATTAATGCCACAAAATCTAGGTTTAAATTATAGCTCAATTTTGGATAGTGAGAGGCTTATAGTCTCAAATCACTAATCTCTAATGTAAAGCTGTCTTGAGAGTTTGTAGGGTATTGTTTATTTTATTTTATTTTTTAAACTTTAGTGGGTTTGTTTCTGAGAATTTTATACAATTTCTTTTGATCACATTCCTTCTTTTTCTTCAAATTCTCTACACTATCTACATACCCAACTTCACATTATTTATATTTCTTAAAAATATTGGAACTAAAACCAAAATAAGACAGACAGGAGAGCTTTAAAGGACATCACATACAAATTCTGAATCCCTGGCATGTTAAAGTAGCACGTAGTGGGTGATAGTGGTAACAATGTGGCATGTCTTGTGATGTTCCATAGGAAGTAAAGTGGAAATCTTATAGGAGAGTAATTATTTCAGTTAGTAAAACCTACACCTCACAAAAACAAACTGACTCTAACTGGTTTCCTTTTCTCATGCCTTTCTCCCCTCCCATCTCTTCATACTTAACATTATATTTCCTTTTCTACTTCCTTCTTTTCTCTTACAATGAGTCTGGTTTAAATGGGTAATTTCTCTTATAAAGATAGTAACAATGGATTCATAACCATACAAAAATCACACACAGGAAGAAGGACAATTTTAAAAAATATACTGTTCTATTTTCCTTTATGATACTGTGATAAACATCATGACCCAAAGCAGTAAAAGGAAAAATTCATTTTATAGCAGTTCTCAACCTATAGGTTGCAACCCCTTTAACAAAACTCTATCTACAAAAAATATTTACATTACCACAGTAGCAAAATTACAGTTATGAAGTAACAATAAAAATGAAATTTCATGGCTGTGGGTCTCTACAACATAAGGAAATATATTGAAAGGTTACAGTATGAGGAAAGTTGAGAATCACTGTTTAACAGATTAAAGTTCATCATTTAGGGAAGGCGAGACTGTTTACTGGTTTGCTCCTAGAGTTATGTTCAGCTACCATTTTCATATAGCCTAGGTCAATCTGAGTAGGGGTGACATTGCCTATAGTGTGCTGTGCTCTTCTACATAAATTATCAATCAAGAATATATTCTATAAACACAATCATAGGTCAATATGATGAAGGCATCCTCTGAGTTATGGCTCCCTCAGATATATGTGTGTTGTGTCAAGTTGATAGCTATAGAAATTAGAAGAGCCCACCCTTGTCAACTTGACCATAAACACATCACCTTAATCCATATTCTTTTCCTTTTTGCTTGTCCCTAAGCACTCACACTAGTAACATAATATAAAATACAGTACAACTGTAAGAGTCTCACATTGTGAATGGGGGCAGAAAAATTTTAAGAGCCAGAGGATCAAGAAATCTGTGTCTTCTACATGACAGGGAGGTTGTACCCATGAATTCTCAACATCATGACTGCCTACACAAGACCTAAATGATGACAGTATCAGCTGGCATGTTAACCAGGTTGGAGAGAATATTATGAAGGTTCAAACATAGATAAAGAGCTACAAGCAATTAACAACATCTGAGAAAGATAGAATTAGTCTTCATCTGGGACAAACCTGCTAATTGGTTATCTATAACAAGTCATTATTCCTACAAAATATATACATATACATATAGTAACATTAAATAGTTGTGTTTACATGTCTATTGTGGGTGTGTGCACACATGTGCACTGCTAGAATTTAACTCATAAAACACTGTACACAACATCTAGTGTATTAAGAGTTTAGAAAGTTATTACAACCCTTAAGACGAGGCACATTAATGAATCACACTGCCTAATGAACAAGTCCAGTATGAGTTCAAAAAGAATGACTAGGAAGCAGAGCTATCAACCTAAAGCAAATAATTGTATATTAGAATAAATGGCCTATCTGAAGCTTTAAATGTGGGAATATTTGTCTACACAGAAGCATCTCAATGCACAGTTATTCTCAACAATACTGGTGTTCTTTAAAAAAAATTTATGTAGCTTTGAACAGAATTCCTTTAGATTAAAAAATGTTACTTGAATTGACTATGCATTGATATCATATGTTACTACTCAATCACTATCTGCCATGAAAATGCTACTAACCCATGTTTACTGACAATTCAAAAGAACAGGGTGAACTTGAAGTAACCACTTCAAACTGTTTCCTCACAATGAGATGCAGTTACTGTTTGTTGTCTTGCAGTATATGTTAAATTCTGGCTGTGCCAAACTGATAAACCAAGAGCTGAGGATGGTATCCAATGGATAGAGTGTATATCCAGCAAACTTGAAAAAATTAACTCTTAGCATTCTACAAAAAAAGGCATGATGTGGTACACCTATAATCCCAGCACTCAGGAAGTGGAGACAGGAGGAATCTGGTCAGTCTCTGGTACTCAAGCTCAAAGTCAACCTGATATAAAATTACCCTATCTTCTGGTAAAAGATAGATCACATATTCCTCCCAAGAAGTAATTTTGTTTAATCAGGAACTTCAGGCCAAAGGCAAAAAACAATTTCTTTCTCATGATTATTTACTATGGGTTATATCAATCTGATCTATTATTGGCACTAATTAAATACTTATTGGTATAACAAATAACTAATTACACAAAACTAACAATGATTTCTTATTTGAGTTTTAATTTTCTAGAATACTGTTTTTGTCTCAACTAAAATTTTACTTTATTAGCTACCAAACCAACAAAATTTTGAAGGTTCTGTTTTTTATTTGTGGTACAGAAATTAGGTGTGTGACGACTTCTAACAGAGGGAATATAAAGGGTAGTCACAATGACAAAAATAAAAGCTAAAAACCATTTTTAGAAAGTCTACATCTACAGGTACAGTTCACTGCCTGTTTAGATTTGTTAGTCTAATAATACACTTATAATTTAATACTGCTCCCATTTGGCAGAGAGGAGACAAGTGCTGCTGTGGAACTAGACTCTTTACACTGTAAATATTTCTCATTGTGAATATTGGTTTAATAAAATGCTGACTAGTCAGAAGCTAGGCAGACAGAAAGTATATATGAGGAGACATGGCAAAAAATATCTGGAAAAAAAAAGCAGGGAGATGTCAGCAAGAAGGAAGATGAAAATACTACACTGAGAAATAAAAATCATAAGTTAGTTTAAGAGTAAGACTTAGCAAGTAATAAGCTTGAGCCATACGCCATAAGTTTATAATTAAAATAAGCGTTTGTGTGATTATTTGAGGTTAAATGGCTTTGGGACTTGTTCAATTGGACAAGAAACTTCCTACCACATAGGCCTCATTAATTTTCATGTTGAATTATGTCAAAAATTAATGGCTTGTACTACAATCAGTTATTTGGGGTTTTTTGTTTGTTTAATTTTTATATATTGTTGCTGGCAAGAATGGCTATTATTTTTTTTAAATGCTGAGCAATACTCAATTGTTTAGATGTACTACAATTTGTTAATCCATTTTGCAGTTGAGGGGTATTTAGTTTATTTCCGGGTTCTGGCTATTACGAATAAGGCTACTATGAACATAGATGAGATAATGCTCTAGGGGTAAGAATGTGCATCCTTTGTATGTATGCCCTATAGTATTATTGCTGGACCATTGGGGAGATTAATTCCCAGTTTTCTGAGAAATTATCATACTGCTTTCCAGCGTGGCTGTACAAGTTTACACTCCCACCAGCAATGGAGGAGTGTTCCCCTTGTTCCACATTTCCTCCAGCATAAGCTGTCATCTGTGTTTTTGATCTTAGCAATTTTGACAGGTGTATGGTGATATCTTGTAGTTGTTTTAATTTGAATTTCTCTGATGGCTAAGGATGTTAAGAAATTCTTTAACTGTCTTTTAGCCATTTGTAATTCTTCAATTGAGAATTTCTTTTTTAGCTCTGAAGCTCATTTTTTAATTGGATTGTTTGGGTTTTGGGGCTCTAGTTTCTTGAGTTCTCTCTATATTTTAGAGTTCAGTCCTCTGTCAGATAAAGGGTTGCTGAAGATCTTTTCCCATTCTGTAGGCTGTTGTTTTGTCTTGTAAACCATATCCTTTAACTTATAGAAGCTTCTCAGTTTCAGGAGGTCGCATTTATTAATTGTTGTTCTTGGTGTCTGTTCTACTGGTGTTATATTTAAGAAGTGGTCACATATGCCAATGCATTCAAGAGTATTTCCCATTTTCTTTTCTACCAAGTTCAGTGTAGCTGGATTTTTGTTGAGGTTTTTTTCATCCACTTGCATTTGAGTTTTGGGCAGGGTAACATAGGGCTAGAAAGATAGACATGGTATGTATTCACTCATAAGTGGATTTAGACCAAAAAAAAGAATATCTAGGCTGTAAACCACAATCCCTAAACAGCTAGGTAACAGCTAGGTAACTTAAGAGAGACATCCAGTGATCCCCTGGGAAGGGGGAGTAAAGAATATCTCCTGAGTAAATTGGGATCGCAATGGGGAATAAGCAAGGGAGGTAGCAACAAATCATGAGAGAAGGAGGTAGTTGAATCAGAGGAGCAACAGAAAAGGAGAAAAAAGAAATAGATTTCTTGATAAAGCGAGTAACTTGGGTTAGAAAAAAAACTGGTACTAAGGAAAAATCCAACAGCCCACAAGATGTCCCTGGCTAGGACTCCAAGCAATAATAGAAAGGATGCCTAAACAGGACTTCCCCTACAATCAAATGAATGACCACTTTAATTGTTATTATAGAAACTTCATAGAACAATGGATAGAGGCAGAAGCAGAAATCCATAGCTAAGGACCAGGTTGAAATGAAGAGAGAGAGAGAGAGAGAGAGAGAGAGAGAGAGAGAGAGAGAGAGAGAGAGGAGAGAGGGAGAGAGAATAGATGAGCAAGGGGATCAGGATCGTGAGGAGGAAACTCACAGAAATGCCTGACCTGAGCTATTGGGAACTCACTGACTCAGAAATAATCACTGAGGAAACTTTAGGGGAAGGAAATAAACCCTTCTAAGGTAGACAACTGTCAAATGGCATGGTCAGTTTGGAGAGCATTTTGCAGTAGGATCAGACGATGTTCCTGTTGTATGAACTGACATCTTGATGCCCATTCCCTACAGAGAAACACCTAACCAGCCTTAATATTTGGGGGACTTGGACTTACCTCAACTGGATATGCCAGAATCAAAACTGACCCACCTTGGGACTCCTTGACCTCCTTTTGAAATGGATGGGGGGATGGGATAGGAGGAGCCTGAGGGAGTACTGGGAGGGACTTGGAGGAGGGAAGGGCCTATTTCTACCCAATTTCACTTCTCTCAATAGTTTCAAAGGTTTAATTGATAAATAAAATTATATATATTTTAAATGTGCTCTAAAACAACTGATTTTAAGCATGTACAGCTGCCTTATTGATTACAATGATTTTAATTCAACCCATCTAAACTGAACAAATAACTGGTCTGTGTAATAAAAATTGAGAGTTCAAAGAGATCTTATACAGGAAAAGAAATCATGCCATTCATGACAACATGGATAGACCTGTAGGATACTATGGACAATGAAATGTGACAACTGTTGAGACTTACTATTGTATAACCACATTGAGACTTACTATTAATTATGCAGGATCTGTCAATACCTCAGGCTTGTTACTAGCAAACTCTTACATATAAAATTAACACATATTTCTTTTCTGTGCTCTGCCATGTGGCTGGGTATCTTTTCTCAGTATGCCAAGATCACTTACATCTTTTCACATCTCCTCATGATTCTGTGACTCCTCCCTTCTTATTTCCAGAGCCCTTACGGTCTTATCCTCCTGCTTAATCTTATCCTGCCTAGCTATAGGTCAGTCAGCTTCTGTGTTAAACCAATCACAGTAGCATATATTCACACAGTGTAAAGGAATATTTTGCATTTCCTTTTTTGGTCTAAATAAAAAAGGAAAGATTTGTACCCCTAACATAGTAAAACTATAGACAATAAGAAAAATTATCAGGCAATAATTACATTTACAATGTCTAGTCAAATCATATTTGGAAAATACCTATCTATCTTATCTTTGAATCTAAAGATTTATATCTAGTTTACCTTTTAGCATAACTAAAAAAATAAGTCTATTTATTCATTAATACCATAAAAGACCCCAGAAGAGTAAAGAGCTTCCCAATGATAGGGACATCTGACTGTCTGGACAGTCACTCAAAGTTTTCTGTAACATTGGGACATCCATTTTCCACCTACAGGCATAATATATCTGACAGACATTTCTGAGAAGCAGGGAATCTTGAAGGACTGTCTTACCTTGTGCAAAGTTCGACAGCTGTTTTCTTTTACATCCTTTTGGTCCTGTTTAGGGAGCATACTGTCAGCAATGGAGGCAATGGTAGTTTTTAATTTGGGTTTTTTTCCCCCAAATGGCTAGGTTTTGCTAGAAAGAAAACAAACTTCACATAGAGGTTCTTTGATGCTCATCTTCATTTTTTGAAGTAAATTGGTGCTATCAGGAGCAGTCATGTCTCACTGTCTCATGTCATAAAAATACTTAGGTATAAAACATATTAAATGTCAAATTCTGTAGTTCTTCTAAATGTTTGAAGGCAATCTGTCCATGCAAATTAGCTATGTATGACCTTGAAAACATACCTAACATGACTATAAGTTTGACTATTCCTAAAATTTTGGCTATTACAAATGACTAAATATTAATCATATTTTTTTCTTAATTATATATTACATTGTTAAATAAATTGTATAAGCACAATACCCTAAAAAAGAATAGAAACATCTATAGAACATAAAAAATTTAACTTTAAATTTGTATCAATAAACCAATATCCATACCAATGTGAAATATTTTGAAATTAATAGGGGTTCTGGAAGGATTAAAGTAGATTCAAAACCCTAACCTTTTATCTCATCATTTCTGTATCATATTACCCTTTTCTCTTTTAGAAAAAGATCTTTGAATTTAACTCCTTTGTCTAGCTTTTATTTTTATGAGCAGTAACAACCTGTAAGCCACCCCCTTAAACAATGACAAACATTCATAATCCTATAAATAACTAAAGCCTACCATACCCCATCTCTTGAAAATGTGGGCATTGTTTTCTAGACTACTTCCTATTGTCTGTGGGCAATGGCATATTTACAAGAACACTGAGAAAATCAAGATGATTTTAAATCTTGGTTGGAGTAGCTTGTGTGGTTGGGCCATATTAGCCAGTAACTTTGAAGCTGTTTTAGATGAAGAATTTTGAGGAAACTGTGACAGAGGTGCTCTAAAATGTTGGATCATCTGGCTCATTTGTTTTTGTTGGTAGCAGGGCCCCTTGTTCTGAAAATAATACATAAACTTTTAAAGGTAACATACATATCTGTATTGATACAAGTATAGACTGTTTGCTGTACATGAACTAGCCAAAGATAAATCTTGTTTTATATTTGAGGAGGTAAAATATACATTATGTATTTTGTATTTTGCTAGGTTTATTTCTTTATGTCTGTAGCCAGGATATTCAAGTGATCTTATCCAATTAAAAATGATCCACATCAACCTGAAATGAATTCACAGCCTCTTATATCCTGGGAAAATAAAAGCATACCTTTCCCCTAAGTACATACCTTTTGACTTCCATTTTGAAGTCAAGACATCTTTTAAATATATAGGTTGATTTAATCCAGAAGTTTTAAAAATCCTGTTAATGTCTTAGCAGCTGATATTCCTTCATTAGCAATCCAAATATCTAAAGATAATACTATATATACAAGATACAGATTCTGTGTGTTTTCCATATCTATATAGCTCTTTATGTATTTTTAATTTAATTTTATTTCTTTTTAAGGATTTTTTATTTTAAAATTATTTTTTAATCTATGATGTTCTTTTTGCTCTCCCAAGCCTACATACATTTTTTCAATACACTATAACCCTTAAGAGATTGTTTTCTATGTAGATTGATCTTTACTGTGTATCTATAAGCTTTTCTGTATACATATATAAAACTTAAAACTGCCATATAGCTTAGTTCATGGGGTGCCGGCAGGGCTTGCTCTTGTTTACTGGAGCTGGCAGCTCAATTCCATAAGCAGCAGCTGGAAGATGTATCACTGTACTGAGGCTAGCAAGGGAGTAGGAATACATGTTTGACTCTATTTTTGTGTGTTTAGAAAATTTTTAAAGTTATTTGAGCCTTTATGTGGATGTAGGAGCCAAATGTTTGGGTGCCATTTGTAGACAGACTTTTCTGTCTCACCATCCCACTCCCAAATAACCATACTAAAACTTAATAATTATATATGTTCATTCAATAGCTCAGGTTTGTTACTAGCTAACACTTGGATTTTAAACTAATCCAATTGGTTTTTTTTTATCTGTACTCTACCATATGGCTTGGTACTTTTTCTCAGTCCTGCAAGTTTAATTTCTTATCTTGATATCTCTGAACCCCCTCCCTTTTTTAACAGTGTCTGCGTATTATGGTTCTTCTAACTAACCTTATCCTATTTAGCTAAAGGTTTTTTTAAAATCAGATCAATAATAGTTTCACATGGCTATATGGTGTAAAGAAATATTTCACAATATGTTTTACATTAAAAGAATTAAGATATGTTTCCTATTCACTTTTATCAATATGAACATAAAAATCCTGTATTATAGGCAGATCTGCCTTAATTACAAGATATTTCAAATTAGTAAAGGAAACTAATCAGTTGAAAACAGCAGTACTATTGAAATTCAGAGGGATAGAGGAGAATGTTTATTTGAACTTGGGCCTCAGAAGAAAATACTGACTTTCAAGACACTCAGTAAGTTTCCTGTGTCTGTTCAAACAGATCTCTCAAAACGATGTTTGTGAAGAATGAAGGTTTCCCACTTCCGAACTACAGGGTTGACTATGGCTCTAGTTGACATGTATTATCCTAGGAATTGAATAGTGTTGTCAGCAAGCTCTTTCTCTAGCAGACAGACAGAGTAAATGGTTTTGTGCTAATGAACTGTTCCATTTCTATAACAATATAGCTCTGCCATGGTATCTGAAAGATGGTCACAGGCAATACTTAAGTAAAAAGGATTGAGTTTATCAAAATTTTACTTATAAAGATTGACAACATGTCAGGTTTGAGACTTGGCGAGTAGCTTTATAAATCCAGCAATACATGGTGTCCCATGATCCACTTATGTTGAGTACACAGCTATGTTCTTTAACCAGATATTCAGAGCCCCTCTAGATTAATAAACTTCCAATATGCAAAGGAGTGTGGTTAGTATTCTTTAATTGAACTTTCTAATGTTTTTCCATATTATCCTTTATACCTCTCCAACAGTGAGACCATATAATACTTAAAAGTCTCCTAAAGGATACCATATTTCCTCTTTTATGGATATTGATAATTTTTTGCTCATACAAAGCATTTTACTTTTGTAATCACCTACCATGTAGACAAATTTTACTGCCCAAAGAATAACTCCAGATGTCCCTGTGGATACCAGATTCTGCTCTCCTAGACCCATCATCTAAAAACAGAAAATTCTTCTAAACTTACTGATATTCCCTTCAAAAGATCCTGAGATAACGAGAATTTGATCGTGATTTGTCTCTGCAATGATTTACTAATAATGAATAAAAGCTTACATTCCCTTTAATTTATTTAAAAACCATACAAACAATGTAACATTTTAAAGTAGTTAATTTTTTTCTGTCTTTGAGGCTTTATTATACCTCTAAAATAATTTTTAATATGTAGAATAAAATTTAATTTGTTTTTATGATAAAATTTAATAAGTGGTGACTGAATCATGTTAAAAACTGGGATTGAAATATGTCTTACATGTTTTTTGGCTGTTGACACATATTTCAAGCTGATCTGAACTCCTGAACAAAATAAATGACTACAACTCCTAAGCACTATTTTCAAGATATTTCACATTGGTTACATCTTTTCTTTACACTTCTGTCACCCCAAATGTTCATTAACCAGCACCTTACCTGCCATAAAATTTCTTTCTAGATATTTCAGTCATCTTCACTTGATCCTTACCTGTAGGTCTTTTCTGTCTTATTCATATTTATAATCTCCAACCTCTGCTTCACACCATCCTGCATATACATATTCTCATAGATTCATCTTCTTCATTCAACCAGTGGATGCTTTAGAAACAGTTTAAAAGAAGAAAATCATAATATTCTCACCTAATTTATGGCTTGTTTGCACTATAATTGCATGTGTTGTATGTGTCTGTTATTGTGCATTTTGATTAACCTCTGTACCTAATTAAAATATAAACACACCTTTCTGGTAATTATGGGCATATAGCAATTGCTTAAAGTTGAAGGTGTAATAGAATGATTGGAGAGTTTATTTTTATAAAAAATTAAGACACTGAGAAATTCAATGACATAGCACCTTGCTTGAAAAATATATGTTTCAATTATAATATGCTTTTAACCTATATGCACTGTCGTCAGAGGTCATAATCAGACCATTTATCTAAGAAAATGAGCAATATCCTAAAACATGTTATATAATTCCCAAAGACATTTAATTTAATACTAACATATATTTTATAGAACACTTTAGAAAACAATGCTTAATCTTTCCTTATGAATAAAGAACAAACATATAAATTAAATAGTGGTAAATTTGTCTCTTGTTTTTCATGTAACATATTGTATAATTTATTTTTTTATTCTTTTGTGAGTAGAACACATTAAATATTCTTAGATTTCTAAATACATTGGCTCATATGTAATAGTAAACAATATTCTTACTTTCACTATTTTGTAATTTTAAACATAAAGAAAGGTATTTAAAAGTTTTCTCTAAAAATTTTACTTTAATTAAATTAAATTATTTATTACACAAAATAACTGAGTTTTAAGTTGATATGAATGACACTATCACATAAAATTTTGCTTTTAACTTGGATTAAGCTCAGCTCTGTCTTTCTCAATCTAGGTCCTTCATAAAATGCCAGAAAGAATTTTAATTGTGACACTTACAGGTTTTATATAAGTGTTTCTCCATTAGTACTCAAAAGAGTTTAAATATAAATTTTGTAATATTTAATTACTAATAACAAAGTTAAAGGAGAATATCAAAGAAGAAATACCACAATCTTTAGTTGTTATGGGCAAATTAAAAAGTTACAAAAGCAAGAGAATAAAAATGAAATTCTGAATAAAGATGATTTGTTTGTTTTTGTTTCCTGCAGTGTTGTAGATCAACCTTAAGCTGTGTGCCTGCCAAGATAGCACTCTACTAGTGAACTGCATAGTAGTCCTTGAACTTAAAAGGTATGTTTTCATTATGTCAATCAGGCTAATCTTAAACTCCTATAGTCTGAGCTGCCTTTGGACCCAGGATCCACCAGCTCCTCCCTTCAGAGCACACATATCACTGGTCTGCACCACTATATGCATCTAGGGCACAATATTATTGATAGAAAGTTTCTAGATGTAATTTTATCTGATTGTCATACAGGGTATCACCTGACTACTAGTCATAAAGCAGAGAGAATCATGTAATATATAAATAAAGGAAAATTTAAGTTCTCCAAATGTGAGACAAAACTACAACCACTTTGTAGCCAGAAGTTTTTGTTTGCTTGTTTGTTTTCTATGTTGTCTGGCCCCTCCATTCCTATAGCCATTTACAAAATAATAATTCAGAGGCTTAATGTTTACCATAAACTGTATGGTCTAAGGCTCAGGCTTATTGCTAAACATATTTTTATCTTACGTTAACCCATTTTTATTAATCTATGTATTGTCACTAACTTTATGTATCCAACTGTGTTCCATTATTTCTTCCTTCCTCGTGGTCCACAGCATCCACTCAATTTTGTTTTCCTTTTTCTGTCTCATTCCTTAGATTTCCCCCTAGCTGTAAGCTCTTACCATAGTCCTAAACAACTTCTTTATTAACCAAAGGTAGCAACTCAAATTCATAGTATATAGAAAGACATCTTACAGCACTTCTGGTATTCTAGCATGGTGACAAGAATTCCCATCTAAAACTTGAGAGAGCTTTAAAAAAAGTTCTAAACTGGAGCCAAGAACACCCTCTTAGATCATGTTGCCTATTGTGGGCTATGGTACAGAGATGTGTTCCCTGGCTGCAGTGGCACATGGTGGACTCCTGTGGTCTCTCACAGGTCCCAGTATACAGAGGCTTTTCCAAGCCAGTGGGATTGAGAACACAGACTTGGGTTTATAAATACAACTGTAAATTACTTAATACGATGTCCCATAATTGGGGAAGTAAATGTGACTTATTGTTACCTGGGCCCTGTTAGAAAGCTGAGCAGTAACCAAAGTAATAGCTTTAAACAACTTAGCAATTTGAAAACTCTCCTAGTTAGAAAAGGATTCCAGAAACACAATAAAACAGATTCAGATAAAAAAAAAATCTAAATATGCAATGTGTGTAAAGTTGGCTTAGAAGAAAGAGGAAACGGAGTACAGAAAATAATATAAAGAAATCAATAGTTTTAAAAATAAAGTATTTAAAGAGACAGTAAAAGTAATATAAAAACCACATAAAGATGGAAACTTTAAAGAGAGTCTGGATGCAGTATACTATTGTGTTGTCTTTGGGATTTTTAACTGCTATGAGAAATTTGATTGTAAAGGCTGCTAAATTAAACTGACATATATGTTTTAAAGGTATCTTGACTTCAAAGTTTGGATCTAAGAATATGTTGCTTTTGAAAAGATGTTCTGGTATTGTCTCCATAGAAACTGAGAATCTGTGGATTGCTTCCAGGCTAATATGAATTGATCGACCAAGACCTCTTGAAAGGTCTCTAATGACAGTGTTTGCCCCAATGATGCCAACAGCTTCAAGGCAACTGACTTGACAAAATGCAGTCTCATTAAAGTCAAGATGTGACTGTAATTGTAAATTTTCTCAGGATCCCCATAAGATTGCCAGGACCTTCAAACAGCAGGAAGTAACATGCAGAGCTATGTCCAAATTCCCAACATATTGTTTTTAAATGTTTGTTTTCATTTAAAGGGGGTTGAAATTATATAGAGTTAATGATTATACATAATCTTTTTCTGAAAGAGGTGGATATAATATAGAAATATAAAAATAAAATAGATTAATGAATCTATTTTTCAAAGTACAATCTACAAATTCAAAAAACAATTGATGTTCTCAAATACTTTACATTGGTATATATTTTAGTTTACTGATACAAATTTGAGGTCAAATTTGTTATACTGTATTATTATATCTAATCTTATTTAAGATATTGTGGTTATGAAACTCATAATTGTAATATATAATTAAGAAATGCAGATTAATAATTAATATCTATAATAATCAAACTTATAGTTATGATGGTTAAGTTTTCTGTGAATACAAAGATATATAATAGTTATGTAGGTAATCTTCAAAAATATCAAAGACCTACAGAATATGGCAATTAAAATATGTGGAAAAACTTAGACTTTCCTGGACAGTGAGACAGATCTGCTCTTGTTAGCAACAATTACTTCAAAGAGAATGATGGACATCAAAAAAAATTAGTATGGAATTTGCCTTCAATATGGAAAAGACTGGCCATTTGGTCAAGAAACTGTTCTTGCCTTAATTGCCTGACAGTAGACATACATACAGTAGACAGTATGTTGCATAAACTGGACATGCCAGGCCCACAGAAAAATGACGACTGAACTTTGACAAAACAAGATGACATGGTCCTTCAGGTTACTGCTTCACAAAAGAAACTGCCAAACATAATACCAGACACAGAGAAAATAAACTGACAAATTTTGATAATGGGTAAGAACAGTCCTTCTAATTTCCTGTTTCACTGTAGAATCTTCCAGAGACTCTCATACTGCAGGCTGAAGATGGATGCCCTAATGTTGCAGGGAAACTTTAGGTGACTGTAAGCAGCCAGATGTTTCTATAATGCCTTTTATTTTTGAAGCTGCTTAAAATGCACTTTCTGTTTACTCAGATAATATTATATCTTCCTGTAGTCTTTGATGGAGTTGAAGACAGATAGTTATAATTATATTGTCCTTAGTTCCTATAAAAGGTAAATTGGATATGAAACTTCAGACTCACAAAAATAGGATAGATGATAGAATTTTTTTAATTTTGTCAAATAGAAATAGACTGTATGTTGTAACTGTAATCCTTCCATGATAACTGTTTCATTATATATAATTTTACTATTTTAAAGTTAAAACATTTATTTTTGATTAGACAAAAAAAGAAGTGTGGTGGGAATGTTCATCTGTATGCTGTAAATAAGGGAATTGTTTTAGCATGTACTGGGTGGAGGAGTAAGAGGATAGGTAGGAAAAGGAGAGTAGAGTCAGACAGACTCCATTCACCTGCCAAGAAAGAAGCATGTAGGCATACAGGTGAGTCACCAGGCCACCAGCCACATGTGGCAGAACAGATTAATGGAAATGGGTTGAATTAAGATGAAAGAGCTAGCTAGCAATGTACCTCAAACATAGGCCAAACAGGAGGAAATTAATATAAGTGTTTGAGTAATTTTGGGTGGAAATTTGGCTGTGGGCAGGTCAAACCTCTGGCCTGGAGAAAAGGTCAAAAACCTGGTACAAGAGACCATATTGGGTACCAGATATTGCTGAAATTATTCAATGCAATATATCATATAAGGATTAATATTTATTAAAGGGTTAAACAAGCACTCATGGATACAAGGTAACTTTAAGGCAATTCTAGGAGAGTTGGAACTTCCTGCTCTAGATGTTCAGTCCTCTTCCAGAGAAAGCAGGAACAAAGAGGAAGGTGATTTCAGGTTCCCTGTTCGCAATGATTCTGGCCATGCCCCATAGGGGGCTGGATTCTCTCATGTCACAAGCACATCCTTAGATTACCTATGAATCTCATTACATCAAAGTGATGTGGGATAATCTTTCTGTATGCTATAAGTATGTATTACCAACCTTGGTTAATAAAGAAAGTATTTTGCCTATGGTAAGATAGCTTACAGCCAGGTGGGAAGTCCAAGAAGAAAGGCAGGAGAAGAAAGAAAGAGTGTGGGAGATTTTGTGAGTTGCCCAGAGAAGCCAGAATAAGTAAGAAAGCAGATAATGCCAAAAAGCAACATGGAAAGGATAGATTAACAGTAATGGGTTAATTTAAAATGTAAGAGCTAGCTATCAATAAACCTGAGCCATAGATGAAACAATTTGAAATTAAAATTAAGCCTCTGAGTGATTATTTTATAAATGACTGCAGGACTGCAGGACAGAGAAAAATTTCTGTCTACACCACTTTTTCTGTAACATGAACTTATATTTATTTTTTCTCTTGTTTGTTGTTTGCAAAGCCCAGTATTGATTTGAGGCCCATTCCTTAACCCTAAAGGATGATGTGATTATAGAATGATGGTGCCCAAAGTAAATGCCCACATTAAACAAATGTATTTGAGGTGTCACACTTTGAAAAACATAATTATCTGTGCTAGGGCAACCATATTCTCTAAAATTCAAGATAAAACAAATGGTAGTTGGAAAGGTAGACTATTGGTAGACAGATGAGGGATCAAAAAAATGCTTTGGGCAGACTTTTATCTATATAAGACCTAGCAAAAAGTTCAGCAATGAGTCAGACAAAGTTATAGGAAGGAGGAAGCATTAAGGGGAAAAAAATCATTGGATAGAAAAGAGAAAATAATAAAAAAGGAGAGGTGGGAAAGTTCACTAGTATGAGCAAGCTGGTAGGCAGGCTAATCAATTGATTCAGTTTTTACTCAAAATTTGCAATATGTAGTGAGAGTGCAAAAAATCGAATGTCTTTATTTCTCTTGAAATTCTTCTTGGTGCATTGGACTGTAGACCAGGAAACAGAACACTTTGCTTCTTCTATCTTCGATCCAATTGGTGTTTTCTCTCATTGTGTACTACATGAATAGCTGCCTAGTTTTAAGGGAAATCATGTGTGAAAAGTTTCATCTTTAAGCACTCTCAAAATTTCATTTAATATTTTCATTACCATGATGTCCAAGGAAATATAAATTTTCTATCTTTGGACATGTGCTAGGTAAATGGTAACAAGGCTATGCCATATACTGAGCTGTCTCACTCCTGTCCTCAGAAAAGTCAGTAAAATGCAATTTGTATCAATTAAATGCCAAAACGCCACATGGAAAGGATAGATTAACAGAAATGGGTTAATTTAAGGTGTAAGAGCTAGCTATCAATAAGCCTGAGCCATAGACAAAACAATTTGAAATTTTTCAAGATGTGACCTGGTTCTCCTCCCTGTGTACACTCATGATCTTGAAGAATCATAGGAAATTAAGGAAAGCATGGGGGCACTACTTTCACAATTCAGAGTGTCCAAACACAATGGGGAAATTATGTATATGATCTTTCTATCTCCTCACAGAGAAATAGAAAATAGAAGAACTCTAAAATTACCTCTTTTTTAAACTCTTCAGGAAAACTCTAGAACATGCATACATCATAATCCCCAGAAATGAAAGTCAGTGGGAAGGCTCATAACTTTCTTAAAAATGACCTACCCTTTGAAGATGGCTTTGACTGTTATTGGTTATCGGGCTTTTGTTGATCTCCACATTTGCTTTGGATAATACTGTATGCCTTCATTTTTATAACTTCTTATATCAGATTCTGTTTGTTGCAATCAATTTTCAACACATATATGCAGACAATCTCTCTAAATGGAAATACTGCTTCTCTGGCTTTCTGACCTTGTCCTTCTCTGGCTGTGAAGTGGAGATGATGTGAGAAACCTGGCGACCAATCGGAAATCTAGTGCACAAACTAGATATGAGACATTCACATTCCACTGAGTACAACCTGGTCATCCAACAGGGTAGAAGGACATGTCCATAGATCTAATCTTTGTTATGAACCTTTGGTATAGTTCTGAGTCCATTCGATGTCATCATCAGATCACAGGTAGCCACCACAAAGTATGGTAGCATATATCTTTTTCCCTTTCTTTGGTTTTTTTCTCCACAGCACCTTACTCTTAATCTATGGAAACATATCTCAAAATAATGGTTGCAATGCAAGCTCTTGTTCAAATTCTTTATATCTCAGACTCAAATTTCCAGACAGGTACTCATATTATGACGTATTCCAAAATATGAGAACCATGCAAACAACAATTTTAGGCACACACTATGAAGTGGACATTTAGCCTATGCCATTTCATTTAATCTTTTTGCCAGTCCTACATTGCATGGTTCAATTCCCTTACTCCAGCCACAATCTCTGAAGTTGTTAAAGGTACAGTTTACAGGGGTTACTCAGCTATATAAAAGATCAAGTAAATACCTCAGACTCTGACCCTCTGGTTTAAAGTTCATTACTACTTCGGTTGTTATTTCTCACAACTGGCAGTAACCCAGGAGCTTTAACACTCTCTGGCACAAAACTCATATTTTCAAACCTGCAATTGTTTTAAAGACAACCATAACAGACATATTTTGTTTGTGCCATTTTAAGCCTGCTTGCTCTGCATGTCATGCTCTGTAAAACTGAGCCCAACATCTGCTTTCACAGATAAGATGAGCTCCTGCAGTATAAAACCTGAAGCCTCTGCTGACTTTTCCATCTCCCTGAACTAAGGACTCCTCTTCAAGAGCTAGATCCTTGCTTCCTTTCTAGCCTTCCTAGAGCCCCTCCCAATTTTCCTGGTTTTTCTTCCCTGCTGTGTGCCACTGCCCCCAATTCTATTCTCTGACTTGTGGGTCTTTCACTGTGCCTTTCCCATCTGTCAGCGGGTAGCCTGAAGAGAGCTTGTATGTTTTACTGCCACCTGGTGGACTTATTTTTATTTTGAACTGCCTCAAAAATCCTAGAACACCCCAAGCTCCTATTTCAGGTTTCTAGTCATGGATAATTTGATGAAACTTCATCTTAGAAAAGGAAAAGGGCAAAATTTATCATTAAAACCACAAAGCTAGTTGGATAGCACAGATTCTAAATCTATCAAATGTATGACTACTAAAGCTGATCAACGATGAATTTATAAGCTCATACCAGGAAAATTCAAATGAACATATCAGTCATGCTGCCTAGATAGGATTCCATTTGCCACAAACATGGAATGTTTTATATAAATTATATTTATGATATATTTTAATTATATAAGCAGCTATCAGGCTTATGTTTAATTAGTAGAAAATTATTTAATAGAGAGTTATAAAGTTGGAAACAATACGTGTGTCCAGTCAATACTTCAGTGTTACTAAAGCTAAGAAACCTATACAGCAAAATCAGTCAGTAATTTCAATAATCTGAGCCCATCTTGGACTTAATTATGAAGGATATAATTTTATTATGCCACTTTTTTTAACTTTCATAAAACTCTTTTTCTATTCACGTTAAGACTGACTTTACTCAAGGCAATAAATTCAATAAATTTAAAATCTCCTATAGTGATTTTCAACATTTTTTTCTGTAAATTTGAAAATTCTACATGTTTAAATATTGCTCAATTGTATATCCTCGGTTTTGCCCACTTGATTGGAGCATAACACCCACAGCATAGGCAGGGACGTATTTTGATGTATCTGTGAGAAGTTCCCAAAAAGGCTTAATTCAAGGGGAGACTTACCTCTTAATATTGGTGGCATCATTCCAAGGTTTGGGGTTCTAGACTAAATTAGAAGGGCAAAAATTAGCTGAGCATAAGAATTCTCCTGTTTTCCAGTACATCTACATACAGTCAAGCAACTTCACACTGCTGCTGCCACAGATGATAACTTTTCCCATGGCCATACCCCACCCCCACCATGATGCATCAAACCATGAGACTAAAGAACCCTTTCTCTCTTTGGTTGCTTCTCATCAGAAATTTAGTCAAAATAACAAAGATCATGACTACAAATCTGCCATATGTTGCATGACAAAACTTTCCTGAAGAAATAAAACATAAAATTTACTCACTCTAGAGAGGGGGCCCATACCTAACCAAAGTAAGAAAATCACCAAAGTCCAACTTGGTGCACCAGTGAGTATGACTGGTGTTACTTATAGGAATACTGATGAGGGATTACTGACAAGAGCAGAAGTAACTCAAAGACTGTGGCATTACCAAAGCTGACCCCAGCATAGATACAGCTCAAAAAGCTGGGAACCAAGAGCTTACTCTAGAGCTGGCAGGCAGCTATGTAAGTTAGGAAGAGTCCTTCCCAGGTACCACATTTGTTCATTCACAATCTCTTCTGTGTTGTAGTAAGTTTTTCCTGGCCCGTTTTGGGTCTGGGAGGTTTGTGACCTGGCACGTGCGGCGGCAGTTGGAACCTGGTTCGTGGAGGCTTTTGTCCCCCAAAGAATTGAATCACATGCTTATATTAACTTAATATTGTTTGGCCCATATCTTAAGCACATTACTAGCTAGCTCTTTCCTCTTAATTTAACCCATTTTTATTAATCTGCCCACCATATGGCTCAGCCCGTGGCTGGCCAGTACCTCTTACATGTCTGTTTCTCTTAGGGGTTGGATGGAGACTGGACTGACTCCACCCTTTCCTACCTGTCTGCCCTCTGATTCTCCACCTACTTTTACAGTGCTATACATAGGCCAAATCAGTTATTTTATTTACAGCATACAGAACATTCCACCACATTTCTGACAGCTCAACTGGTTTCTGTGTCAAATCTTCATTGCAGCTTGGTTCCTCTCAGAGTCTTCTTCAAGGTTTGCTCTAAGAGGGACTCTCAGATTACTAATTTATAGTTTACTCTGGCCAGGAAGTACCTAATGAATCTGGCCAGTTTCAGTGACTTACTGAAGTTATTTTTTGTTGTTCACCTTCCTGTTTAAGAAGCTTCCTACAATGGCAAGAAAACTGTTAGAGAAATACATGTTATCAAGAAAGGGAAAATTACTCATTGAGAATGAGATCAATTAGCATGTTATAGAGTAAGGGAGTAGTGGGAAGGTTGAAGTGTGTTTTAGTCATCACGCTGGGTGGAAGTACTGCTGGAACTGCTTGTTAGCTACCTGCAGTGATGAGCTTCATCCAGCAAAGGTTACTGCCAAGTCCACTATAATCACTTTTATTTGAAATGACATTTTATTCCTTCATTTCTATACTCTCATATTTTACTATTTACTCTGACAAATTTTGTCTATTTACTAAAGACTTACATTCTTTTTGTTTTATATTCAAATGTATAGTTAGCTAACAGCAAACATTTAATCTGACATTAGATTGCAACCTAGTATCTTCTGCTATAAATGGTCTTTACATTTTCCAAGTATCTTGTAAAGAAAAGTATTTTATTTTTAAAATATAAATGAATTTATTATAAGTAGATGCTGAAGGGAAAGTAGCCCACTTGAGTAGCCCATCTGAATCTGCCAGGACTTGCTTCTTTTCTCCCAAATTCCCTCTGCTTTCCAAAAAAAAAAAAAAAAAAAAAAAAAAAAAAAAAAAAAAAAAAAAAAAAAAAAAAAAAAAAAAAAAAAAAAAAAAAAAAAAAAAAAAAGATAAAAGATTACATTCCAAAAGCTAGCCCCTAAAGTCTACTGCTTTATTTGAACCATTCCTCCTCCTGAGGCTGACTAACAAGGTCCAGCTATAAAATTATTAAAGTCCAGTAACCTAAAGCCCTCTTTAGCTCATCTAATTAACATGCCAATTTAAAATTAAATATCTCATCCTAACACAGGGTTTCTCTTGTAGCCTTACAAACTACCATTTCCTATTGCCATATCTTTCTCCTTTCTATCCAGAGGCAGTCCTTTGTTCCACTCCAGAACTAATACTCCTGCCTGCTCTCTCTTCTTTCCTCCCTTTTTTCCCTTTCTCTCTTATTACTTGACCTTTATATCTCTGGGACAAATAAATATCATTTGTGTTGAATATTTGGTCTTAGAGGTCATAAGCTAATCAGATGCCATTGTTAGTATTAATACTGTAATCATGCACAGCTCTCTACATAAAATAAACACAATAGTTTATTTCTTTTTCTTCTTAAGGCTTTCCCTGCCCCTTTACATCACAAGGAATATTTTATATTTTTTGTTTTATATTTAAAGGTTATATTACTTGAATAATTTTATGATGATAGGTGAATGTAAAATTGTTCTTACCATATATGGCTCAGTGGTTAAGATTTTATACTGCTCTAGTAGAGGACTGGAGTTCTGTCTCCTCCACTCATGTCAAGATGGTCACAACTCTAGCTCCAGAACACATGCCAACCTATTCTGGCTTCAACATATGACTGTGCTCATATGTACACATCCACACACATTCACATATGTACATATACATATTATTAAAGTAAATCTTTAAAATATGTTTGTAACATATGGGGGTTATTAGTTCTGATGAATCTGAAAACCATGCTGTAGACTTCATTAGGAAAAAGAGTCACCATATTTTTTCCTTGTTGCTTAGTGTCTGAAAAATACTTTCATCACTCAAATCCAGTCTTAAGATGTTTTTAAGGGATGAAAATAAAATGAAATATGCCGGGTATTAATGGTTTGTGCATATATATGTATATATATATATAATACTTAGGTTCATTTTTCATAATTTTAAATCTTACATATGTGGATATTTGTTAGATATTTAATAAATCCTGGGATATCAGAGCAAGTATACAGTCAAATCCTAGGCAGACAGCTCAGGAAATCCTTGACCCTTGAATACAAGGATAAACATCTGAGAGTCAATCACACATGCCTTTAATCCCAGCACAAGGAAAGCCTGGAGTAGGATCAACACCCTTAATCCCATAATTCCAGATACAATTTATTCTGTTTCTGTGAGTTCAAGGCTATACGCCTTTAATCCTAACCTGGATGGGATAGGGTATATAAGGGCTCATAGAAACCCAGCAGAAACAGAAGTGACCAGCAAAAGCAACCAGGACTGAAGCTGAGGAAGTTGCAAGATAGCTGGGTGAGAAATGACTGTGGTGCTTTCTCTCTCTGATATTTCAGCCTTCCCCCAATATTTGGCTCAGAGTCTTCTTTTCTTACAACCCAAATTCATACTACTACATTCATAAAAAAGAAATTTCTACTCAAAGTCAAACACAACCAAATTATTAAAATGAGCAAGAGATATAAATATACATTTCATAACAGAAGACTCACAGGTAAAAAAAGTACACATTGAGTTGTTCAAACCTTGTCATTAGGGAAGTAGAAATTAAGAAAATAATGAGATATCACTAGTTACTTATTATAATGGCTCAAATCCAAAATGCTGATGATACCAACTGCTGGTGACATTGTAAATTGATAAAAATTTCTTATTCATTGTTGATCCAAACAGAAAATAATACATTGTCTTTGAAAGATAGTTTGTTCTTCTTCAAATTAATATAGCCTTATTGTAAAAGAACCCAGTAACTAAATTTCTAATTATTTAGCAAATTAACTTAAATAATTGTAACTATACAAACCCTATACAGTAAAATAAGGTATTGATTTATTCAAAATCACAAATAAGTTGGAAGTAACTATTCTTCAGTAGATAAACACGTTGACAAATTCTGAAACACTAACCAACAGAATACTATTGAATAGTGTAATTTTCAATATAACACTAAAAATTAAACAACATAATCTATCAAGACACTAAAAACAGGATCAATCATAAGTTAACATAACAGGTGAAAAATGCCTCTCTCAGGCAGCATAAGTTATCAGATAGACCAGTGAGAAGTATTACTTACCTTTTTACAGCTTGTCAGTCAGTGGGGTCCCATAGATCTCTTCCAAACATTACATGATTTCCATTGTTCTTAGTTATTATCCAGAACTTGGTAGTATGACCCTAATGCTGAAAAAATTAACACACATTCAAGTCATAGGATATAGAGGTATCACACTGGTATAATGACTTCATGCCTACCTGCTAGTTTTCATAGTGTCAAAAAATTAGCATTAAAATATCTGGTAAACAAAAGATATCAGTAGTCCTGTCCAGCTATGAATCTTTTAAACTGAAATATCAAGTAGGCTGGTAAAAATGTGTACAGTAGTGGAACCAATATAGGAGTAACTTATCTCTTCTTCTGATTATATTTAAAAACAGTCTCCATTAAATTGAATTTATATCTGTTATTGTCAACTGGACCAAATCTAAAACTGGCTAGGTAATAGATTTTAATAAAAAATATAATATCATTTTGATAAACAAACATAATTTTAAAATGTTACCCAAGGCCTTATCTAATTACTGATATATTAGTATATCTTTAAATCCTTTCTTTTTGAAGTGGATGGTGATTAACAAAGGAACCCACATCTGTTTAAAGTTCAGAGGATAAAAGACTGAGAAGATCTCAGCTCTAAACTAGATGCCCATATTTTACTTGGCCTTTCTAAGGCACAGAGATCATTATGAAAGAGGAGGCATAAAGACTGTAAGATCAGAGAAGTACTGATAATCTGAAGTAAAATAGTATTAGATGGACATGAAAGTGCCATTGCACACTGAACTCACAATGCTGCAATTGATGGTACAAAACCTGCCCAAGCTTAAAACAGACAAAATTCCAAGTTGAATAAAAAAGAAGCTCATGATGTTTCACTCCTAGCTGGGAAGTTATTAGTGACTGATGTCTGCTGGGCGGGGGCTAAATTAACTTTCTTCAGGGATGCATTCCTTGAAAGGTATCTACACTTTACTCACAGCCACATAGAGAGTAGCACTAAGTGGACTCAGTGAAGAGGGAGAGAGAGAAGGTGGGAGATTACAACTTTACAAATAAATTCATAGTGAATGAAATGCAGGAGAGGAACTAAAGGAAATGAGAAGAACATTTATTCAAAACACATAAGTACATATGAAATTCTCAATTTAAGAAAAAAGTTTACTAAACATAAAAAACAAAGTTCAGGCAGAAAATCCACACAATAGACTATGCCACACAGCATTCTTGAGTGTGAACTAGACGTAAAACAGACATGAGGGGGGCTGAGAATGTGGCTCAGAGGTGAAAAGCATTAGATGCACTTCCAAAGGTCTTGAGTTCAATTTCCAGCAACCATATAGTGGTGCACAGCCATCTATAGTGAGATCTGGTACCCTCTTCTGGTAGGTAGAACACTGCATATATAATAAATAAATAAAAATCTTTAAAAGAAAAGATAAGAGAGGTTGAACAAGATGTGGAAGATTTGTCTCTAAAGAGGGGATGGACATGGTGTACTTCATAATTTTCTGTGGCTGCTATTGGTAGCCAAATGACAGTATGCACACAGAATTTATAAATCTTTATAACACTATCAACTTTATTCTTGAGTAATTTGAATGATTATGTAATCTAAGCATGGAATAAAAACTAACAAGTGTCATTAAAATATATAAAAATATCTTTATAAAGGGGATGAAGGAAAATTATTAGCTAACTGTGGAAACATGAAATCTGTAAGAATTAAGGAAACTACCAATAAAAGCAATACCAATAATATGTACACTGTATGTCAGTTTAGACTAAAAATTCTTCCTATGTGAGTTAGCATTTCTAAACTACTATGCATGTTTATATAATTTGAATTATAATCCTATGAAAGGTTTTAAGTTCTAATTGTCAGTATCTGTGAATGTGACCTCATCTGTAAATGAATCACAAATACAAACCATATTTGTGAATATAACCAAGTCAAAGCCATTAAAGTGTTCCCTAACCTAATGTAACTGATATCCTTGTAAGAAAGGATAAAAGGCTGACATACAGAAGTACAAAGAGATAAGAGAGACATAGAAACTGGAGTTATACTGCCATAGGCCAAGCCACACCTAGTACTGCTACATGGTAGAGCAAATAAGAGAGGAGCCTCTTGTAAATGTTTGGAGGAACCTGACCTTGGCAGTGCATGCTTTTCACTATTGATTTTTCTAAAATATTGTGATAATACCTTTCTCTTGTTCAATGACACTCATAAGTGAACATATAGACATATATCAGATTTCTATAATTTAGTAGATAATATATGGTAGAAATGAAATTTCTCACTCTAGAATTGAGAAGTTATAAAAATAAAAAATGGACATAGATTAGAGTGATCCATGTAATATAGTCAATCAGAAGCTTCAATTGGAGACAATAAAGATATATATTCAGCTTAACATAATCACAGACACAGATCTGTAGATGAGATCTACATGAAGGTTAACTGTGACAATCTATAGATAAGTATTTGAATAAGGATTGAATTACTAGTAGAAGGAGCATGTGGTCTTTAAAATAAAGATTTGGGTTTTAGGTTGCTTGTTCACAATGGCAGTACTTACCTATTATCTTTCTCAGCAGAACACAGAAATCTATGAATAAAAGTTTGTTAGTGTTGAATAATGCTCTTGTATCCCCTAGTTACTATAATATTAATCTTTCAAGTAATTATTTGTGAAGCCACTGACAAGCACTTAAGAATTATCCTGGGACAAAAATGTCTGCTGACACCCCAGATCAGTCCTTAACTAGTCCTTAACTAGTTAACTAGTGAGTTCTCAACTCCAGTTCAAAGTGCTTACAAAATCTTCTCGTCTTCTATGATATTAAGAATTCACAGTGTGTTTATACTGCTATTTACCCACTGTGGTAGTTTGAATGTAATTGGCCTCCCTAATCAAATATGTTGTGGTACAATTAGGAAATGTAGCTTTGTTGGAGAGATTATGGCTTTCTTGGAAGAAGTGTGTTACTGTGAAGTTGGGCTTTGAGGTTTCCTTCACTTAAGATATCACCAGTGTCTTAGTCGACTTCCTGTTACCTGTGAGATGAAAGACTCTCAAACTACTACTCTACTCCTGTATCTACCTGTATGCCACCATGCTCCCTATCATGATAATAATGGACTGAACCTATAAGACTATAAATGAAACACCTCAATTAAATGTTTTCTTTATAAGTGTTGCTGTGGTCATGGTGTCCCCTCACAGTAATAGAAACCCTAAGATACCTGTCTAAAGTATCTTCACTATGTAAATTTTGATTCATTTCTAAATTGTCTAACATTTTATTATCTCTAATTTCTTATTTATAACATGAAGATAATAATATCATATATCTTATAAGATTTGTTGTAAAGAACACAATGTAATTGGTGTAATAGTTCAGGCTGGCACATAAGAACCCAACTAGTCTTAGTCAAGATTGAATCCTCCTCTATATCTCTTCTCAAAAGCTCTCTCTCTCTCTACATATATATATATATATATATATATATTTCTATCTCTCTCTCTCTCCCTCTCTGTGTTAATGTTTAAAAAAATAACATGTTACATTAGCTAATTATACATTTTCTTCATCACTAATTTCTTCATATTGGAATTGTTGGATGTTGAAAATTTGCTTGTAGTGTTTCAGTCTGTTTTGAGTCTATTTCTGTTATAATGACTGAATATAGAAATGACTCATTTTGACAAAAATATCTTGAAGAACTGATTTTCTGAAGGCCATAATTTTGGAGAACGTTTCTTAATTTAAGTTTCTTTGGTTTTCAGAAGTTTCAGAGCCCATTAAATAGATAGCTCTTCCATGGTACTTAGTTTGCTCTCTGTGAGCTGATTGTTGGCATAGAAAAGAAATTATCCCAAGAGGAAGATGGTTTACCCATTCAGGAAAGATAATTCATGACTTTCTGTGAAAAAAAAATTCATCAGCTGATAAGAAGGGGAACAATCATAAAAAGATCCTTTGTGACTCAGAACATCCTCTCAAGCAGCTGAACCATATTTGGTGTCTAGTCTCTGACACATTCTTTCTACCAGAACACTTCTCTTTGATGATCCACATATGCATCCTAATTCTTCTGAGACTTAATGAACTAAAACCAATATTTTTATGTTAATTGTTCTGGGAACAATATTTTTATGTTAATGCATAAAGTAATTTTAAAACATTTGTGTTATTATGAATTTAAATTCTGTTTCTATCTTCACCCTTCAGTGACAACAGCATCCATACAATTTGTGAAAGATTGAAAATATATCTGTATTTTGTGACCAGCTTGAGAATGTAATAGTAAATAAACATAGCGAGGCTTGAACAAATACAAAGTACTGAATTTGCAAAGGGGAATTTCAAATAACGTATCATCTATAGGAATAGGGTTTAAAGATAAAAAGGCAACTAATTGACATGAATTCCTGTAACTTAGTTCTAGAAATACCTCTGCCACTGTCCAAGTTGAATGTATACTTATATGGGCCAAAGACAAGGGAGCACTCACCATCACTTTTGATACATTTTGTAGCTTGTATGAATATTGTGTTTCTAATGAAGTTTGCCTGGAAATTAGAGGACAGAGCCAAACCATATTTAGCTATGAAGGTGAGAGTGATGCCCCACATGTTTAATCCCAGCACTCAGAGGCAGAGATCCATCTGGATCTCTGTGAATTCAAGGCCAAACAGAGCCAAGCTGTGGTGGCATACACCTTTAATCATAGCACTAGGACAATTAAAAACTGGGAAGTGTGATAGCAGGGCAGAAGAAAAAAGTAAGGCCAGAGAAGTCAGGAATTGACCCTTTAGCCTATCCTACACTTACCATTCTGCCCTGGACTCAGGGTTATTCAGTCTGAGGATTTGTTGATCTACCCCTTTCAGCTTGAGGAGTTGGCTATGTGAGAACTGGATGTGACTTGATCCTCTGTCTCTCAGATATTTCAGCTTTTCCCTAATATCTGACTCTGACTTTTCATTATAATGCCAAATAGAACTGTACAATAGTAGCTGGTCTTTGCTTTCATATATAACACCTGAAAACTCTGTACATGTGATAAACTTAATAGTAAACTGAAGGTAATCTTACAGAAATATGTGGTAGAATGTTTTCTGTATGATGTAAATAAATAACTGTTTGGACCCATGCAGGGGCACCACAGAAGTGGATGGACAATCAGAGGCAGCCAGGTAGGGAAGGAGGGTGGAGTTAAGTCACTCTCCAAGAGGAACAGACATGTAGAGGTACCGGCTAGCCATGGGCTGTGGGCCACATTGTGGAAGATTAATAGAAATGGATTAATTTAAGAAGAAAGAGCTAGCTAGTAATGTGCTTAAGATATGGGCCAAACAGTGTAAAATATATAAGCATGTGATTTCATTTCTTTGGGGGACAAAAGCTGCGGGCACGCAGACCAGGTTCCAAACCACAGCCGCCGCACGTGCCAGGTTACAAACTCCAGGTCGCAAACCTCCCAAAACCAGGTTCCAAAAGCCTCCGAGGGCTGTGCCAGGTCAAACCTCCCGGACCAAGACGGGTTCGGGGGGGGGGCGGGGAAACATACTGCAACAGAAATACTTTGTGGATGAAGGAAAACTATCCATCTTGAGATGTACAGACCTTGAAACAGAAAAACTGATTTTCCTATGCTAATAAATAATGATTCTTCTGTATTTAGACAATTGACCGTCTCCAACATAGCTTTTCAAAGACATGCATAAATATTTGAAAACTATTTTCCAAGCTAAATTAGGTGTTCCACCTCTTGACTGTACAGCAGCACAAGTGGCATGATTTTAGCAACATTGTTATACTTGTTAGCACTTGCTTCAAAACATTATCGTCACAAATTTAGCAAGTAAAACACTACAAATTTGTTCTCACACTCAGAAACCTGGTTGGGCTAAACTGAATTTCTTGCTTAGTAAACTGATAGCCTTGTCAAAGACTTCTCTGCATAGGTTTTGTCTTATCTGAAGCTCAAGTGGAGTATTTCTCCTTTTCTAGTTTACTCTCATGGTGGACAGAACTCAGCCCCCTCAGATCTAGCACTGGGACTTAATTTTTGTGGACAGCTAAGTGGAGTCTGATCTCAGCTTCTAGATGCCACTAGAATTTTGAAGTGTGTATTTCTCTAATGTGATCACTAGTTTCCTTAAATTGTGTAAAGGCAAAAGAAATGCAAACAAATCAAGCACTCCAGCTTTTTTGGCTTTATTAGGTGCCAAGGGCCATATACACTTTCAACCAGAGACCCTACCACTAACAATGCTATTCTCATAAGATTATAAAGGAACTGAAAAACAATCAGCTGGGGACATTTTGGAAATTATAACATCACAGGTTTCTCATATTAGCAGTGATAAAGCTAGAAACAGGCCTTCTGCTTTGCCAATTCCATGAGAGCAGAACAGCATACACTCTTACAACTATGAAAATACAATTTGGCTGATGCTTCCTTACATATTTCTATGATGTACTTTAAAGTTGTTACTGTAAAACTTTTTTTAAAAAAAAATGTTGTGCTGGTGGGAGCCTTATCCATGTACAAAGACTAATTTTTCTCATCTAGGTGTTTGGGAAATTATTCTAAGATATTCACAAAATGACAGTATGACCCAAATAGACACAATTATTACAACATTGCCTTATGACTTGTAAGTATCCTTTATACATCTTGTCACTTTTATAAAATGCCATTGCCTAGAAGGAAGTCTAAGAAATAGAACACCAAATAAGTATGAGCTTTAGAAAGCAGAAATTATTAGTATTACCAGAAGACTTGATTTATCACAAACACTACAAGCTCATATCAATAATTCATTCTATTGCGCCTCTCTAAGGAAAAGGTAAACATTTAAAATTAGTATTAATATTCATAATATTAACTATTTGGTTAACCAAATCAATGCCAAACTGGAAATTTTTATATTAATTTTAGTCTCTATCTGATACAATTATAATTTAAATTAAAATAAAGTAAAGGGAAAATTATTTTAGCAGTTTATATGCAATTTCAGCACTTGAATTAGTAAGGCAAGAAAATTCTAATTTTGAGGTTTGTTTGGGCTTTTTACAAAGTTCAGAAATAGCCTTGGCAACAATGAGATGTCTTTCTCAAAAATAGTAGCTTAAATAAAAGTGAAGAGAAAATAAACCCCAAAGAACACACAAATTCTTTGTTGTGGAATAACATTTTTGTGGTGCAATACTGTATATTTAATAAAAATAATGTAGAGTGTCAGAGGACAGAGCCATCTGTTCAGTGTATTTTGATTTTGTTTTGTTATTTTGAGACAGGGTTTTTCTTTGTAACAGTCCTGGTCTTCCTAGAACTTGCTTTGTAGACCAGACTAGCCTTAAACTCACAGAGATCCTCCTGCTTCTGCCTCCCAAGTGCTGGAACTAAAGGCATTTTCTATCAGTGCCTGGATGTTAGACCTTGAAATCACAGAAATCCAAATGAATCTCTGTCTCCTGAGTCATGGGGTTAAAGGAATATGTCACTACTTCCTCACCTTGATGGCTCTGTGGATAGCTTTTCCTCAGATATTCCAGTTTATTAAATATATAATACATCACCACATTTTTGTACACTGTAAAGATGTATTTTTGCCAAGGCACCTAATATTTGTTAATAAAATGCTCAAAGGCCATTATGTAGGCAGGAAAAGGATAGTAGAAACTTTTGGGGACAGAGAAGACTTCTAGAGGAAGAAAGGCAGAGTCAATAGCCAGCCACAGAGGAAGTAGCAAGGGCAACACAGAGTAAAGAGAACTGAGCCACATAAGAGAACATAGATTAAAAAATAAGAATTAATTTAAGTTGAAATAATTAACCAGGAACAAATCTAAGCTAAGGCTGAGTTTTCATAATTAATAATAAATCTCTGTGTCATTTTTTAGTGACCTAGTGTCCTAAAGGAAAGTCTAACTACATACAGCATCTAACATGGGGACTCCAATATTTAAAAATAGGTACTGTGAGTCATCTAGGGATTCCCATAGAAAGAAAAAAATAGAGTAGATATTCCTAGCTAATTGGGGGCATAAGGGGCTGTAACCAAGAAGGTGTGGGAACTAATCAAGAGAAAAGGAGATGATTGAGTGAGAGGAGCAACATGGAAGGAGAAAGAAAAGAGATGGAGATCTTAATTGAGGAAGCCAGTTTGGTGTCGGAAAAAGACCGGGTGCTAGGGTAACCTCCAAGAACTCACATGATGCTCCTGGCTAGATCTCCAATCAATAGCGAAGGTGTTGCCTAAACCAGACTTTCCCTATAATCAAATGAATACCTGCCCCAAGTGCCATCACAGAACTTACATCCAACAATGAATAGTAGTAGAGGCAGAGATACATGGCTGAGCACTGGGATGAGCTCCTGGTCCAGCTGAAAGCAGAGGATGAGAGTCTATATGACCAAGGTGATAGAGTTTATGAGAAAAATTCCCACAGTGATGGCTGGATGGAGCTATAGGGAACTCATTGAATTAAGAACTGCCACTGGGGAACCTTCAAGAAAAGAAACTAGGCCCTCAAAGGATAGGCAACTGTTCACTGACATGGGCAGAATGTGGAGCCTTGAGGGGAGAGATTAGACTGTTTCTACTCCTGGAATGGCACTTCAGAGCCCATTCCCTTCAGAGAAACACCTAACTCAGTCTTGACATTAGGTGAGAAAATTGGACCTGCCTGGAGTGGATGCTGATCTGATCCACCTTGGGACTTCTTGCCCTTTTGGGGCAGGGGATAGGGGGATGGGGATAAGAGAGACTGAACGCTGACTGGGAGGGATTGGGAAGGGAAGGAGAACAAGAGTATATATGGAAACAAAATGGACTTTATTTTATAAATAAATTAAAAAATAATTGCCAAGTTTGAAATAACTGTGACGATATATTGCTATAGTTAAACTATCAAAAAAAAAAAAAAAAAAAAAGGTTCTGTGAAATCTAAGAAAAGTGCTGGACAAGAAGCCATATGTAGCTTTCTATTCCTGTAGTCTTTCTGGTGAGCTGGTGCTCAGTGACGTTCAGAGACATGACTACTGGCTGCTGTCTGCAGTCTACAGCCAATTGCTAGCACCATGTGCCAGGGCCATGCACTTGCACTTTGCACTAAGACAAGTCATGTGATGGCCGAAAAGAAAATTTAAGATTTGTTTCACACTGCAGATTTTAAGTAAAGTCAGATCCAGACACAGAAAACTTCTAAAACGGTATAATATGTTTAAAATTTTGCTTAGATGCTGAAGACAGAAAAGAAAATGGGTGTAGAGTATCATAGAAAAAAGTAGTGTAATAAAACAAAGTCTTTAAAAAGAGTGTAAAATAATATTTAAAAAGTAAGCAACATAAGGGTGAAAAATATTATAACACGGGGGTTTGACCTTCTATAATGCTATGTTAAATATAAATTTTTTTAATGCTAATGAACAGAGCATGACAGCTGCTGAAAAACATTGGACTGTCATGGTGATATGTTATATATTTAATAAAACAGTCTGGAGTAACAGAGAACAGATCCACCCACAGTCAGTCCAAAAGGTTCAAAGGGTGGTAACTCAACACCTTTAATCCTAGCACAGGGAAAGATCGGGAGTGGTGACCTACATCTTTAATGCCATAACTCCAGAGACAGAGAGAGATCTTTCTGTGTTTCTGTGAGTTCAAGGCTAACTACCAAATACTAGTAAGCTCACATCTTTAGTCTTAACCTGGATGTGAAGTAACTTGGCAAAGAAGGTATTTAAGGCAGGTGTAAAAAGACAGATTCATTCTGTAGAAGTGACAAGGAGCAAGCCTGAGAAAGCTGGAAGAGAGCTGGGTGAGATTTGACTATGGTTTCACTCTCTATGATATTCCAGCTTTTCCCTGATATCTGGCTCTGAGTTTCATTTAATACAATCAGAATTCATGCAACAGACTGTGGGAGGGACTGCTAAATTAAACCAGCCTGCATACTTTAGGAATGTCTTTGCATCAAAGTGGAAATTAGAAAGAGACCATTGCTTTGGAGAAGTTGCTATGCTTTTGTTTCCACAGAAAATGAAAGGCTATAGATTCATGCAAGGTAGGCAGAAATCAGGTTTGATTGGGGAAGACTCCTGAATATATACATAGGTGATATATATATATATATATGTATATGTTATATGTATATAAACCTAGAAAAGCTACTTGATAGGTGATATATATTTTACCTGCTAAAACATAAAACAAAAAAATCTTTGGCTTGTGTACAACACATAGTCCATATATGTTAATGTAGATATGTATGTTATCTTTGAAACTTTGTGTGTTTTAGAAAGGAAACCAGATACCAATGAAAACAGGTGTTTCCAGTGATCCAGCCTTTCAGAGTGCCTGTCTTGCAGTTTCCCCAGAGCTCTGAATCCAGAAGAGTTTTAAGGTTGATCGCTGAAATGGTCAAACCTCACAGACTGCTCTATCCAGGTCTACAGATAAGCTTTGTACTTTACCATTGCACAGAGACTGAAAAAAATGTTATGGCTAGTTTTTCCAGGTCTTGACCATTATTCCAGTTTCTTTAGGGTCCCTTAAAGATGTCATTGGTCCCAGACAATGACAATCAGTCTATAGAACATTACATCCACATC
The DNA here is from genome assembly GCA_004025045.1 of Sigmodon hispidus. Classification (NCBI taxonomy): domain Eukaryota; kingdom Metazoa; phylum Chordata; class Mammalia; order Rodentia; family Cricetidae; genus Sigmodon; species Sigmodon hispidus. The sequence goes on from PVIH01000907.1 coordinate 252,739, forward strand.
CCTATGAGGTGAGGTAGATAGATGGATTTTGGTCATGTGGTGGATTATAGATTTTAATCATTAGTCATCAGTTAGGGTGAGTGGTTACAAAACTGTTCTTATTTCTGGTCAAGGAGAAAGATAAACAGAGGAGATTAAATCTAAGAATGAATTTTAAAAGAAAGAAGAACATATATATTATAGTAATGATTGGATAAAAAAAAAGTAGATTTCTGAGTCAACTTTTAAATAATCACTAGTCTCAAATATTTTATATTACTCTGTAATTTTGTATATTGATACAAATTTAAGGTTATTTAGTTATACTGTATATGTATGTATATATATGTCTATGTACATATATATTCTTATTAAAGTATTGTCTCTTGCAGCTTATTTTAAAATAAACATACAATTTTAATCCTTGAAATATTTTTAAGATAATAAAGAAATACAGGTTAATAGTCATTTATAACAATCAAAATTATACTCATGATAGATTTGTTTTCAATGTCAGACAGAAATATTTCAGATAAATAGGTGATCTTCAAATACTTCAAAGACCTAAAAAATATAGAATTTAGAATTTAAAATGTCTTAATAGCATAAGGCTTTTATGACAGTGAGACATGACTAATACTGGAAGAACCAGTTTACTAGAGGGCCAAAATATTCAATGGAAAAAAGATAGTATCTTTAACAAATGGTGTTGGCATAGTTGGATGGAAGTGTGTAGAAAAAGGCAAATAGATCCAAACCTATCACCCTGCACAAAACTCAAATCCAAGGGGATCAAAGACCTCAACATAAACCCAACCACACTCAACTTGATAGAAAAGAAAGTGGGAAATATCCTCCAACAAATTTTCCCAGGTGACCACTTCCTAAATATAACACCAGTAGCACAGACACTAAGAACAACAATCAATAAGTGGGACCTCCTGAAACTGAGAAGCTTCTGTAAAGCCAAAGACACAGTCAATATGACAAAACAACAGCTAACAAAATGGGAAAATATTTTCATTAATCCTACAAGTGAGATATATATATATATACATACATATGTATATTTATATTAGAGAGAGAACACAAGAAACTGGAGCCCAAAGCCTTAAATAATCCAATTAAAAATTGGGGTTCAGAAGTAAAAGGGGAATTCTCAGCAGAAGAATTACAAATGGCTGAAAGACACAGGAAAAAAAATGCTCAAATCTTTATTATCAGAGAAATGTAAATCAAAACAACTTTGAGATACCACCTTACACCTGTCAGAATGGCTAAGATTAAAAACACAAATGACAGCCTATGCTGGAGAGGTTGAGGAGCAAGGGGAACACTCCTCTATTGTTATTGGGAGTATAAGCTTGTTCAGCCACTCTGGAGTGCAGCATGACAGTTTCTCAGAAAGCTGGAGATCAGTCTCCCCAAGGACACAGCAATACCACTGTTGAGCATAAACCATAAAGACACACATTTGCACTCCAAAATCATGAGCTCAACTATGTTCATAGCAGCATTATTTGTAATAGCAAGAACCTGAAAATACCCTAGGTTCTGTTTAGATTCTTGTTTAAAATGTTATAAATCTCTAATAGCAAGAACCTGGAAACAACCTAGATGTCCCTCAACTGAAGAATGGATTAACAAACTGTGGTACGTCTACACAATACAGTAGTACTCAGTAATGAAAAAACATAATATCCTAAAATTTGCAGTCAAATGGATGGATTTGGAGAATATGCTCCTGAGCGAGGTATCACAAACCAAGAAAGATAAGCAGGGATGTACTCACTCATTAGTGGACTTTAAATAAAAAGCAAAGCATGCCCAAGCTGCAAAACACAACCACTGAACAGCATGGGATCCAAAGCACCTTGGACTGGCATCTTGGAGCCCATTCCCTCCAGAGAAACACCTAAGCCAGTCTTGATGTTGGTGTGAGGAAAGTGTATATGCCTGGAGTGGATGCTGAACTAAGCCCCCTGAAACCTTGGGACCTCCTGCCCTTGCTGGGGAGAAGGGAGAATGACTGGGAGGGACAGGACGGGGAAGGGTGTTTGAACATGGGGATACATGGATAAAAATGAGACTTTACTCAAAAATGAATCAAAAATCAAAAAATAAAATAACATTAGCTAAATAAATAAATAAATAAATAATAAAAGAACTAGTTAGAAATGAACCTAAGCTAAGCCTGAACTTTCAAAATCAATAATCATAAGTATCTGTGTCATTTTTTTCAGCAGGTGACCCTAAGGAAACTTAGACTACAATTTTTCATGTGGAAGTTTGTGATTTACCTAAACTCTTGTGGAAAATCTCTTATAAAATGTGGTATAGATCATGTCCATATGTGTTCCAATGTGTGCATGGTTATAATTTGAGATGAATTCTGTAATGAAAGGAACACCACTCTCCAACAAGGCATTTATGTCTCAGATATGTATGTACTCAGTATGTAGATAAGCACCACTTTTTTTTAATAACTAAGAACACAGAATGGTAATTCTATAATAACTGCTAGAGTTGACTTTCCTGAATTCAATTGTCAAGCTTAAATCTAACTATGACAACATTTTTTATAGTCTTTCAACACATTTTACTACAGATAGAACAAGATTCATCTTTTAATGTCTTCAAAACACAACATTCTGATTGCCAGTAACTACCACAATCCTCTTGCCATTTTCAGATTTTAGGACTATACTGTTACTGTTAGATTCTTATTAACCCATTTTTTCCTTGTGTTTATATTCTAGATATTCTTTCTTCACTCATTTTCTTTTTGATTATTTCATTCAAATATCAGAAGTATTTTTTTTCATAGGAAAGTCACATAATTTACTGTTGCATGAATTCGGATAAGGAAAGAGACTCACAGCCAAATATCGGTGAAAGGCTGAAATATCAGAGAGGAAACACTACAGTCAGATCTCACCCAGCTATCTTCCAACTTCCTCAGCCTTGCTCCTGGTTGCTTCTGCCTCACTGCTGTTTTCCTATGCCTGCCTTAAGTACCCTTCTCACCAGGTGTATCCCATCCAGGTTAGGATTAAAGGCAAGAGCTACACTATTTGGTATCAGCCTTGAACTCACAGAAACACAGAAAGTTCTCAGTCTCTGGAGTCATGGGATTAAGGTCACCACTCTCAGGCTTTCTCTATACTGGGATTAAAGATGTGTGCCATTGAAGCCCAGCTGTTGAGCCTTGTACTGAAAGCTGAAGACCTAGCTGTTTAGCCTTGTACTGAAAGCTGAAGAACTTCCTGAGCTATGTCTGCCTAATTTTTGACAGAGTGTTAATCTCTCAAATATTTCAGGTTTTATTAAATATGTAACATATCACCATAGTCTAGAAATTCCTTGTGAAAGAAATTTATAAAATATATGCAACTATTTTTGGATGAACAATTTTTATTCATCACGTACTTGGATTGACTAAGTATAATTTCACACAGTGATGTTTGACACCATGCTTGAGATGTAGGAGATGATCAATAAATATGTTCAAAGGTAGATCAATCAACCAACAAGAATGACGATTAATATTTGTTCACAGTAATTGACATTTCTGACTCCTCAACTCAGTTACTATTGTTTGTTTCCCTTTAACCCACTGACTATTTTCTGTACTTTTTGAAGTCAACTATTGTTCTCTTTAAATAGAATTATGTTGAATATTTTCAATAGGAGGCTATAGAAACAAAATTGAGAATGACTATAAAAATACAGTTTTAAAAAACATTTTCATTCAGCTAGAAAGTGTCACACACTATTGAGGATAGTTGTTTCAGGGTCAGATGTTGCTATAGCTCTATGTTCAGGGCCCAGCTAGTCCTCCTCGGTGGCAGAGGTAAGAAGGCACAAAGAACAACAAAACTGTCTCCTCCAGGGACTCATTGAAACAAGCAAATCCAATTTTATTGAGGGAGAGGAAAGCCTTAAACACCCTCTTCCAAAACCCCTCTTCCAGCCAGGGGAAAGGGCTTTGATTTGCTGGTATCTGCAGCTGTGGCAAGTTGGTCTCTAGATGGTCTAAGTCATCTTGTATCAGGACTGAACATACTGCTATTGGTGTAACAGCCAATAGAAGTTCCTATATTCAGTCCAAAATACACTTTGCTTTGCTTGAGCCTGTGTCTGCACTTTTGCAGATGGCTGCACCCATGGCAGCTCCTTCTCTAGTGGCACCCAATATCTCCAAGCCTTCAGTGGCTTGAAGCCTTTCCCCTGTGTTGGACCTAACTACACCCATGCTGGCCAGCTAGCATCTATTATGTTTCAAATTTCCTGCTATTTAACGAAGTGGGACAGCCATGGATCCCCATACTGCTGGAATATCTTCCCCTCATCAGAAAAACATCTAATGAGTCAGGCCCCAATTTGCCATATTTTGAACAAGTTCTATGGCATGGGCTATGCATTTACATACCTATTTTAATTGGTACAATCTGATGAAGATTGTATTAGATTCAGCTATCTTTTTGGTTCGCATTCAGAATATGCTGATCACACAGAATCTCAAGTACAAACCAAAGTACAGAACAATGTCCCTATTACACTAGACAAGCTTATAGGCCATGAGCAGTATGTTAACCCATTTACCAGGATCAAATTGGACAACAGGCTTATTTCCAACAAGATTCTGAGTTAGCTTTTAAAGCCCTTAAATCTTGCATTCCCCAGGATTTGCATATTTTTCCAATCTCATTCAGCAGCCAGGGGAATTTTTTTACTGATTTTCTTACCTAGGTGAACAAGGAAGTTGAGTCAAGAGTGGACCCAGGAGCTACTAGAGAAATGCTGATTAAACAATTAGCATGGGAGGAGCTTAATGCCACTACCTGCAATGCACTGGCTTCGATCCAAAATGAGGAAATACATAAGTTGGTGATGGCTACCAGAGACCCAGATCTGTCCACAGGTCCAGTTGTAGCACTCACTGCCTCTCTCAGTGTTCTCTTGACTGAGAAACAATCAAAAAAGCTATTTATACAGCCTAGGCTGACATATCATGATGAGGTTGTGACAAGCCTGGCCCTCCAATTAGTGGTACACAAATCATTTTTTGATGTTATTAAAATACATTTAAAAATATGGGCCGTGAGATTATACTCCTACACAAGACCTATACACTCAATTCTAGAAGCCACTGTCTTCCTGGGGTCAGAAATTGTTAAAAATCCCAACCTCAATTAAAAACCATTAATTGCCTGTCAGACCAAGATATTTGGGTAGAACAGTGGTCTATTATTAAACCCAAATTATCTATATTAAAATATTTAGTTGCTGGACAGCTAAAGGTTAGTCATATTGAGTCTTCTATAAGTAGGCACAATACTTCCATTTTTTGTTATTCCAAGAAAGTCATTTTTACAAGATATAAGGGCAATAAATGACCAGACAGAAAAGATGGGATTGCCACAGTTTGGCCTTCCACATCTCAGTGCCACTCCTCCATTGCATTATATCCAGGACCTGTACCACTTGTCTGCTGTTGCCCCCCGCCATGTACCATATTGGTGTTGTGGCACCCTGAAGAAAAACATGAGCATACCCTTGTCCTTCTATTAGCAGGGAGGCAGATGACTGCCACTGGAGAGAAATGAGATCTCTTCACCTGACAAGTGATAGTGGCATATCTCTAGGCCCAATATTTATATGCTGGACTCAATTCAGCTTCCCAAAGCTGAGGAAATTAATGTGAAAGAGAATTTCCATTAGAGACAGGTGAGGATCTCTCTTTGCTTCTGGTGATAATATCTTTGCCAAGAGCTTAAGAGGTCTATTAGCTTTAATCACAATGGCTTACTCCTGTGAGTTGAAAGAGATGTTTGTTTTGTGAGAGACACCTTCTGGAAGCCTAAGAATTTATTAAACTGTTGTGAAATAAGCAGGGCCATTGTCAGTTTTAATGGCCCAGGGTACTTTCATGACTAACATGGTTGACTTAATTGCCTGTATAATGCTAGAAGCTTTTTCTCCAGGCAATGTTAGTGCATATACAAACCTGGATAGGTATCAATCATTACATGCACGAAACTCAAATCACCAAATGGAGCATGATATGTCCCATCCATCTGCCATATAGTGTTAGGTATAAAACTTTGTGGTAATTCCATATTTTCTGACTGGCACAATACATAAAAGGGACCTGGTCAAATAAGTTCCTTGTTACATTATTTTGCTTTGGCAACAAATTCATTAATTAAATATAACTAAGGTGCCCACCATGACCCTAGAAACTAATTTTCTGACTAATGTATAGAAGTATCTTAAGAAACTGTTTGACCCCTTCTAGATCCTTCTATATGCATTGCTGGGTGGAGTGATGCTTTGAATTCTTCTCTTGTTTAAGTGTCTTCTACAATATATTCACCAGCCAAGAGCAGCCACCAAAGTAACCCTTCATGTTTTAATGGCCCTTAGGCACCCAGAGCAAAGCCCTCCTTGAGAGGTAATACATGAATGGTTCACTGAAATTCAAAAGGCTGATACCTAAATCCACCTCCTGAACTGCTCTCCAGGTATGGTGCTACTTGATGATCAAAGACAAGTAAGAGCTTATTTGTCAGACCAATCTAAGACAGGCACAGTCCAAAATGCTTAGCCCTCCTGAGGTGGGATCAACAAGGTCAGGGTAAAGCACCCTGGTTCCTACTCAGCATGCCCTATAAATAAAAGGAAAAGGGTAATTATGTGAAATGCATAGGCCCTATAGGTTTTTAAGGGCCTGGAGACAAGCCTGGCCTCAGCAGTTCCAACTAGTAATGACTGGTGCCTTAAAATATGGGATCAGAAACACCCTGGACTGACACCTTGGATCCCACTTCCCCTAGAGGAACACCCAACTCACTCTTGAGGGAGGGGGGAGAAAACTGCATCTGCCAGGAGTGAAGACTGAACTAAGCAATATTGGGGCAGTGGGACCATGGGACTGCCTGCAGCCTGCCCAGGGATGGGATAGGGATTTGTGGAGAAGAAAGAATGACCTGATGTGGTGGCAGGGGGTCGGGACCTTGAATAAGGATATACAAGGTTAGAAAGTGTGACTTCTTTGTTAATAATAACAATAATAATAATAAATAAAATATAAAAGAAGATATGCTCCTAGCACTTTCTTCCTCATAAGCTCTTTCTCATAAGCCTACCTGGGGTCTGCCTGGGACTTTGAAAGTAAGGCAAATTCCTGATACAAGGTGATCAGGACCATCAAGGAACTATCATGCCACAGTGGCAGATTCTAGCAAATCAAAGCCTTTTTTCCTGGCTGGGAGGAGGGTCCAGGAAGAGGTTATTTAAGGCTTTCCCCTCCCTCAATAAAATTGGACTTGCTTCTTTCAGTGAGTTCCCATAGACTGTACTGTTGCTCTCTGTGTCTTCTTACCTCATACCCTAAAGGGAATGAGCAGGGCCCTGAGTGAACATAGCTTCACTTCAACATCTTACACTAAACCAAGCATACCACAACAGCATTCTAAATCAGAGGCAGGCAGATCTCTATGAGTTGAAGTAATTCAGTCCACCAAGTGAGTTCCAGGACATCCAAGGCTACACAAAGCAACCCTGTCTTTAAAATTTAATCTCATACTCGTGAAAAAATTAATAAGGCTAAGTTTCTGAAAGAGTGAATGCATTTAGTCTTCTAATATGTTTGGTCTAATACGTTTGGTACATGATATTTTTTATAGCTCTAAAGTACTTATTTTAAAGTTTTTTATATATCTACTACTATTTATTTATATTTTTATACAGTCTTTGGCCTTGGTAGTTCCTAAAAGTCATTAACTTAAGGAAGGTTTTTGTGTGTGTGTGTGTGTGTGTGTGTCTGTGTGTCTCTGTGTGTGTATGCATGCATGTGTAATCATTGAACATAATTGTAAATCACAACAAAACAAACAAAATGCTTCTGAGTAAAAAATATATAATTGAATACATTAGCTCTAATTTACCGTGAAAGTGGTGAAGGAAAACAATATGTATCTGTAATGTATACTAAAATCCATATGTTCATAGAAAAAGCAGTGGAAAAACTCACAGAAATACATTAAGTATAGTTATTCCTAAAAATATATCTATCGAAATTGGAATGGATATAGTACGTTCTTTATGAATATTTCTTCTCTGAATTAGCATTAGCTCTTAACTTGACATAGCCTAGATTTAGTGAAGAAATCTCAGTTAGGTTATTGCTCCCATCATATTGCCCTGTGGTAATGTTTCTGTGTCATTTTTTATTATAATTAGTGTAGGAGTGCCAATACCATGGTGGTTGTGCTACCTTTTGGTACTTGCTGGTCCTGAGTGACATAAAAAAGCTGGATGTGCATTGTTCCTGCCTCAACTTTTGCTTAAGTTTCTAACCTTGATTTCCCTTGATGATGGATTGTAACCAGAAGGATGAAACAAAAATTTTTCCTCAAGTTACTTTTTGGCCATGGTGTTTATCACAGCAACTCAAAGCAAATAATAGTAAATATCTTAATATTTTTGTTAAAATTAAATATCATCTTTAACTACAAAATGCAAATTAATTTTATTAAATAAGAAATATTGACAATAAAATAATAGTGGAAACAGTCCTCATGGAAGTTGTATAACATGGTTATACGTGTTTATAACAAATGAAAATTACAAACAAAAAAATCCAAACAAATTAAAGGCAAAATTTTGTACTACAGTTATAAATTTAATTGGTACTTCAATTAACAATTAACAGTTATGGAACTGAAATAACTTTTAAGGCTGCTGGAAAAACAAAATCATCCATGGTTTTCCCTAGCAGTGGACCTTGCATGCCAGGCAAGATACATCCACTCCTATATCAATGACTTGACTGTTTCTGGGTAACTAACGACTTTCTGATTGGATATGAAGTCTGATTTGTAAAATAAAATTTTATCCCTAGTACTATAATCCTGATAAAAAGTCATGGCTGAGGTGTTCATAGACTCTAGAATAGAACCTTATATTATAATTTAATTAAATGATTATTGTGCTAAATTGACATAAATATTTATCTTTATATCTGGCAAACCGGGCTGTTGTCAATCTTGATTACAGAAGCTTTTTTTGTTGTAAATAACAATCAATGGAAAGTAATTCAACCCTAATGGGACACCTGTATCACATACACACAAACACACACACACACACACACACACACACACACACACACATCTTAGAGTACAGTACCCTGTAAGGGGGGAAGCTGGAAGAAGATAAAAGCTGAAAGATAGGGAGCAATGTTGTGAAATTCTGTCTTCTAATAATAACATGACTACCCCACCCATGAACTCATAGAAACTGTAACTGCCTGAATAAAATTAAGACACCCAAAATTCTGGCAGATGGAGTAGATGGCATAGATGATCTCTAGATCCCATCCCTTACTCAAGAGTGATAGAAAAAGGGAGACTTGTTATTATTGGATAGTGTGGCCACTGATAGATTTGCCATGTTTCAGTAGATGGTCCCACACTCATGTAATCAAGGCAGCACTTACTGAAATTAGTGGGGTATAAAAAAAAAAGAAAGGAAGACATGAAGTAACACTGATTGGCTGAAAGCAGACAGGAAGTGTGGGTGGGGCTACCAGACTAAGAAAACTCTGGGAACAGGAAGAGCAAAACAGGTACACCATGAGAGATGACAGAGATGCTAGATAGCATGCCAGCAGAGACAGAGGAAAAGTTGAAATGTTGCTCTTAGCAAAGGTATCAAGCCACATGGCTAAATAAGATAAGAATCATGTGGAGAAGAGAAAGTGGCTGGAAGGTGTGGGAGGGGGAAGAGAGCTTGAAGAAGGATATACATGGATAAAAATATGACTTTATTCATAACATAAATAAATAAATAAGAAGTAAAAGTTAGCAAGTTATATGACTGAGTCATAGGCCAATCACCATAAAATTTATATAAGTCTCTATGTATTCCTGTGGGACTGTGGGTCTGTGGGTCTGGATCACAGGCCAGACAGGCCAGAAACCTACTACTACAATGAGTTCAAAGGGAATTTGTTGAGACAGTGTGGGTAATTAGAGAAGGGAAGTAGAGAGTAGGTATAACTGTGTATTATCATATACCTGTATGCATTTTTTAAGAATAAAGAAAGAGCTTTTATTATAAAATCAGAAAGATTCATAGTGATACAAAGATGGATAAACATGATCTATTCACTGCTATGGCTTTGCAGTCTCAACGAGGATTTCATTTGGAATGCTGTTGAAAGTAATAAATGCTGGTTATAAATAGATCTTTGGTGATCTTCTGTGTTATTATGAATTTTCTCATTTCACTTTTGTGCCAGTGAGCTCCTCCATGTCTCTATGACTCATTGTTGTTTTATTGATTAGATTTGTGCAAACAAGTAAAAAAAACAAAAGGAGATATTGCATGGATACTCTTGGATATTCCCTTTACCTTTTAAGTACCATCTGTTGAGAAAGTTTGTGTAAACTATTTTCAATATCCATAGAGTAGATATTGACATTAAAATTAGGGACTGAAGTCATCTGGTATTTTAAAAGAAGCAGTGGCATGTAAAATTTGAAACTCTCGCTTACATTTGCCCAGAAAATTGGAACAAAATATCCCCTCATCCTGACCCTTGAAGCATCAATGGGACACTTAATCCAAAAATAGGAAGCTCTGAAAACTTCTAGTCAAATTGATTTTAATGTCATTGCTTTGCTTAGAGCTTCTCTGGTTAGTCTTTTTTTATATAGTGACCAGACATTTGAGTTCCAATTTATTTCTTAAAATTGTTCATTCTTAGATTACAGGCTTATTTAAAGTGTCTTCATTTTAGTAAGAGATGTTGCAATTATGGCTAGGGTTTATAATGTCCTTATAAGTAGTTGAGCTAGGGCAATTGGGTGTTTCCATAAGGAGACATCAGTTTAATTTCCAGCAGCATTGAGAAGCCAGAGGTTGCAATGGCTTCTTATCACATGACAGAACACAGTGAGAATCCCATTTACCCAGGGTATTCATTTCTGAAAGGATCAACTAAGCCCCCAAAACCTGTTTTCTTTATTAGTACAGACATTGCCTCAATTATCATCATTATTGTCTCAATTCTTCCTTTTAGTTTGCCTATGGGGACAGTAAGCCAATACTCAGTGTTCCAACCAAGAGTAACAAGAAGTCACAGGAGGCTGCATTTGAGTCTTGCCAGCCAAGGGAAGAATTAGAGCAGAAATGTTTGCCATTCACTACATTTGCCACTGAGTTTCAGGTTTTGTCCTCCTAAAAGAGAAGTACCTGTACAATTTTGTACACAGGGAAACTGTAACTAACTTTCAATGTCTTCTAAATCTACCATATTTTAAACAGCACCCAATTTTTAAAAAAAAAATACTTTTCTGAACCAACTTATCAGTAATAGGTTGTCAATTTCTGGATGGTAAAATGTCACTGGGTATTATCAAGACATTTATTATTTGACACCATCCTCTAAATTTTTTGTTAGTTATATAATCTATGTATACTGACATCTCTTTCTGACATTAATTTCATACTGTTTGGCCTATGTCTCAGGCATATTGCTAGCTAGCTCCTTCCTCCTTATTCAACTCATATCTATTAATCTGTCCTGCCACATGGCCCATAGCATACTTTTTTTCTTTTTTATTTATTTTATTATTATTAACAAAGAAGTCACACTTTCTATCCTTGTATATCCTTCCCCCTCCCATCACATCAGTTCATTCTCTCTTCTCCACAATCCCCATCCCCTTCCTGGGCAGGCGGCAGGCAGTCCCATGATCCCACTGTCTCAATATTGCTTAGTTCAGTAAGATCCTGGCAGATCCAGTTTTCTCCCCCTAAACTCAAGACTGAGTCAGGTGTTCCTCTATGGGGAGTGAGATCCAAGGAGTCAGTCCAGGGTGTTTCTGATCCCAAGCTGTTCAGTGGTTGTGGTTTGCAGCTTGGGCATGCTTTGCTTTTTTCTTGTTTGTTTGTTTGTTTGTTTGTTTGTTTAGAGTCCACTAATGAGTGAGCATATCCCCTGATTATCTTTCTGGGTTTGTGATGACTCACTCAGGAGGATATTCTGCAAATCCATCCATTTGCCTGCAAATTTTAGGATATCATTTTTTCTTACTGCTGAGTAGTACTCCATTGTGTAGATGTACCACAGTTTGTTAATCCATTCTTCAGTTGAGGGACATCTAGGTGGTTTCCAGGTTCTTGCTATTACAGCATACTTATTTCTTTACAACTTGCTTCATGGGCAACTGGGTTGTCTCTGTCTTAACTCTACCCTCCTCCTTCCTATCTGTACTTCAGTTTCCCCACTTACAATGCCTGGCATAGACCAAAACAGTTCCTTTACTTAAAGAATGTTATTCATAGCATACAGAAAGACATTCCCACATCACTTGTATTAGTCAGGATTCTCTAGAGTCACAGAACTTATACAAAGAATCTCTCCTCTGTCTCCCTCCCTCTGTCTATATTATATATATACATATAATATACACACAAGTATCTGTATGTGTATTATACTGTTTACTCTATTCATCTTTCTATCTTCTATCTACATCTATCAATCTAGCTATCTATCTATCTATCTATAGTAATATATTGGAATGTATTATAGGCTTCAGTGCAACAATAGCTAGCTGTGAATAGATAGTCTAAGAATCTGGTAATTGATTAGTCCTACAAGTCTGGGTGTCCCAGCTGATCTTCTGTATATGTTGTGATACCGAAAAAGTATAATTCAATGCCAGTGAAGGAATGGATGTGCTGACAAGACAGAAGGCAAGCAGGCAAAGAACACACACTTCCATCTTCCTTTGTCCTTTCTGATTCCAGCAGAAGGTGGGACCCAGATTAAAGGCATGCCTTCTGTGCTCAAGATATAGATCAAAATCCTGTGTCTTTCAGCCTTAAGATCTAAATCAAAGGTCAAGTTTTCTTCATGGATTATAGTTCATTCTGGATGTAATCAACTTGACAAATAAGAATAAGCATCAAAACCCGCAACCATACTATTATTTTAACACTAATTCATAACTACTTTTGCTACTGTTATGAATTGTTGCATGTGAGAAGAGACACACACTCTATCAGGGCCTCACAAGAGTTTATTCAGGAGAGTTTCCAGGTGGGTTCAGAAGCAGAGAAGCAGAATAGAAGAAACAGACTGCAACATGGGTCTCTTTTTAAGAGAGAGGGTGAGCATGGGTATATGTAGTGCCCTAAGGCACGTCCTGCAGGAGCCATGTTAGCTTCACCACGTGCCCACTATATACCAGAAATTTTTGTTTCACCCAGTGCCATGTTGGGTTCACCAGGTGGAGTGTCAGGAATCCTTACAAATACCTGACTGATATGCAAGATATCCAATAGGCAACCCATGTTTGAGGTTGGAAACCACAGGTAACTATTAGATTTGGGGTAGGATATATAGACATGGATTATTTTAAGTCTGATTTGTTTTGTTTTGTTTTTCAAGACAGGGTTCATCTGCACAGCCCTGGCTGTCATGAAACTCCCTGTATAAACCAAATTGGCCTTAAACTCAGAAAATCATCTGCCTCTGCACCCCAAGATCTGGGAAATAAATGGGTGCAATTAGCTTTCCATTTTCTCCCTCTACTCTGGAGAACAAAATTTTCACCAAGAAAAAGCTCACATAAAATTCCTAATTAAGAGGTTAACTTTAAATAACAAACCTGAAAGATTCTGGAAAGTAGTTTATGTTTCAAAGGAGAGAAAGAAAGTATTTCTGTCTGTGCCAAATACCCATGAAAGAAACCAGGAAATACTTATAGGTAAGCATTTGAAGAATAGGTCCAAAAAGTGGGTAAACTAAAATAAAAACAAGATATTAAAAACTATATGCCAAATAATGAAAGAAAAATAATTATTGTTTTTCCTAAATAAGTAGTTTAAAACCATAATAGTGTCAAAAAGCATGAAGATAGGGATGGAAACTACTAGAGAACACTTCGGGAAATTTTGCTGGAATGGGGATGATGTAAGTAACAGTATGATAAACAAAAATATCTGATATGCATATCTGCAAAACAACTATTAATAAAAACTGAAAATGTGAGGTATCTTTAAATATCAGAAAAGAATCTAAAATTCATCATCATATTAAGCCAAACATTGCAAATTTTTATAACCTCTCTCTCCTCATGGAATCTAAATTTCCAAAAGGATGTAGAAACCTATAGATCAATATTCTATGTCAACAAATAAGAATTATTGACGAAAAACTAAAGAGAAATTATCTACATGGAGTTAGAATAGAAAATAATAAATGTCCCATTTTCAAAGAATTGTTAAAGTGTTTTTATGAAACAAATTATTTCAATGTGGATGAAGTCTTGATGCCTAACTTGGTGCCATTTGGTATTATGTCACTGGGGATGGGAATAAGATTTTGTGGATTGATTAGATCATAAAAATAGAGCATTTATGGTAGGACTCATAAAAATAAGAGGCATCAATGTCTGTTGTACCACATAAGCACAAATTCAGAATTATACTGTCCAGACTATGCTCAGGCTGACATTTAATTCAAGATTACAATCTATAAAATCATGAGAAATATTTCTTTTCTTTTCTGAGCTATCCAATTTGTTATATTTAATGACAACATCAAAGAATGAGGACAATCTCATAAAGCTCTGCTCTTGTGTTGGTACCCACATACATAGAAGGCCTTGCTTAGACAACACAAAGCATGCTGTGAGCCATTTTCTTTATTGCTCCCTGGAAAAACATGTTTCCACAATGTGCATACTCTTAATACTTGTGAGGAACTAAAGAGAAATTTTCTTCTTAAGGTGTTTGCTATTGATGATAGAATTCATGATTTTGACTGTCCACAAACATATCCTTGGATCTTCGCCTTGAAAGCTAGACTTGAAAAGAAAGTAGAGGGTATCAATATAAGAAACACAATTCTTATGCTGGGAGAGGATAATTCTTTCTCCTAACACTAGTTAGTTGCATATAATCTGTCTCAAAGTGGGAGGAGAGTCTGTAGGAGCAAGGGGATAGGAATTCTGAGGAGAAATCTCATAAAGATGGCTGGCTGGAGCCACTGGGAAACAGGAAAAGGAGCTAGGCCCTCCAAGGGTAGGCAACTGTAGATTAGCGTAGACAGTATGTAGAACATCAAGGGGTGGGATCAGAACAGACTGTGTTCCTGTGTCGGGGCTGGCACCTTGGAACCTATTCCTTGTAAAGGAGCACCTAACCCAGTCTTGATATTGGTATGAGGAAATCAGACTTGCCTGAAAGCATATGATGCTGACCTGGCCCACCTTGAGACTTCTTGCTTTTTTGTGGGGAGGGGTTTGGGGAGTCTGGAGGCTGACTGGGAGGGATTGGGAAAAGGGAAGGGTTGGGGAGGAAGGGGGATATATGGTAAAAAAAGACTTTTTAAAAATAAATAATAATAATGAAATAAATGTAAAAAAAGGCAAAAAATAATAATAATTTGTCTCCAGTAGTTCCTGTGAAACAACCCCCCTCCATGTGGGCATAACTCTTGATATTTTCATTGTTCTGATGCTATTCATGAGAGGTATATTTATATTTTAATTTGAAACATGTTTTTATTTTAAATTCACCTTTTACATCAAAGGAAATAAGAGATAGTTAATTCTGAAGGAATAATCCATGGCTTACTCTGAATACTACTTTCCAAAATATTAAAAATTTTATAAGGTTTCTATAGTAACTGAACACAGAAAAATCAGTCAACATGTTGTTCAAATACATTGGTATAAACTTCATGTGGGCAGATTATATAGCAAAGTGTGGAATCCTCTACTCTAAATCTAAATGCTATGTGCAAATATTCTTAGCTTCTGAATTGGTGGGAGATAAGGTTCTATTTGTGCATTCCAAAGGAATTTACCTCATAGCCATAAGGATGTTAAATATAAGATGATAGACATGGCCAGTAGATGTCTGCTAAGGGGCTAAGCCAAAGATTATTTGGCTCCCAAACTGTAGCAATTCAGCTCCCTATCATAGTTAAAATTCTAATCCACCATCTAGCCCTGTAAAATCATTAGTGTAGATGCAGCGTTTTCTTTCTGAGAACTTCAGTTAATAAGAGATTTTTGAAAGCACACTGATAATTAGCCACCTGTCCTGGTATCACAAGCCCCACAAATGACAGACCTTGGCCTTCTTCCTCTGGAATTTATAAATCCCTTCTTATACAAGTTCTTCAGTGTATTCCCTTGCTGTGAAATGATGAACCCTTCAGGAATTTCCCTCATCTCTGAGTAGAACTTCCTTTAAATACAGTGAAACACAAGTGAGCAAGGGAAAAATTCAGCTAGTGCAGATAAGATGGTGTGGATTCCCAGAAGGGTAATGTGGCTGGCAATACCTAAAACACCTTACTACTCTGAGCTACAAATTTTAAAGGGAGTTAAAAGATGTATGGGACTCAGTAAGAATTTTTATCATGTAAGCACATGAGGCATGCAATGAAATGCTGAATATAAAACTCAAAAGATATGCAGACAAAGGAATGGAATTTGTCGTGAAAATTTAATGATGGAAAATATTGTTCAGAAGATAAAGAAAGACATCTTTACTGGGTGGTTTGGTGCTGACTGAACACAAGCACACCTCTGTATCTTCTATTACTAGAATATTATAAGAGTCAGATGTTAACATGACCCCTTAGAGACTGTCCTGCCTGGTTACAATATGGCACTGGAGAGCTTTTGGAATTCAACAGCTTTCTTCCAAGTTTTTATTCTCCATCTTCAAGGCCATTCCAGAAAAACATCTGTGCTTCATATCGTGACTTGGGCACATTGCTACCACACTGTTATCAGATGGTTTTCTACCATCTGTTGCCTGCTGAAGTAACACTTGATTAAAGTCTTTTAAAAAGAAGGTTAGTTGTATC
Organism: Sigmodon hispidus; assembly: GCA_004025045.1. Taxonomy (NCBI): domain Eukaryota; kingdom Metazoa; phylum Chordata; class Mammalia; order Rodentia; family Cricetidae; genus Sigmodon; species Sigmodon hispidus. The sequence goes on from PVIH01000907.1 coordinate 269,624, forward strand.
ACCATTTGTGCTGCTTGATCCATAAAGGAAAACAAAAATGTCTAGACAAGAAATCTTTCATAATTAATGGCACAATTGGCTTCCTGAGGGCTGCAATAATTTAAATATCTTAATAGATATATATCATAAGCATGCATACATTGTGTAGAGTGCCATGTCATATATTTGTACATGGGAATCCTGATTAGTTTTTATTTTCAATAAATAAACTCTTGGCACAACAAAGAATTGTTTTAGAAGGGGAATTTCCACTGAGGGATTGGCCAGATCAGAATAGCTATAGCTCAGTCTGTTAGGAATCATCTTGATTGTTAATTGATGTAGAAAATTCCAGAATATTGTGGGCACTGCCATTCCTGGAAGTTGGTCTTAGGTTATACAGGAAAACTAATTATGCATGGTACAGAGAGTGGAGACCATAAACCAGTCTTTCTCCATGGTTTGTGCTCCATGTTCCTGCTCTGCTGTCTTCAGGGCTATCTAGAAGTACACCTGAAAAAAAAAATCTATCTATCCCTTAAGTTGCCTTTGGCCATTCTGTTTATCACAGCAACAGGAAGCAAATTAGCACACCAGATGTCTGGATTGTACTCTGACTTTGTTTCACTCTTTACAGGCCATACATGACAAGATATCTGAAAAAGCTGTTACCAACTTCCACTAGAGGACATGATATTATAAAGACCCATCAATAAACCATATGCCTGACTTTTCTTATTCTGTTGAGAAACCATAGTGAACTCTCTTAAGGCCATATGTATGGGCTGATAGAGAGGCCACATGAAATTCCTTTTAGCCTGTATGGGATGAGTATATGAGTCATAACTAAATTTTAAATTAGTTAATTAACTACTTAAGATTTTGTTTCATTCCCAAGATCTCCCCCTAAGATTATCTGAAATCCAAAATTTCCATTTTGTCTCTAGTATTTCAAATAAGGGATAATCAACCCCCATTTAAATGTCAATACATTGACTCTTATTAATCCTGTATTAACAGGAAAAGTTTATTCTTTTTATGCATTAATTTGTTTATTTAGAAGAAAAGAGGATGAGCCATAGCGTGTGTGTAGAGGTTAGAGGGCATCTCTCCAGAGTAGGGGTCCTGGGATGGAACCTGGGTTGTCAGAGTTGGCAACATGTACCATCACTTGCGGAATAATCTCTCTAACACAGACCTATCAATTTACTGAGCATATTAATAGTTGTGTTTGTTTTTCTGGAGTTATATTCATTCCACATTTATTAATGTCATTGATTTCTTAGTGAAACAATTATATAGCAAGTCTTTTGTTTCATTTCCCATCAGTAATGATTTTTTACTTGAATAAATGAAAAATGTAACCCTAATGAATTATGAAATTATTTCTGAAGTTTTAATAGCTTATGACATCTAAAATTTGAATAGCAAGTATACCATATCACTAATATTGTTTTTACTTTTGCAAAAGGAAAATAGTTTTTATATTTTTCCTCAAAAAATGTTCTTAGCAGGTCACATCTTCAAGACCTTTTATTGTGTTTCTGTAAGAAAAATCTGAATATAGTTTCTTTCCTGCAATCTATAGTTACATAAAAGGAAATAAATCATAGACACCTGCACACCAGATTCACAAATAAAGGAAGGTCAAGTATTATTCTACTTACAACTCCTATTTTTTTATTTCAATATCTGGAAGATATCAGTGATTCTGAACTGAATCTCCAAGTCAGTCATGCAGATCTCCTTTCAGTAAAACCCACTGAGTTTCTGTGAAACACTTGTTATCCTATGCATTGCCTGAGACACCCAGAATTTTAAAAAATGTCAACCTAACATAAAAATATGCAGAATTTAGATTCTCATGAACCACACTTCCTCTTTTCTGTCTAATCAAAAAGGATGATTTCAATTTCCATATAGCAAAATTACAAACTAAAGAACAGCTATCAAGCAAAAATTAGATTTACAATATCTAGTCTATTTGTAATTAACAAACTTATGCTCTCTGTATGCTGTCAATAAAGTAACAGTTTTGGCCTGTGGCGAGGATCGTAGCAATAGGCAGGAAATCAGAGTAGAGATAGGTAGAAGGAGGGCAGAGTCAGACAGTCTCCATCCAGCCCCCAAAGAAGAACCATGTAAGGAATCCAGGTGAGCCACTGGCCCGGCCAGGTGGCAGGTACATTAGTAGAAATGGGTTAAGTTAAGATGAAAGAGCTAGCTAGTAATGTGCTTGAGACATAGGCCAAACAGTATGAAATTAACATAGGCGTCTGATTCATTTTTGCAGGGAAAAGCCACAATGGGAAAGGTCTGAACTTCTAGTCCAAATGGGCCCAAAAATCATTTACAACTGATCTGTGAAGTGTTTGAAGACGACCTATTCATGTAAAATATATATGATCTTGAAAACATATCTCTTGGAGATCCAGAACTCCTGGAGCTATGTGAGTTACCACAGCTCTGTTATCCCTGATACTCCCAGAACCACCTCTGCCTAGTTTGAATGTGGCTTGATCCCTCTATATTCCAGGTTTTATTAAATATGCAACATATCACAACAGGGTACAAAAATATTGTGTAATCATTATTTATGGGTGATGATGCTGTTTAGAACAATACTTCACATGAAAGTCAATAGTATAGAAAAGAATTTTCTGCTTAAAAAGAAAGATTACAGGAAGGATATGTTACAAGTTAATGCAATATGCATGTGAGTGAGCTTGTGGGAATATTAGGGTGATGGGCTGGAAATATTGAGCACTTAATCTATGAAACTTTTAGAAGTAACGTTTAAATTTCCCTTAAGAAACTAAAGAAGCCTCCATATAACCATTCCCTTTGGTGAGTAATTAAGAATTTTAAGAATTTGTTCCTGTGATGTTGGAATAAACCCAAGGAGAGATTTTAATCACTCTTTCTATGTAGTTTGTCTAGAAAGTTATCCAGAGGATTAGTCAAAGCCCCACTATTACATTCTAATTTGAAAGTGAGAGGCAAGAAGGGAACCCTTGTTGAAACAGGCTACTCAATATGTAAGTCTTTACTATTACAGATCAGGTCAGTCACATTATCTCTGATGTAAGGATAAAGGGCAATGGGGATTGAATTAGAACCAGAGCCAGGAGATGACATGAACCATCTTAATGAAGCTGAAATCCTGTCTAAAATAACTATGACAGACAGGACGGAGAATCTCATAACATACAGGCAGTAGGTAACAGGCATACGGAGACTTTGGTGCTATTTTTTCAGTAGGTTCACAAAATTTTCACTTCCAGTTTGTCATTAACTATAGGGACTTTGCTAGTATGCTGAATGAAAAGCTTACATTGGTTCCCCATCTATTTCCTGAACTGCAAATTTGATGATAAATAGGAGAAAGTGAGAATATTAAAAATATATGTACCTATTAGGAACCATATATATATATAAAACTCTGTCTCTCATTTAATAGCAAGCAACCCTTAAATGTTTAATCTGCTATATAATTCAAATTTAGAGATACTTCTTATATCTGATAGACTAATTCACATATTCTTCTGAAATAAAATAAAATCTTTCCTGTGTTTCAGAAATATTTTGAACAAATGTCTTCTACCATACATCTTACGCTAATAGTTTCTCTGCCAAGAATAATAGTTTTCTTATCACTTCAATCTGTATAATATAATAAATAATTTCTGTGGCTAGTTCGTAAAAGGAAACAAAAGTTCCCCTTGGGTATTTTGGGACATTCGTTGATTGAAACAAAACTCTCACCAAAAGTACATATGGGCTGTCTGGAAGCCCTGACTGAGTTTAGCTTCTGAGAGCTGGCATCAAATTTTTATTATAATAACTACTCATCTTAGGAGCAAGGCTTCTAACCTCTAAGTGACACACAGTAGCAACTCTTCAGAGAGCAGATATACACTGCCCTTACCATCCAGGCTGAACTCTAGACTTTGGAGATAATTGTGGTCTTAAACAACAATAATTTTTGTTCAGTCTGCAGAATTAATAAACAATAAGCAATTGTAATAATTGTCCAATCTATGCACATTAAATAGGCCTCTCTATCTTAACTATAATATTCTGAAGTTAAAAGGCAGTATATAAGAACAGCCCTATTATTCAATAATAAGTGGAAAAATAGAGAGTGCTATACTTTACTTCTGAACTATTTATTGGCTACTGATAGACTTTATAGAGGGGAAAACCACTGCATTTAGTTATGTGCTCCCTGCTCATCCTAGGCTCCTATAGATAGTTACAACTTCACATTTACACAAACAACCCTGTTTAATCTCAGAAGGGCCACAAAACCAAAATAAATTATAATAAGCATAATAAATTTTCGTAGAGAGGATGTAATATTGACAAGAATGTTTGGAAGCGATTGAGAGTGGTCAGTAAGCATTAAGTATATATGGAAATTGTCTAAAGTGATTAATAATTTTCTAAATTTGGAATGTTAATAGAGAAGCAGCAAAGAATAAAAATATGATCATATACTGAACATCAAAAGATTCAAAGTATAGATGTTTTTCTTCTTTTTAGCTATATCAGATTTGTTTTCTATACATTCAAACTTTGGTTTTTGGTCTATAGATGCTTAATATTGTATGTGTATGCATGTGCACTTTTCTCTCTGTGTGTTATAATATGGAATATTTGTTCTTTTAATATTGTACATAAAATATTTATATAAAAGTCAGTTATTGGTTTGTTAAAGTTCAATTATAGTTTTTTACTACTCATTGGTTTGATTGGTTTTGTTTGTGTTTGCATTTTGTTGGGGATATTTTCTTTTCTTAGTTTTTGTGCTATCACTTTCCTGTGGCCCAATGAAACTTTTTGTAATTATATTGTAGATAATTGTGTACCCTTTCCTCTGTGCTCTACAATATTCATGTGAATAACTTATCATAATCTTCTGGTATTAACCCAATACTACTTAAAGTCCTCTGTTCCTTCCCACTGGCAAATATAATTGTCTTAAGTATTTCCTTTAAATACATTGAGTACCACCAGATGCTAGCATAAGTCTAATCTTCCTACTAATTTTAATTATAATTCCAAAGACTGAATGGCAGAATTACTTCTATATTGTATATTTTGTTGTTCTTCCCTTTATAAATGTCTAAGCCTTCTGTTTTATTTTTAAAACAATTTTAATTGCCACTGTAGTTAGCACTGGCTATTCAATGATTTTCAGCTTCATCAGATTAGCAATGCCAATGACATTAGTGAGCCTCACAGATTGATGTGGCTATGAAGGTGTTCAGAGAGGCTTAAATAAAATAAGGGACTATTCCTAGATGTGGATGGCACCATCCCAAGGGCTGGTTTTCCAAATTGCATAGAAGAGCAAAAGGAAAGGCAACCTGAGTGGCAGCGTTCATCAATCTGAGCTTCCTGGTCTGCCTGGATGTGAGCCAGAGTCCGTGTTTCTTGATACCACAGCCAAAAACCATTCCCTGCTATGATGAACTGAGCTTTCTTACTGGACTGTCAAACTGAGTGAAACAAATCCTTCCTCCTTCATGCTGCTTCTTGTCCAATATTTGCACATAATAGTAAGAAAAACAGCTAATACCACAAAAAGAATGATTAAAAAAAAATAGATGAGGTACTAAATTAAGGTCCTTGCTGTGTTACACCTGGCCCTGTGTATTGTGAGGTTCTGGAACTGATTTGTGTGACTAGTTAGAATACTATGCTATATGAGCTACACAGAAGACTTAGAATGCTATATTCAGAGCTTATCACTTCCCCTATTTTATTGATCACACTCAGTCTTGTATTTTAAATTTTACTAGTTATATTTTTCAGGACTGTACTTCCCATTTAATTTTTGATAGCTTCTATCTCCATCCTGGTATTTTTCTATTTGGTGATTTAGTCCAAAGACTTTATAACTATTTGCTAAATTATTATGGTAACTACTTTAAATTATTTTTTAGATAATGCTAATATTTAAACAATATAAATATTTAAATTTAAAAATTTTCATTCCTTATTCATATTTTGACTTTCCCAATTCATATAAATGATTTTGATTTTACCTTGGACTCATTATTTTGAGACTGTGAGTTTCATTTTGCATTTTTTGTCATGCGTTTCACCTGATGAGAGGAGATGTAAACACTGAGTGACTACATATATTGGTGTTCCTAGATGACCCTCTAATGCTATCTTATTTAAAGTGGACTTCTTAAGTGCATAGACTTATTACAAGGTTGGTGGGGTAAACATTCCTGTTTTATTCTCATTCTTGCTGATTTCATTTTGCTAGTAGTGAGATAACTTATATAATTTTATTGTCTTCAGTAGGGGCTCAGAGTTGAGGATTGTGACAGGTTCCACAAACAGCCACAAAAAAGAAATCTGAGAATTAATTCAAGCTGCTGTATTGCTTTAGGGTAAGAGAAACAGTTAAGTTCCATCTCCATCTTCACTCATCAAGTATTCCTCAAGGATAGCAGATAGAGATAGGTGTAGAGCCTAGGAGTCGCAATTAACCTGTATCCCACTTTTCTTGAACCTAGTGATGCTGTTAGAAAGAGGGCTCAGGTATCCATTAAACCTCACTCACATAGACATGATGAAACAGTCCCCAAAATAGTATTATGCCTTGTTTAAGATTATTCTGATGGGAAAAAGTAAAAATGATGTAGGATGCTAAAAAGCACAAGTTCATATGCGTTAGTTTTAGAGATATGAGCAGAGGAGGAAAATCAGATATCTGTGATTCCTCTGACATTTTGAAGGCAGGAGAAAAGCCCAGGGGGAATCAATGGATCTTGAACTAACTTGTTATGTTCCATCGCCAGGTAATAATCTAGATTCGGGTTTCTACTAGCTGTTTGTTGAGACACTGCAGGAAGAAATTGGTAAAGGGATATTGCCTGGTTTCCCTGGACAGGAAATAAGATAGCAGCTGCTATCTCAGTTTGCCTGACTGTAGAGTGTGGCCTGCTTTCCCAAGGTTAGAGATCGAAGATGAACAGCATGCCCTGGCCATGGTGAAACCACAGTGCTAGGGACACTTATCCTCCTACTGTTCAGCCACAGAAGAGCAGTTATTATCAAAATGGTTTCTGTTTGTAGAAGGTGCTTTCTTTGAGCATTTTTTATTTGTCACTGTTGGTGCTTCTGAGTTAAAGAATTCTGATGTGACATGTAAGGGTGTAAAAACTTAGAAAAATTCCTCTATGCCATCTACTACGTATTTCCTTCCAGGCTTCATCCATAATTTCTTACTAAATAAAAATTTTCCAAAAATATCATTTACTTCATTGCATACAGCTAGACAAAGTAAGAAGGACATTAGCACAGAAACCACACAATCACACATGCCTCATCACTGGGCCATATTCAAATTTTTAACATAGCAACAGATAGATGTTTTACTCATACTCAAGGTAAGTGATTACATGGGTCGTGAGTAACAGAAAAATATCACAGGGGCCACAGACTGTCAGAGTGGTATAACAGTTTATTTGTTTTTTAAGTTGAATTACTGGTGAATCTCTCAAGAACTCTTGACATTAGCTAATTTGCTTCAATGGAAAAAGTAAAGTTGAGAACATTTTCTTTTTATGGCATGCAAAGTCTGGGGAGAAAATGAAAAAATAATAAAGAAAACAGACTGTTGGTTCGGTTTAGTAAAAGTTAAGTTTGCTTATAAATTTAAATTTATCTGCATTGTTACATTATTTAATTCAGAAAAGAAACTATGAAGTGTGAAATATTTAATAGCTTGGGTAGCTTGTAAAGTTTTCTCATGTTCTACTTCAGTGTTAGCTCTGAGCACATCTGTTAGCGTGCTTGATTTTGTTTAGACAAGGAGAAAACCTCTGACATACGAGGTGCATTGCCCTAATCAGACCTCCATTCTCCAAAATGATTTCTGAGAATGTATTACAGGTCCAAGGAAAGCAATGAATGTCTAACATTTCAATCACAATACACATATCAGAAGGTAGAGATGGAGGGAAAAAACAAGAAGCCAGAAAACTTAGATCTGACTCCTGTAAGTTCTTAACAGAGAAATCCGGAGATTGTCCACATATGCTTCAGAGCAAAAGAAAGTATAAATCCACTTAGATGTATCAGTTCTTTGAGTGATACATTTCCATTCTTGCTATGCCTTAAGGCCAAACACAAAACTCTCTTGGGAAGGTAGAAACTTTGTGTGTGAAATATTTTGTTAACCAGATAACGAGTTTTCTTGTAGCTCTGGGCTTAAAATTGTTGTGTCTCTGTAATCAGACTGAAACGTTTTTTTGACTAAGGACTAATTCATTAAATTTATGACTGTGAAGGGACAAAAAGCCTCTTGATTTCTTTATAGCCCTAATGTCACTTTCTACAATATAAAAAAACAGATACTTGTGTGTCTAGCATTTTCTTTCTTATCAACCTTTATCAAACTTTCTGTAATGATTTTAGGGAATGTATATAAAAAAATACCTTGATGCTCATCTTTGGAAATTCTGGGTTAGTGCAGTAAGCTGCTCTAGAACTATGAGTTTTAAAAACTCTTTCCTGGATATTATAATGTAGACTTAGAAACTATTGCATATTAAGCATATTTTAGATTATTATTCTATGTATCTCTGATCAGCAGACTGTCTGGTCTTGTAGATCTTAGTAAGAAATACCAATTATGAGAGCTTGAGACTCAGGATAAATCTATTTTAAGAAGTAAAGTCATTGTTTCTTGTAGCATACAGAGATTCAAGCGGTGATACATTTGTTTACACTTTTAACTATCTTACTGTCTGTGTTCTGGGATTTTTCTTTCTCTATTTCATTTCTGCAATCTCTAACCTGTTTTCGATCTTATTTTTATGAAGGAATACATTATGGGATTATGTATTTCTCCCATGATTTGTGTTTTATAGACAAGACCTGAGTCCTGATCTTATGCCTGAGTATCCTAGCCAAGTTTATTGTCTACTATGACTTATAGCAGAAACACTAAATACTGAAACTCCCCACTGGAAAATTTGACAATGGTTAAATCAAATTACACAACAGTAGTATCATAGAAGCCACAGACACCATGGCCTCTGCTATAGAAATAATGAGTTCCTGCTACACAAATGTTAGAAAAAAATAAAATGATAATATCACTTACAAAATGAAAGCATTTCTTCTATGATGATTGGAGTAGTGATTGTGATAATGCTCTAGTGGTTTATGAACAGGTCTCCTCAGTAGCTTCTCATTCTCTTTTCTAGAATCTTAAGTGTGACCTCCAAAATACTTATCCAAGAAGTTCTATTTTTAGCCAGTTCATTTACAGCAGGCAGAAAAATAGTCCCCACCTGAAAGATGTGAAAATCTTGATTTATAGCAGCTATAAATATTTTGTTTAATATGGCACTGGGATGATATGATTAAATTGAAGAAGTTAGAAAAATCTGTCTGGGTAAGTTGCATGTAAACAATCAGTTAAAGAGGCACAGACTGGGGGTAGAAAATAAAAGATTATCTGTGAGAAGCCGCACTCACTGCCGCCATTCCAACATGGCGGCGACATCCTGCGCTCTAATGTAGACTGCGCAGGTGCAAGGGGAATTTCCACTCCTTGTGCTCTGCCTCTCCTGTGGCGTCACCTCGCCCATTGGAGCTACAGCCAATCTGAGTCTGACACGTCCTAGGCAGGGGCCAGTTTCCTATATAAGGGATGGGTTTTAGCCGTTTGGAATCTCCATCTTGTAAGCTTATGCTCTCCCTCTCAAGACGCATTAAAAAGCTTTTCTGCAGAAGGATCCTACGTGTGCCGCGTCGTTCTTGCTGGCGAGACGGTAGCACGGGACATCTGGTGCCGAAACCCGGGAAATTTCAACATCATTGGCATCATCAGAGACCCCTTGACCCAAAGGAGGATTCAGAACTGCAGGCAGGTACGTTCAGAGAGGTATGTCTTTTCTGGATTTGGGCTTGAACTTGTCACCATCGTGGGAAGGTAATGTTGAGGCCTTGGTAACTGTTTTGGGAGCCTTACTGATCCTCCTCTTGGGAGGGTTCTGCTTTCATTATTTCCAGGATAGCATGTCAGAAACTGAATGTAGTGAGAGGTTAGGCGCGCGCAAAAGGCAACCAATCCCGAATAAGGAAAACAGCCCTCCCGGTGAGTCTCTTGACAAGGGAGTGTATTCTCATGAATTTGGGAGTTCCCTACCTACTGTAAAGAAAAAAGGGGGGACTACCCCATACCCTATGCAGGAATTACAAGCTTTAAACTTGAAGAGTTCTGATGATTCAGGGGACTCAGAAAATGAAGAATTAAACCCTAAGGAGGAGGCAGAATTGGATGAGGAGGCGGCCAGGTATGAAGGAGAGAGGTACCATCCAGATGACCACCTACCAAGTAACAAAAGAGGCCGACAGCACCCACATCCAGTGTCCTCCTCACAGGTGGTCCCTTCGGCACCTCTTCCTTACAAGATGCGCCTGAAGTCCTTTTCTTTCCTCCCAGACAAAGTTAGAAGAAAGCTGCGCCTTGCGTATCCAGTCTTTGAAGGCACGGAGGGAGGACGGGTACATGCGCCCGTAGAGTATAATCAGATAAAGGAATTGGAAGAATCAGTCAGGAAATATGGGGTTTCAGCCAATTTCACCTTGGCCCAGTTAGAAAGGCTGGCTATGACCGCAATGACGCCATCTGATTGGCAGATGGTCGTGAAGGCTTCACTTGTCAGCATGGGCCAATACATGGAATGGAAAGCCCTCTGGCACGAGGCAGCTCAGGAACAAGCCAGGGCTAATGCCACGGCCTTAACCCCAGAACAACAGCAATGGACATTTGACCTTTTAACAGGTCAAGGGTGTTTTGCCGCTAATCAGATAGATTATCATTGGGGCGCCTATCAACAAATTGCTGCCACGGCAATAAGGGCCTGGAAAGCACTCTCCAGAAAAGGGGAGGCCAATAATCAGCTTACCAAGGTCATTCAGGGGACCCAAGAGCCCTTTTCAGACTTTGTAGCAAGGATGACGGAGGCAGCCTGGCGCATTTTCGGTGACCTTGAAGTAGCTGCCCCTCTCATAGAGCAGCTTGTTTTTGAGCAAGCCACCCAAGAATGTCGAGCAGCAATAGCCCCTAGAAAAAACAAAGGTTTACAAGACTGGCTCAGAGTTTGCAGGGAGTTGGGGGGCCCCCTCACAAATGCTGGATTAGCAGCCGCTATCCTCCAGTCCCAGAAGCGTCCCCTGGGTAGGACCAATCAAAGAGTTTGCTTTAGTTGTGGAAAGGCTGGTCATCTTAAAAGGGACTGCAAAACCCCAAACAAAAAAGGGGGGAATCCCACTCTTTGCAGCCGCTGTGGCAAAGGTTATCATAAAGCCAGTCAGTGCCGCTCAGTAAGGGATATTCAAGGGAGGCTCCTCCCTCCCATCGACCAACCCACTAATCCTCAGGTCGCAGACATGCCAAAAAACGGGCTGTCAGGCCCTCAGTCCCAGGGCCCTCAAAGATATGGGAACTGGTTTGTCAAGACCCAGGAGAACAAAGACCAGGACACTCCACAAGAGTGGACCTGCATGCCGCCTCCGACTTCCTATTAATGCCACAAATGCATATTCAACCAATTCCTGTAGAAACTATAACACCTTTGCCCCCGGGTACAGTGGGCCTTATATTGGGTCGACGCGCACTTACCCTACAGGGATTAATAGTGCATCCAGGACTTGTAGATAATCAACACCTTATGGACATACAAATTTTATGTTCTAGCCCTAAAGGGATATTCTCTATCTCTAAGGGAGATAGGATTGCACAGTTGCTGCTCCTCCCGGAGGGGGGAAAGGAGCCGCTGGGACTAGGACTTGCAGAAATGGGATCCTCAGGCACGGATTCGGCCTACTTGATGGTCTCCCTACACAAGAGACCCAAACTTTCATTAAAAATTAATGGTAAAATGTTTGAGGGCATTTTGGACACAGGGGCAGACAAGAGTATAATTTCTTCCTATTGGTGGCCCAAGACCTGGCCCATTACCCAGTCATCCCACTCCTTACAAGGCTTGGGGTATCAATCCTGCCCCTCGATTAGTTCCATGACTCTATCATGGGAAACATTAGA